>OZ005743.1:79668566-80065711 GCA_963930735.1 Dioctria linearis | reverse complement strand
AAAATTTATTAAATCACCGTCCTGATCAAGTAGCTTTAAGCTGATGGAAGTAATTCTTCGAGTGGTTAGCGGTAAATAAATGACGTTCTTTGGTACCTCAACAATCTTATAACCAGGCCCCACCTTTGGAGAGAATTCGTGTAGTGTATGTACTCGTGTATCGTTCATGAATGATCCACTTATTATATTACATTCTACTCTTATTGTATTAACTTTAATTATATTAACTGGTAAATCTGCACATGCAATTTAATAGCATCCAGTTGTCGCCTACTAAACCCTAAAAGTGATCCAACTGTACCCTCTTTGTCAAAGTAAATAGGTCCGCTAGATTTGATTTCACTTTTCAAAGTGTTATTGTCCGCACGCAATTTTATATAGTAACTCTCTTTACTTAATTTACTTAAATGATTCTCAAGATATTCAGCTATGTCATCTATCTCATATGATCCTGTAGGTATTTTTATAACCGCATTCCCAATGTGAAATAGATTATTTTTTTTATTCTCAATATTTGGTATTGAATTGTAAGTTTGGAAATCAATTAACCCGCATACATAATCCCTTGACAAATCTATGGGTGGGAAATACTCAGTTGTTAATACAGATGAATTTCCGCTTAATGTAAGTGTTAATGACATTGTGGTGTAATTCAAAATGATGCAATTATGTGGTTTCCTCCTCATTTATATAGATTTGCAAGGGCATGAGATTCATTTCAGTTTTAACCACAGGTGGATTCAGTAGTATAAAAATTTAAAACAAGGAAGAAATAAAAAAAAATATGGAAAGATTAAATGATGAAGTGCAAATATTTCTTAAACATTTCGATATTAGCAGATTCTTGCAACAGTATGACAAGTTGTTACTAGAAGAACATAAGGAGGAAATAGAAAAATCCTACCGCTTTTTGGATAAATATAGAAAAATCAACATTTTGACTTCAACATATGAATCCTGCAGTTGGGCTTACAATACTTCAACATCAGGTCCAGATACTTGTAACTGCCAGTATGTTAAAAGAGAATTTATGCGAATATCCAAACTATTGAAGTTATATAATAGAATTAAGAGACCCTGTTGCTCCTCTTGTATAAAGGAAATATTTTAAATAAATCATCATATTCTTTTATTTATCGTAACAATCATACAAAGCTTTCAAACATAAATGACCGCATATTACTGAGTTATATGTTTGATATGGGGAATAATTATACCTTACATTACTAGTTAAATATTTTCTAATTTCTAATGGTGGCTGTAAATTTCCAAAGCTATCAAAAGTACTGAATATCTTCATCATTTTTATAGTACGGTACCCAATGAGTTCCTGGACCTGATGATATATCCAAGTTGATAATACCGCATTCCTTCTTGTTTAGTTTTTTTGGAAGCTTATCTCGCATGAAAACTCCTCGAAAATATGGTAGATCTTTTACATATTTATGCAAATCTACCTCAGTTAATGGCCTTTTAGGTAGCGTTTTCAATAGTTTTTTGGCTCTGGGTTTAAGTATAACCACAATCCTTTTTTATGAGGTTTGAGATAAAGACCTTTCCCTATTAGACGGGATTCCATTTCTTCATTATGCCTCTTACTCTCTTTAAGCTGCTCCTTTGCTTCCTTAACAGCATTAACAGCTTTAACAATTGTAGCAGCACCTCCTCCTAAAGATCCTAAAGCAGAAAGGCCAGCAAATAAAGGAACGAGGAATGGTAAAATACCTCCAGTTTTTGGTATAGGTATGACTCGTGGAACTTTCACATTTTTCTTCCTATATTTAATTATATCTCCCACTTCCTTTCGTGCTAACGCAATGGCTCTGTTCAAAGAATCAGCTTTTTGCCTTTGAATTGATTTACGTGCCTTTGAGATAACCGTTCTCAGGGTAATGTTTTTCTTAACTTTTTCATTTTTCTTTCATGTGCTCGTTTTCTTCTTACTCCTCATTTTCGCCATACCCATCCCAAATTTAGTCTTAGCATTCATGATATTGGTAACTAGCAATGCGTTTGTACGTTCACCTAGGTTGGCGTCACTAGATTTAACTCGACTCCAAGCCTTTTCAGCCAAAATCCGATCTGCTATGTTGCGATCTGATGTACTTTTTAATTTAGAGTAGGCAATATCGTGTTCTTTACATGCACTATCTAAGGGATTAATACCAGGGTCACCACGAGCTAATCTTTTTGCTAGCTTCGTACCAGGTCCACAATACTGGTAGCCTGGTAAGTGTAATTCAAACGGCAGTTTATTAATGAGTGTATTAATTACCCCCGAACCTTTCTTATTATGCTCAAGCATAAGTATGAATGACTTTAACCTTCAACATTCAGATACAAACTAAAAAAGTATTTAAATTTAGTATGCATTTATAGATTGGAGTTAGTATTCAAAATGAAGTTCATTAAGCAAAATCTATCGCTGTCAATAAGAAATAATGATTTTCGGAGCAATATTACAGAAATTGGTAGACATAGTTCATTATTACCAAATAGTATACGTGCACTAATAGTTGGCCCTTCCAATTGTGGAAAAACAAATGTTATGATTAGTTTGCTGGAGCATCCTAATGGTTTGAGCTATGAAAACGTTTATGTGTATTCAAAATCACTCTATCAGTCAAAATATTTATACTTAAGAAAACTTTTGTCACCCATAAAAGGATTAGGCTATTATACATTTTCTAATAATGATGATGTTATACCATTTGATGAGGCAAAACAAAATTCAATTTTTATTTTTGATGATGTAGCATGTGGGAAACAAGACAACATACGCTCTTATTTTTGCATGGGTCGACATAATAACATTGATAGTTTCTATCTTTGCCAGACTTATACTCATATACCAAAACACTTGATACGAGATAATGCTAACTTTCTCATTTTATTTAAACAATATGACACAAATCTTAGGCATTCTTATGATGATCATGTGAATACGGATATGAGCTTTGATACTTTCCGAGATATGTGTGCTAAGTGTTGGAAGGATAAATATGGGTTTCTGGCAGTAGACAAAGACAGCCCCTTAAGCAAGGGACGTTACCGTCAGGGATTCGATACATTTATTTCCCTATAAATATAACAGATCCATTAAAGCAGTCAACAGATCAGATAAACCTGTTAACAGACCAGTTAAAGCAGTTAGGAGAGCAGTTGAAGCTGTTAACAGACCAGTTAAAGCAGTTAAAGCTGCTAACAGACCAGTTAATAAAGCTGTTAATAGACCAGATCGGTTTTGAAAAAAATTATCAATACAAATGGGTAATAAGAGGGAGTTAATCAGGGATATTATTAAAACTAGGAATGCTATCAAGAAAAAGTATCGAACTATAAAAATGGGGCGAATCGATGTTGAATCTCAACTTGAAGAAACATTTAAGCCCATAACACAACCACTTAAAGAGCTTATAAGTGAAACAAAAGTAAAACAGGGACTTCATGCTGATATCAAATCAGAACCTAAAAAGGAAAATAAAATAAATGATGATGATGATGATGATTATGATGGCTTTGAGTTAAACCCAAAACAAATGTATATGAAAATGGAACCAACAAGCACACCACTGAAGTATAGAGACTCTTCTTTAATGTCATCACAAGACGAGTATGGAACACCAACTCATTCAAGAACCTTAGCTAATAAATCAGATTCCACCCTCAACTTATCAACTGGGTTAGTTAATAAATATTTAGGATTTTACCAAGCCAAAAGTCCTAAAATTGACCGAACTTATGGTGTTTATATGGATAATGGGAGGTGGAAAATTGGAAAATCTAGCATTGACATTGATGCACAAAATTTTGTCATTAATGGGAAGCACTATAACATAACAGCTGGCTTATGCGAACTACTTTTTATGAAAGAACCATCAAACAGATTATATGATGAAAAAGACTTGGCTAATTATCGAGAGATCTTGGAAGATTCTAATGCCCATAGATGTGATTATAGTGCAGATGGGCAAATAAAAGGTAGTAAAGGACCTAAATATAAGAGAATTATTAGAAAATTTATCACTCATGACGGTATGGGTCTCATGAAGCTTCACAGAGACGCTATTGACTATGTTTACTGGGATGATCCAAATGAATTGGTGGACAGATTACGGCTTTTAATTGGCTCTCAAGTAGCTGGGAATAATAGTCATAACAATGAAATTGTTTCCATTATTCAGGAGTTAAGAGAGTCTGATTTAATTTTATAAAAAGCCTCCTTCTGCTTTTTATATATTTATTCATGAAATGAGTGTTGACAAGTTCGGACGATCGCTAATAGATGGTAATATTGGACGAGGTTCTCCTGGACCTCGAGGAGAACCGGGTCCTTCAGGACCACCAGGTGAAAAGGGTTCCACCGGACCTGCTGGAGTAGGTTTTCTGCTAACATCAGATAAAAACTATGATATGCAATTCAGCAATATTAAGAATCTCAAAAATCCAGAAGAAGATAGTGATGCTGTAAACAAACTATATATAGATGTGACAATAGATAAAAATTTAGATTTATGCAAATCCCATAGTAGTTTAGAAACGAAAACAGCTAAGAGTGAATTAGAGAAAGAGCTTGTGAATGTACATAGTATTATTAAAATAACTAGGGAAAAACTGGAAACATTGACTCAATCGCACATAAATAAGTCATTTGAAAAGTTAAAGGTTTATATTGATACAAAGTTCGAAGACATTGAAAAGAGTTTACGTGGACTTATAAATGTAGAATCACTTATAGTCAAACCTAACAATGAGTAAAGAGGCCCTTGTGAGCGAGCTGCACAAAGCAGCTCGTCGAAATTTTCCTCGACGTCGAGTAATTATGAAAGATTTGGATGATCTCTGGCAAGCAGATTTGGTTGAAATGGGTGCTTATGTTCGCGAAAATAATGGATACTACTATTTACTAACAGTAATTGATACATTTTCAAAATATGCTTGGGTAGAACCTATTAAAAATAAAACTGGAAAAGAGGTAACGGCTGCAATGAAAAAAGTTCTAAAAAGCGGTCGGATACCTAAACATTTGCAGACAGATGATGGTAAAGAGTTTTATAATAAAATATTCCAGACACTAATGGTAAAGTATGGAATCAAACACTATTCGACTTTTAGTATAATGAAAGCCTCAATAGTTGAAAGATTTAATAGGACGTTGAAAGGCATGATGTGGAAAGAATTTAGTAAGAATGGTTCCTATCGTTGGATTGATTTTGTACACAATCTAGTTCATGAATACAATAATAAAAAGCATAGGACCATTAAATTGCTCCCCTCCGATGTTAATCACATTAATAAAAATATTCTACTACATACAGTATACAATCACATAAAAATGGTGGAGAGAGCAAAATATAAGGTTGATGACTATGTTCGCATCAGCAAGCACAAACATATATTTGAAAAGGGGTACACACCGAACTGGACGACTGAGATCTTTAAAATTAAAACCATACAAAACACGAATCCGGTGACATATCTTCTAGAGGATTATGAGGGACATCCAATCCAAGGAGGATTTTATGAAAGAGAACTACTAAAGACGAAATATCCGCATAATTACCTTGTTGAGAAAGTATTGAAGAAGAAACGGAATAAATTTTTTGTAAAATGGCTAGGGTTCTCTGCAAAACACAATTCATGGGTCAATAAAAATGAAATATTATAAATTTGTTGTATAAATAAAAAAAAAAAAAATAACATTTTAAGTTATCAAACTATCTTTTATTTCTTTATACTAAAATGCCCCCAAGCAAGTGTGTCTGTTGAATTTTCTTTTAAAAACCGCTTATTATCATGACAGCTTAATGCAATCTTACTTTGTCTTATACTATATACATTGTGCTTATCTGATCGAATGCATTGTTGGGTTCTTATCTGTTCAATGGAGTTATTCAAACATGTTAAGTAATCATCAAAACTAATACTATTTTTTATTACATTTAATTTGATGCCTTTGGCTTTTTTTATCGAATCTTCATTATTTACTCTTATACTATACATTTTTGATCTTAATCCTATAAATTCAGTCATTATTTTCCCATTCAATTCATCTTTCATAACCCCAGGAACTTTTTATTTACTAAAGGTATATTATATACATTGTTCTGCGGATAATCGCTAGTATCAAAATAATTAACATCAGATCTAATGATTCTATAAATATTATCACATTTAAATTCATAAATTAGAGAGTCGGTATCAGTATACAACAGTTTACAATTTTTCTCCATTTTTGGTAAAATATAATCATAATGAAATTTATAAACACATGTTTTAGAGATATCAAGTATACACATTCCTATGTAAATGGGTTTATTAAAATACACTTCAGTCTTATTTAATTCAATGGCAACCAAATTTCTATCGAAAATAGATCTGCTGTGGAAATTCGGTTTAGCTATCATAACTTTGGCTCCATATCGACCTTCCCACTTAGTAAGCAATTTTACTATTGAATGTTTACGTACGTTTTCCATGGTTTTTCCAAACACTGCATTATTCATAAGCTTATATTTGTTTTTATCAAATTCATTTCTAGCTTTCTTACGCATTTCAGTATTTAAGTCAATATATTTCTTTAACCACGGAGACTGATTGAATTGAAGAACTCGATGTACTTTTTTCAAAATAAGTCCATGAGCTATGCACTGCTTCAGATTTTTATAATGAATAACATACGTTTCTTTATTAAATAATGTAGTCATCAGTTTTTGTTCCTTAGATCCTACAGGTGCTTCATGTGTTGAACAAAATGGTAAATCTGAATGTTTATCATGCAGATGTTGTGGGTACTCAAGATCGACTTCTAATATGTAACCAAATGGTGATTCATCCGATACATGAGTAATTTCTATATCTGTATTCACCCATTTGAAATCATGTGTTGGAAGATACTGGGACATTGCCCAACCATATAAATTATTAACATCAAAGTACATGAGATATTTGGAATCCTCTTGATCGTTATAGTTTATCATATAGCTATTATTCGCTTTGCTATATCGATTTGAACACTGACTTATTCCACCTCGAATTCCTCGTTCTATGAACATAACCATATCGATATCAGTTAATAACTCCGGCTCTATTTTGGTGTATTTCAGCATAGCATCCCATGTTAATCCTGGTAGAGTAAAATAGTGCGCAGGATCCAAACCATATGTTTTTGCACATACCTTTCTAAAATTCTCAAAAACGTCAGCTAAAAGTAGAACATCGATCTTTAAATACAAATCTGAATATTCACCAAGAGTTTGTATGCGAAATGTCTTCCACACAGTTTGTGCATGTAGGTAATCATCATGAGAAATATCAGATTCATTTAATTGGTTATAAAACGCTTCCCGAGGTGGTAATGTTACCTCATCCAATTTTTCCAAGTCACTAGTGTAATCATAAGGAAATACACCTTTTCTCGTCACTAGCTCAAATTCTGAAGAATTCAAATGGTTCCACTCCTTTTTTGTTATAAGCAACTGTTCTTTAGGTAAATATGACACCAGTTTATCTAAAGATGATGCCATAAATTTGAATGAATCAATAAAACGGAATTTAATTTCACTATATCTAACATTCTTTGTAAATGATATATATCGTTCTTTATTAATTGGCAAAAGATCCACTCTGCCTTCAAATGCAGTTGCAAGTTCCTTTATTACAAAGTGAGCGTCATAACCGCTCAAATTGTGGAATACTACCGGAATTATACGTGTATCTTGATAATTAAGATTACATTCTTCATGAGCTGGACCTCTATATTTTCCAGTTAGATGGCAATGATCTCGTACACGTTTTATTCCAATTGCAAAAGGTTGTTCACAAATATGACAATATTTGTCTTGTGTAAATTGCACTTTCTCATCTTCAGTTAACCTAATGAGTGGTTTAATCTCTGAAAATATGTCCTCTGCCTTTCTCAGAATCTGTTGTAGTTGGCCTACGAACCAATGCTGACAATCAGCACCTCTATAAGAACGAAAGACACTCAGGCTGCTATTAAAAGAACAGTTGAAATAATATCCGACACTGTAGACCTCATGTTTTTGGTATCTTGTTGTTTTTCCCAATTCATCGTTAGAAAGAGGTTTCAACAAACATTCTAAATCAGCATATATTATAAAAGGTGTGCTTTCCTTAAAATTAAAATTTTTAAATTTCAACCATTTATTGTATTCTGTTGGCAAGAGAATTTTGCACTCATTAATTTTCGCGCAGTCATCAACATGTGCAGCTAGTTTTTCTTCTGAATAGAAGTGTTTTAGAGAGTTGACGGGAAACTAGGAGTGACAAGTCTTTAATCCAACAATAATGGTATTTAATTTCAAAGTTAGAATCCTCCTCCTCCCCATTTTCATCACCATCATCATCATCATCATCATCATCATCATCATCATCATCATCATCATCATCATCGTCATCATCATCATCATCGTCATAATAATTCTGAGTTAATAATAAATTAACGTGTTTATCTTGCCGGTCTTTTGTAAGACGAACTGGAACTGTGTGAAGTTGTTTTTTTCTTTTTTCCAAAGCAAATATGTTTATGGATATAGCATTTAACTTTTCAAATTTAGTTATTTCATTTAATTCAGGAGGTAAACCAATTCCATTCAAATTCAAAATCTCTCTTAATGTGGATAACTTGATACTCTATTTGTATGATGTTCGGCTGGGTAAAGTGCTGAAACTATAGCCCATGCAAAGCATGATCCTCATTATTAATGTTAATGCACGCATGTTTACACTTTATTTCAGGTGGTAAGTCGATATATGATGACCCTCGAAAGGGTTCGTACTTATTAATATTCACGGCTAAATTAATAATACATGATAAAGCCCATCCACTATCACGCTCTTGAAATTCTTCTAGTTGAACTAGTATATTATGTTGAATATTTTCTAAAAACCATTGCTTTAAATCTGTACCACGATCTACCACCACATTCTTTGTATTAAAATATTTAAATTCAAATACGTCATCATCCTTTCCAGTAATTTTAATCTCTCCACAGAAAGTAGTATTAATCTTAAGTGTGTTATACTTCTTTAAAATGTTTTGAATCCGTCGTGAAAATAAATGTTGAGCATCTTCTAAAAATATTTTGGGGTCCTTATGAATTAAATTAACTACTACTCCTGTCCTGATTCGATCCATAAATGCTGATTCTACATCCTCCCAAACGACACGAGATTTTCTAGACTTTGCTTGAGAACTATTACCACGACCTTGATGCAATAGTGAGTAGAGCTTTATCTTAAATCCTTTGAGTTCTATAATACATCTTTGAAGACACCTTTTAGTCCCCACATTGGAACTCATCCCTAACACTGAACGCGATCGCCGAATATATAATACACATTTTTTAAGAGCGTCATTGATTTCCTCCGGACGACCACTTAAATTTCTGAAGGCAATTTTGATTTCTTCAACCATATTCACTATGTTCTTTGTAATTGAAGCCATTGTTCCACAAATCAAAAAATCACAACAATATCAGATTGAAATGTTAGCTGTCGCTTTGGGTATTATCACGAACTTTGATAATTAATATTTGTACCAACAATAACCTTCTGCGTAGATATTATCAGAAACTTTGATAATTCACACATTAAGTGCCCCATTTTATACCAAAAAAATGTCTGCATAAAACTCCAACTTCAAAGAAGCCGCGCTATCCGGCGGTTGGCTTTGTGCCACACACACATTTTCTGTTGCGCAAAACCGCGCATGCACACCAACCCCAACTTCAAAGAAGCCGCGCCATCGGTTCTCTTTGATAATTAATGCATGAGTGTACCATTTTTTATAATAAAATAACCCCACTCCTATTTCTTAGTTAAAAAGAAAAAATGAATAATAAAAACAACCATATTTTGACTCAGTTCAGTTTTTTTTTTTTATTTTATTTTTTATAAAATACATTTTTAATATGATAGATTATAAAAATTTACAGACTCATTCAATTCAGTTTGATGTGAAATCCTTAGATTAAAAGATTTTCCTATTTCACCTTCATTAACTATGTAGAAACTGCCTTCTTTGTTGATATCTTCGAGAACCTCATCGGATAAAATATCGAAACGCTTTGGTAGGTAAATAACATTCGACTCCAGTTCCAATAAAATCTTTTGTCCATATTGGGTTGAACTTCTACGAGCGTTTATTACCTTATATGCTTTATTAACCTCCATATCCTTTACCTTCAATATTTCTTTATAGCCACAAGCGTTGACACTGCTCAAAACGTTATTTATCCTTTGGTGCTAATCCATTTTTTCCCTCTGATCAGATGTAACTTCAGCTGAATTTAATCTTATACTGATATATTCATGTAATTATCTCCATCTTATATAGTGCATTATTCTAGGCTAAAAGGCCAAGTTAAAGGTAGTTGCACAAACCCATGTTAGTGATCTGAACTTCTCACCACAGTTTTCCCACACATCCGGCGGTCCCTTTGTGCCCACTTAAAGACGACCGCACAAATGCATGCCAGCCATCTGAACTTCTAACGATGGCGGCACCTTTGTACTTCAAAGAAGCCGCGCACATTTAATTCACTCCCACACATTTTCTACTGTACATCTAACCGCAAATTTTACGGCGGCCCCTTTGTACTTCAAAGAAGCCGCGCACATTTAATTCACTTAATATTTTCCCACACATTTTCTTCTCTGCATCTAACTGCAAATTTTACGGCGGCCCCTTTGTACTTCAAAGAAGCCGCGCACATTTAATTCACTCCCACACATTTTCTACTCGCATCTAACAGCAAATTTTACTACGGCCCCTTTGTACTTCAAACAAGCCGCCCGGCGGCCCCCTTGTACCACACACACACACACACACGCACACACACACACACACACACACACACACACACACACACACACACACACACACACACACACACACACACACACACACACACACACACACACATATATATATATATATATATATATATATACATATATATATATATATATATATATACACACACACACACACACACACACACACACACACACACACACACACACACACACACACACACACACACACACACACACACACACACACACACACACACACACACACACACACACACACACACACACACACACACACACACACACACACACACACACACACACACACACACACACACACACACACAATTCATGCCAACCATCTGAACTTACTTCTAACAGCAAATTTTACCACCCACCCAACCACCCACTCAAGGTCGAATAAGTACACATGCACTTGGTCCAGAAACCGCATAGTTTACCTACTTATCACGATAACGTTTGAGGATGGACCACTCATTATGGGTATTTCGATTGACTCTTCGGCTGTATTTAATGTAAGTATCCAAGTGTCGTAATCAATGGAGGCTTTGAATTTAGTTAGGAAGTCAAGTCCTAAAATTGCATTTGCCTCGATGGCTAGATCGTTGTCTACTATTTGGAACAAGTGTTCGATCGAAAATTGATCGTTGAAAGTGAGAGTAGCGTAGGTTTCTCCTATTGATTTTCTTGTATTATCTGTGACACCTTGTATGACACAAGTATTTTTAGGGTAGTATCGTTGGTCGGCGCTTATTTTGCCTCTTTTAAAAATTGATGTGTCTGCCCCTGTGTCGACTATAAATGTGCATACTGAACTACACATATCTACATACGCTTTTACGAAATTAGTGAGAGAGATATTTAACGTGTGGACTCTTAGTATATTTGTGAGGTCTCCCCCAACCGATCTGTTTCGTCTTCTGGTTGGGGGGCTTGGCATTCCCCCGAATCATCTAGTCAGCTGCCTTGACAGGTCTTCGACTTGTGCAGAGAAATCGGTAATTTTTCTATTTCCTTGCTGACACGATCTTAATTGTGCTAGAACTGCTTCAGATGAGCCTTTCTGAGAAAATTTCCTTGTCAGTTTTTCTTTAATTAAGGGAACCGTGCTAATTTCGTTAGTTATTGCGTGTTTAGCTTTCCCTGTAATTCTGGTTCTGATAAATTTGATCATAATGTCTTTCTAATCTGATGGCGTATGCTCATCTAGCAGTTCTATTGATTCGATGAAAGCTTCTGTTTCTTCTACTTTTCCATCGTATGACTGGACGAGCGACGTCGCGGTTCGTATATCAAAAGGCATACTTGTTTCTTCTTGGCTTTCTATTAGTTCTAAATTTTTTTTGCTTTTAGCTTTATTTCGGTATAAATCTCCTTTATTTTCAATGCTTTTTCTGCAGTAGTTTCTTGTTTTATTATCAATAGTGCTTGTGCGTCTAGATTTTCCACAAGTTCTTAAAATGCTCTTTAACTCGTCCTTTATATCATTTAACTGTTCCATTCGTGCATGTTTATTAATTTATGTATTCTATTTATACATTTGTTTTAAATCTTGTTTCTTTCTTTTTACTTTTGAATCGTAATTTGCGCTGGACTATTAAGATATTTTTTTCTAAGCCCCCTTCGGTGGTCTCGGTACAGAGTGTACACTAATTCTATTACCTTTACAACTGCTATGATTGTCAAAAGAATAATAATCTGCTTATTATCAATATTGACCGTATCTTCTATTATTAGGTTGTTGACGATCTCGCCGTTTTTATCCGCGTGTTTTTCCCATTCTAGGTGCAATGTTTATAGTAATGGAAAACAAAAAACAAGCAAGAAATTACAAAAACATTTTTTTTTATCTACCGTACAATATTCTTTTACTGACAATTTACTTTACTTTATATATATAACAAAAAATTATCATTACATTACATTAATTAATACTTATTGCTTATAGAAAGAAGATATTATGATTTATTTATTTTTTTGTTTTACTTAAGCTGGATGCTCTAACGTTATTTATTCGAAGGGAGATACTTTTATATTGATAAATTTTATTTGAATGCGACAAAAAAAAAATTGAAATGTACTTTAACTGCATTTCTATCATCGTGAAATGAACAGTAAACAGTAGTAACGTTATGACGTGTTATGATCCCATGATAATTCAGCAAGATGTAGTTTTTTTTTTACTTCTTGAAAAACGTCTTGATTAATTGATTTATTCGATGCCACTGACGTATTGGTTGAACTGGTAAATTCGCTGTTACTAGTTATCTGAGGTACTGAATATTTCCTTTTTAACGCCTCTATGTCTGATGTTTGCTTTACCTAGGTTCTTATCGTCACGGTCCGAAGATTGCTTTCTTCTTTATCACGGTCAAAACATTGTTCGTTATTGTCGCGGTCCAAAGATTTCATTTTCCTTATTACGGTCCGAAGATTACAGGTTAATTATCACGGTCGCCATGTAGTAAGTAATATATGTGCGGTCGTCATGTAGTAATTAATGATGTCAATTGTATGTATCCATATATGTCGCCATGTGGTAGTAAATGATGTTGAACTCTAAATGATGAGACAGGAGAAGCTTTGTAAAAAGCGGGCCCCCGCTACTATGAGGCGCAGATGTAAAGAGCAGATGCCCGGTAGTAGTATCAAAATGGAAGATGGTACGATGGCGCAGCTGTAAACAGCAGATGCCAGTGAATAAAAGACTACTTGTTCTGTCTATAACTAGTGAAAACCAATTGTGCTTTATTCGGGTATTGCTACTTAATTTATATAATCATCAATTTGCTAAGCTAAACTAAATTAATATTAATGTACATTAAACACGTTAAAACTAAACCGCTTATTTGCACTTATGTTCTTAACTCCGGCAGAAAGATGTGACGCAATATAATTGACTCGTATTACGCTGGTTGCAAAAATGTGAACAAACGCATGTATACAATTACAGTCACTTCTTAAGGTTGTGACATATATTTTGTTTAGCGTATGTTTTTGCTTAATTGCAATTAATCAATCGATCGCATTTATTGTGATTGATTAATTGAGCGATGGGTTTTGGGTCAATTGAATAATGCAAGAATGCAGAATGTGCATTCTTGTATTTTCAATTGATTAGGAAATTGTTGTGCAAATTCACATCACAGCAGTCTAGTCTCCCAATCAGTCAGCAGGTCTCTGAAGTCAGCTATAGAGGACTTGAATTTACCATCAAGCTCAAGAGCAATAGAAGAAAGTTCGCTTTCCACCTCCCGCACTAGTGAAGTCATCTTACCCTCGATCTTACTCATGATGTTAGCCATTTCTCAAGAGACAGTAGTGGATCCAGAAGAAGCACATGATACAGAATCCGATCTGATCTTCACTTTTTGTCAGTCATAACAGATTATTGGTCAGAGTGTAATTGAATAGCGAAGGTACACTTTACAAAAATTGCAGCAGATAGAGGAAATAAATTAAAATAAATATAAAGACTCGGATAAAAACAAGTCAGCACACCACAGTACTACTATCGTGAACGCATCACAACATACAACATATATGAAATTAGTCTTCTAGTAATTTAAGGCTTGTTCCTTACCTTCCCAAAGGCTATATTTACTATATATCTTAACAAAATAATTAAATAGTTTTAATTGAAAAGTAATCTTACCATTTTGCACTCGCTAATTCTCAGCTGAGTAATAATTACATGTGTGTATATGCTGCCTGAGTTCGAATCTGAAGGCAGACTGATTCGATTTCATCAGACCAAGGGACTGCGACATATGCAATTATTACTAAGCTGAGAGTTTTTGTTTGAGGAATCGTAGTCATTTGGTTAAGATAAATTTTTTAAAATAATTTTGTTAGGAAAGTATAAAAATTTTATTACGCTTCGGCAGAGCTGTAAAATAATGCATTGCTTTTGGTACTGCATTATTTTGTACTGGTACTTCAAAGTGAATTCCTAAAGTAAAGCAAACTTTTTATACTTCAAATTTTGTAGTACGGCAGTATTTTCATTCAGTATACTTCATCATTCCATTTTGAAGTACGAATTGCAAATTACTCGTAATCCAATACTTGGTAATGCCTCTGAAGTACTTAAGTTGCTTTGAAGTATTTTGAAGCACATTGAAGTACACCGAAGTATATTGAAGTACGCGCTGTACATTGAACTATTTCGAATTTCATTTAATCTGACAAACCTCAGAAAAGATGCGACAAACTAAAATTTTATTTAAATATGCCTTGGCTGTCCACTGTTTCCCTACTTGCGTCGACGTGCTCTAGTTTTCTTATATAATCTAATTAATTGTGATCGACCTAGATACTTACGAGAATTTTTCCAGTTCACACTATCACGACGTAATAGGAATATATTGCTTCCACGTTTCTATAAATCTTACATGGAGGGTTCTTATCTTGTCCAAATTGCCCGTCTATGGAATAACCTTCCCTTGAATGTCCAAACTACAGGAACTATCGGACTATTTGGGCGGCACATGGAAATACTTGTAGTATAATATTTATTACTCCTTTGCTATTATGAGTTATACTCATGATCTCCACAGCAGAATTTACGGTAAATTTTTAAATTTAGCTCTGAAAGGAAACTAAGTTCTTATAGTAGCCCTTATAATATTTAATTTTCTTTTTTTTAACTTGTTTTATAATTTAGAAAAATTGTTTCTGTATATTTCTTTCTTCTGTTACCCTTGAAAACTCGATCTCTAGCACCTTTAAATCTAATGTACGAAAAAAGATTATTAATTCTTGTGTACAGTATTCCTAAATAAATATTTCTATTTCTATTTCTATTTATTCAAGATTCCAAAATATTTTTACAATTCTTAATGTATTTGAAGATATTTTCGACTTATATGCTAAGTCTAGGAAATAAAAAAAAGACCAATTCTTATGATACCCCAGATGAATGCCCTAGGAAATTTCGTATGGTCACCCATTTGAGCAAATTTGATTTTTGCAGTGGTTTTCGCAAATATTTTTAGAACGGTTCGTCGGAAAAATGATTATAACCAATTTTATAGGATTTCATATTATAAAGAAGTTTTTAGTACAATAAAAAGTCTAGGACTGGTAGTTTTCACAGTATTCGTAAAAAACCTAAACTTTTATATGGCAATACCAAGAAGGGGTTGCCTGATTTACTCCATTTTTGAACACCATGTACCAAATTTCAGCTCTCTATGTCGACGCGTTCTCAGGCGGTGTCCAAATATATAGTGACAAACGAAATTGTTGTATCAAGGAGTTGCCCGATTTGTCTCATTTTCGAACTTAATATTACTTTTTTTCAAAGTCCGTGTACAAAATGTCAGCTCTCTAAGTATACGCGCTCTCAAGTTATCCTGCGCACATCATTGAATAAATAACTAATAAGGAAGCGGCATATCGGGTGAAAACTTAAGCCACTCGACGAAATGGATTAGTGTGCTGTGTTTGTATTCGTTTCGTCATGGCAGTAATGAAATCTTGACATTTTGAAGGGGGACATTTTTTATAATCCAAATTGCTATATAAAATAAACTAATTCTTAGCGCCCCCTAATTTTCAGATATATTTCTTGGCGTTGCTTTTGTATGACTGACATAATTTAGGCAGCAATTACAATTTCATAAAATATGAAATGTCAGAAATGTTGAACTGACGCACAACAGGCAGTAGGCCCTCTTGTCATTCCCCCACGTACACTGTATTCGCACGATACCCCACTTTTTTGTTAGTTATTTATTCAATGGCGCACAGATAGACAGACGAACGGACAGACGGACCTGCAAAAATCAAAATAACTTTTAATATTATGAGTTTTTAGTGCAATAAAAATGTCTTGGACTGATCGTTTTCACATTATACGTAAAAAACCTAAATTTTTAAATGGTAACACCAAGAATGAGTTGCCCGATTTAGTCCATTGTTGAAATTTTATTTGCTAGTACAATGAAAACACTATGTACCAAATTTCAGCTCTCTACGTCGACGCGTTCTCAGGCAGTGTTCAAATATATAGTGGAAAACGAAAGTTTTGTATGGCAACCCCCCGAAGAAGCTGCCCGATTTGTCTCATTTTCGAACTTAATTTTACTTTTGTTTTTAAGTGTGTGTACAAAATTTCAGCTCTCTAAGTATACGCGTTCTCGAGTTATCGTGCGCACAGACGGACGGACATGGAAATATCAAAATAACTTTTAATATTATGCGTGGTTGTCCAATCCATTTTGCTCTACCATCATTATTTCTAGGTGTTACAAACGGAATGACAAACTTAGCATAACCTTTAGATTTCATCTAGGGTATAAAAATGCTATACGAAAAACGTTGATTCGATCGAATGTAGATCGAATCGAATTCGCCGGTAGACCATTCTGACTTGATCCTCTGATCAGTTAAGAAGGTCTAGTAAAGTGCGAGTTTTCAAAGCGAATTAAAAGTACTCATTAAAAGCTTTCATAAAATTCGATCGGAAACTAGGTAGACAGACTTACAGAGACTGCCGCCAGCCAACTTTCTGCAAACGCAAAATAATCGGTAGTAATAAAGTGATTCGGATTTTCAAGTCTGTTGGCTGCCTTACCTAATACAACGGATAGGTGCGGGGAGCACAAGTAAGGCCACGTGCCGGCAAAAGATGCGGCTGATGGATATACTTGTTCAGCCAATCCTCAAAGAAAGGAGAAGACCAGGTTAAGATCTGCCAGCTCCACGGAAATAAAAGTTCATTTAGAGGAAGGCAATGGAGCAATTATTTGTATTTTTTGAAAAGAAAATGAATTAATTTAATTTGAACTACTCACTATGAATAATACTTACTTGATAGAAAAAAAAATAAACCATCTTTTTATTATGGGCGACAAGACAAATGCAGTGAAAGGCCGCATAAATATTGATCTTCCATTTCTCTTTAAATTTTTAATAAAGAAAGAAAAGAAAATCAAATTCAAAAAGAGTTCACCACGGAAAAGTGCCAAATATTGAGCACACTGGTGAATAATGTGCAATTATTTACACCACAACACGGACGGTCCCAAACCATCATGGCCGACCCGCTTATAATAAGCTGATGCGGCATAGCATCGCTCTACTTTTTATTCATTCGGTCAATGGAAGTCATAGTGTTCAGTCAAGTAAAGTAATCAAGCAAGGTAATCAAGCAAAGTAATCAAGCAAAGTAATCTAGCAAAGTGGTAACCAACGGTGAATTGGAACAACATCTGAGCTAATTATAACAATTAACTGCAGCCGTAAGCTCATATTATTAACCAATTGAATTGCATTAAATCGTTCCATGACAGCCGTGTTCATGATAATTTTACATGCAATTTGATTTGTTAAAAGTTGTGTATGGTTCAACGAAATAAAAAATTCATTTCATTAACCAGTTAAATTGCATTAAATTGTCCCATGACAGCCATGTTCATGATAATTTTACATGCAATTTGATTTGTTAAAAGTTGTGGTGTAAGGTTCAAGGAAATAAAAAATACATCATCTCGGATCTGAGGAGATATTTTTTTTTTGGTTTTTTGTTTCAACAGGCTATCTGCAAATTTAATTAATTGATTTTCGCAACATTTTACAAGGCACGTATTTAGCACGTGGGATTGCACATGATTCTTCACGTGTTGCTTGCAAATTTTGATTTAATTTTTGTTTGAATACGCAGGCCGTGTTCGTGATTTCATTTGGTTTAGCATTAAGTAGAAATAATAAATTGTTTAGAATTGGAGACGACAATAAAGTGAAAGAATGCTATTTATTATACCGCTACACAACTTTTTTTCAGCCACCAAAGGCCGCTGGGTCTGGTTTAATGGGATAAACCCGAGGAGTGAAAGCATTTATAGCCTTTCTTGGGGATTCGTTTTTGAATCAATTATCCAACATTAAACATACTAATCTGTGACGTCGTTTGCTCGGTCAGTCGGGATTTGCTCGGGCGCCAATACGGTCGTCGGTGGAAAACGTCAAATTTTTGCAGGGTAGCTGCAATGGAGTACAGGGCTAAATGACAACGCTGGTTTCTCTGTTATATGCTTGATTCTTTATTGCTTCTTGTGGCTGTGTTCCTGTTACAAATGTGAGATGTGGGTTCGTAGACTACTTAGCGTTCCGTTACACACGTACAGGCTGAGTGGCTTCCGTTTTATCACACCCCTCAGCGTTCCGTTCTTCACGTACTTACTCGGCAGAAAAGAGTCTACGACGGTTTTCCGTTGCACACGTACAGGCTGAGTGGCTTCCGTTGTATCACACGTACAACCAATCAACTTTCCATTTTCCCTTATTTGCTTGGAATTAAGGGTGTGGGTATGGATTCCGTTTTAGCACACGTACTACCGTCGGATTGCGTTCTGGATGTTTAAATGCTTTCCGGGCAAGCCAGTTCGGCATCTAAACGTCGGGAACGGTGAGGATTCGGGTACTGGAAAGAGGTGCCTTTGCCTGAGTATTATGCCTCTACTTATATGTTATTTTCAAATTCTAATTGTGAATTATATAAACGAAAATTTTACATGAACAAAAAAAAATCATCTCTATAAAGATTTCCCCTACAATATAGTTCGTTACTCCCCCCCCCCCCCTGTTCGTAAGAAATTTATTTCATTGCAAACAAATTTCTACTTTATCTAAACCTCAAAAATTATTACCTTTTTTTTTGTATTATAAATCCAAAAACAGCTAAATTCAAGAATAAAACAAAACAAAAAAAAACAAAACGAGATTTCAGTAACGAAGTACTCTAATTCTCTCTTAATTTATACCAAGTTCTTCATAAAAAAATATATAAGTTTAAATATAATTCAACAACAAGAGATAAACAAAATTTATGAAAGAAAAAAAAAGCTGGGCTGGGTCTATCTGAGCTGCGGTGAGCCATAGGCATCTTCTGACTTACCACGGGCTTCCCTGACGGTATCTTTGATGGAACCGTAGGTTTTCGTACGGTGGGGTCGCGTGAAGCGATTTTAACTGGAACTGGTTCTAGTGCAAGTTTTTGCATCTTCTCCCTTATATTCGATATGGCTGCTACTTCTTGACTGATGCTTGATCTGCTTTCTGCAGTCATATTTATGGGGATTTCATGTAACGGTCGGAGATCTTTGACATGAACAGTGAGGGTTTCAACTGTCCCAGATTTATTTCTGCTTATCTTGTAAACGTCTGGGGACAAGACCTTAACAACTGAGTACGGTCCGGAATATTTGGGTGCTAGTTTTGCCGCAAAGTGTTTACTTGCATCTGACAGTGGATATTCTCTTTTGTACACTAGCGAATTTAAAGCTGGTTTCCATTCTCTTCTGCGTAAATTATAGTGGCGTTGTTGGTGAGAGAATGCTCTGTTGAGATTAGTGCGGACGAGTTCGTAAATTTCTGCCATTCTCTGTTGGTGTTCTTTTGGCTCTTACGGCACTCGGAATTCCCTTCCACAATTCAAGAATGCGGGAGAGTAACCGGTGGATTGATGTATGAAAGGTGTTTAAACAGAACATGATTTCTGGCAAATGTTCTGCCCATTTACGATGGTCTGTTGGTGTGTACTGTGCAACCATCGTCTCGATAACTGTATTGACTCTTTCAGTTGAGTTTGCCTGCGGCGTATATGGTGAAGTGAGTCGGTGTGTTATTTCGTACTCTCTTAAAATAGATTTGAATTGCCGGCTTGTGTATTGGGTGCCATTGTCGGAAATTAGTACTTTTGGGCATCCGTGACGGAAGATAATGCGTTCTTTCAGTGTTCAAGTCACAGCTGTTGCGGTAGCTTGCCTCAGTGGTTGGATTTCTACCCATTTGGTAAATTTGGTATACCAGTATGTAGGTATAGCCCTGGCTAGTTCTAGGTAGTGGACCTATCAGGTCGGTTATTACAATTTCCCATGGTTCTTCGACTTTAGACCAATGCATGAGCCCAGGCGTTTTCCGTTGTGGTGGCTTGTATTGTATACAGCTAGGACAGTTGCGCACATATCTAGCAATGTCTCGGTACATCCCTGGCCAGTAATATCGTCGTGCGATTCGCTTTATTGTCTTTGCTATGCGCATGTGACCTGCTGGTACGTCATCATGGTTTTCAGATAGGACTTTCACTCTCAGCGGTTTTGGAATGCATAATTTCCAGGCTGTATCGGCCGCTGACCTGTCGTGATCCATTCGATCATAAATATGCCGGTATAGTTTTTCGCCTGAAATGCTATAGTCTGGATATTTGTTTGGACTCTGGTGTACTTCTTTGAGCTTGTTCTGGTACCCCTTTCTGTAGTGGACGCTAAAATCGAACTGCTGCTGTTCTAGTGCCCAGCGTGCTAGTCTTCCAGATGGATTCTGTAGTGAATTGAGCCATTTCAAGGCTTGACGATCGGTGATAACTTTGAAAGTGAAACCCTCTAGATATGGCTTCATTTTTCGAATGCCCCATATAATTTCCACACTTTCCTTTTCTGTTGCGGAATATCTCTTTTCTACTTCACTGAGTGCTCGGCTAGCATACGCTATCACCTTTTCTTTTCTATTGATCTGCTGTGTCAATACTACACCCAGACCTTCCCCACTGGCATCGGTCTGCAGCGTGAATGCTTGACTGAAGTCTGGGGAAATTAGTATTGGTGTTTCAGTGAGCTTCTTTTTAAGTATTGCTAAAGCATTCTCTTGTTCGGTGGACCACTCCCAGGATCTCTGCTTCTTCAAAAGTTTATTTAAAGGTGAAACAAGCTTGGCAAAGTCTTTATGAATCGCCGGTACCAGGATGCTAGCCCAGAAAATTGGCGTAACTCTTTGACGTTGCTTGGCGCCTTGAAATTTTGTATGGCGGCGACTTTATCTGGATCGACGGCAATGCCTCCCTGGCCCATGATGTGTCCCAAGTATTTTATACCTGTCGTAGTTTCTCGAACACACAACGCAAATGTTCCAGATGTTTTTCGAATGTTTGACTGAACACTATGATATCGTCTAGATATGCTACGGCGAAAGCGTCCATGTCTGGGCTGATAACTCGGTCGAGTAACCTTTGAAATGTCGCTGGTGCAGAATGCAAGCCAAACGGCATAACTTTGAACTGAAACAGCCCCCGACCTGGTACTGTGAAGGCGGTTTTTTGCTTGCTCTTCTCAGAGAGTGGAACTTGCCAATACCCATCTTTCAGGTCCAAAGTTGATATAACTTGTGCCCCTTTGAGCTTGTCTAGTGTCGATTGTATTTGTGGTAGTGGATAAGTATCTTTTGTGGTGACTTTATTTAGCTCTCGGAAATCCACACAGAAACGATTTTCGCCATTTTTTTTCTTGACTATCACAACAGGTGAGCTGTACGGGCTGGTTGATACTTCTATAATCCCCTTTTTGAGCATTTTGTCCACTTCGACATTTATTATTGCCTGGATTTTCGGATTTCTGGGGATGTATCGTTGTTTTACTGGTTCGGATGATTTTAACCGAATTGTATGCTCTATTAATTCCGTTGTTGCTGGTAGATCTGAAAATTTCTGCATCTCTTCAGAGAGGAATTCGTCCAGAACCTTACTTTCAGTCTCTTGGATTATACACATGGCATTGGCGTTCTTGGTAGTGTTAATTTTTTGTTGAAAAGCTATGAGGCTATGGGCTTCTAGTAATAGGTCCATTCCCACTATCATGTCTGCTGTCAGGGCTGGCAAGACGAGAAATTGTGGGAGTATTCTTGACCATTAATATGGAAGCCTATTCTTATTTCATATTTCAACGCGACTTCGATTCCGTCGGCTAGACGCGCTTTTCTTATTGATCCCCAAAGGGTTTTATTCCTCTCCTCATACATTCTTGGTATATCGCTGCTGAAAAGTATGAGGAGACAGATCCCGTGTCTATCAAGGCCCTGATGATGATGCCTGCTACTTCTATATTTATGAATATCCGGTTATCGTCGTATTGGGGTGTGCATGTATTCTGGTTAGTAGTCTAGTATTTATTCTGCACGCTGAGGCCTGTTTGTTTATGGACGTAGCTGCCCTCTTGTTGACTGCGCCCTCTGCGAGTTTCCCTGGTGGCAGTTGCATTCTCGCGTAAGCTGTCCTCGTTTACCACAGAATGAACAGAACTTAACTGATGGTCTGTTGCATTGAAAGCGGTTATGGCCGGGCTGTGCACACCTCCAACAGCAATTCTCTCGGTTGTAATTTTCTATGGTTAGCAACTGGTCTCTTCTATTGCTCTGGTTTGGGGTTGGCTCTCTCTTGACTCTACTTTGTTTTTGTTCGTGGCGGATCTCTTCATATTGATCGCATAACTCTAATGGGTCTGCTATGCTGGTGAAATCTTGCTGTCTTACATACAGTTTGTGCTCGCTTCTCAAGTTCCGGTATAATCTCTCTAGCTGGTCTTCTGTCGTGAGTAGGCCATGTCTTCTCATTAGTGTTTGAATATCAGTAACCTATTTTCTTCTTTTTCATCTTCTCACTGTTTTCTGGTCGTTATTTCCTCCAACAATAGTCTTCTGAAGCCAGGTGGGTAGAAGAACGCTTGGAACTGCTGCAGAAATTCAGACCATTGCTGCCAATAATTACGATACCAATTTTTACTAATTTTACTAATGTTTCGTTCCCGCAAAATTTAGGTTTAATAACATAGATAAGTTAAGTTTTTGAACTTCTTAATATTTTTCTGTTTTCTTTTTTTATTTTACGTAACTCATTCAATTTCAGTGGACGGTAGCTCGGATTTTTTCACTTGTTACATAAACCATCTCCGTAAATAGACGTAAAACAAGACAAACGACCTCGTAACATTTACATTTCGACTATATAGTTACAACAGCCTTTCTGACCTGGTGCTAATAAACCCATCGCCCGCATAATAAGAACAACATGGTTACGGCCGAATGGCCGCAAAACGGCAGGAAGGCAGCGAAATCGAGCATGTAGCCCCCCGAGTCCGCTCTGCAAATACCACGCAAAGCTCAACTCGTCCAGAGGCACCGCGTTTGCTCCTAATCTAAAAATACTATCGAAGGCAGACATCCTAGAAGGACTGAGAGATAAAAATCAGACCATCACGGAAGTACGGAAGATGAGAAAACCTGGCCTGACACAGGACGAACGAGTATCAACAGGCGCCTTACAGATTATGCACCTTGGACAGAATATGTCCAGCATTCGCCAGAGAAAAGGTCATTGTTCAGATCCAAGTGGACAACCATGTTATACGCTTTGAAGCGCGGCGACAGTGGTATGCCACGTACGGCAACCAAGCTCCCATTGAGTAAAGCGCAAGCAAGGTCCAGATAAGCACTTCCTTTGCTGAAATTTCTAAAAAAACTTCACAAGCCATAGCAACAAAAATCCTTCCCCCAGCTCCCATACCCTCCATATCCTCGAACGAAGTATCAACAGGCGCCTTACAGATTATGCACCTTGGACAGAATATGTCCAGCATTCGCCAGAGAAAAGGTCATTGTTCAGATCCAAGTGGACAACCATGTTATACGCTTTGAAGCGCGGCGACAGTGGTATGCCACGTACGGCAACCAAGCTCCCATTGAGTAAAGCGCAAGCAAGGTCCAGATAAGCACTTCCTTTGCTGAAATTTCTAAAAAAACTTCACAAGCCATAGCAACAAAAATCCTTCCCCCAGCTCCCATACCCTCCATATCCTCGAACCTTCCTCTCAACCTCAGAACGGCTACTCAGCCAGCCATCCAACCAACACACACATTCAAAAACGTAATTGAACAAGCACAACAACCCACAATCGCAACCTCACGCCCCACAGCAACGAAAATAAACCAATCCTAACCTAGCTGCAGCCAAGACTCGACAAGAAACAAATACAGATATAGACACTGTACAGAATTCCTTTATTCTGCCTTGCAGTGTCAAAGCACATAAACCTTGACCAATGCAAATTGAGATGTAAGACCAAGGCACATAAACCTTGACTTCTTGTAGGAGGTGTAAACGGTGCAATGTACCGCTACACTATGATGATATGTTAGGCGGAATAACTAGCAAAAGATATACAAACGATTTTAATGTAAACTTTATTAACTGAGTACGCTATATGCTTTAATATGAAACTGAATGAATTTATTTCCTCAATCTTACTCTATATATACAAACAGCTAACTCTAGGTCAATGCATAAAATACAAAATGCATACAATGCTGAATTGACATTAAATTAATTTTCTTACAAAAATCGCTCGTAAGGCAGTGACCCCAGTGAGAATGTTTTTATTGGATTGCAATAGTTACCAATTTTGTGAATTATTGCAATGTAAGTATTATTGGGTCACCGCATTCCTGAGCAATGCCGTTTTACATATGTAGCAATTATGTACAATTGTTTTTCTTGTTTTATGCGTACATTGACCTGAGGTAATTCGGTATGTACATAGTCAGCTATCTAATTTAGAAATATTCTACGATTTCAACAGACACCAACACACACACTGACAAACAAACTAATTTTAGCATCAAAAACTACACCCCAGCTCTCATCTCCTCCGCCCCCCTATCTCATCACAAAATAAGCAAGACAGCACATTCAATCTGGCCACGCCAGAAGTCACAAACACAGCTCTCTCCCCTTCCGCACTTAACCTAGAAGAAGCCTGGGCTCCCCACCTTTTCGCGGTTTTTCATCCCCCATACAATCTCCACATACGTATTACAACCCCAATCTGGACTCACCTAATGTTTCCCCCACTGGACTCGGAGACGAGAACATTGTGGTAATTTCAGACTGAACAGAATCATGATCACTATGTCTTGATCCCCAGCTAAACTCCATTCTCCCATCAAATGCACAATCCCACATTAGCACCGCGCAACCACTCAAGAGACCTCAATGGAGCATCTGCGAGTACTACAACAACCTAGGTAGCCTTCAGCTCCTGGTTGGCGAGTTCACTCCCTCTATCCTGGCTATGCAGGAAACGTACCTCCCAAACGGTGTCCCCCTCCCCACCTTTCCAACTTTACGCCATTCCTGATAAACCACCGCACCTTCCGCAGTGGCGGAGCTGGGGTGTTTGTCAGAAATGACATCCCTGCCACTGAACTCCCACTTGTTACCACACTAACAGCTGTTGCTGTTAAAATCCCACACATCCCACCCATCCATGTTGTCTCTGTCTACCTGAATGCTGACGATACAACCACGGAGAGCGCTCTGCGGTCCTTAATGGACCAGGTCTCGAGTCCGATGCTGCTGCTGGGCGACTTCAAAGCGCATAACGCGCTGTGGGATCGCCTAGAGGTGACGCTGGAGGCAGGACCATTGCGGAGTGGCTGGATGACTCTGTCCTTGTCATTCTGAACGACGGCAGCCCCACTATCCTTAATTCCCGAAATACCCTCACGCATATAGACCTTTCCATCTGCTCCCCTTCACTAGCTTCTGAGACCAAGTGGCACACACTAGAGAACCCCAGAGGCAGTGACCACTTCCCTATACTCATCTCCATAGAGAAAACACTCCCAACTGTCCGGCATGTTCCGCGATATGTCGAACATATGGCGGACTGGCCGGGTTTTGCGAGAGCAGTCGAAGCATATCTACACTCACAACCTCCCAGTGTGGAAACAGACAGGGAAACAGTAGTGCTCTCAAGAGCTATACGTTAAGCTGCCAATATAAATATCGCACTGTCTCGACCCAAAGTCAAGCTCCAGTCACCTTGATTCAACGCCAAAGTAAGACACCTCGTGGAGCAGAAGGACAAAACATGGAGGTCCTTCAAGAGACACCCGACCCTTAGAACACTGTCTGGTATAGAAAAGCAAATGCCCTGATGATAAGAGAAATCAAAGCTGCAAAAAAACAAGCCTGGCAGGACTTCGCATCCAGCATTGACTCTTCCACTCCCATGAAGGAGAAGTGGCGCACTGTCAGGGCAATCTGTGGATACCCCTCTAAGGCAGGCATCACAGGCCCTAACGTCGAGGACACCACTGTCACTGACCCTGTGTTGATAGCAGAACACCTTGCCAAGTACTACACCAGCTATGCGACTGATGCAGATCGCTCCACTACCTATCACTCTACCAATATTTCCTTGGAGACTTGTGAGACAACGAGACATTTAGAATACTCCCCCCTCCCCAATCGATGATACATTTGCACTCCTGGAGCTTAAACAAACATTTAACTCCTTCCAAGGCAATCTGGCACGCCAGGCTGACGGTACTGCTTAATCGAGCTTT
Source organism: Dioctria linearis (assembly GCA_963930735.1). Lineage (NCBI taxonomy): Eukaryota > Metazoa > Arthropoda > Insecta > Diptera > Asilidae > Dioctria > Dioctria linearis. Next base: position 80,038,672 of record OZ005743.1, on the reverse strand, counting down.
GACTCTTGGCAGGTTTCCGACGGCAGGCTTCCGACGCCGAATTCCAAAGGGGAACATCCACATTCCAAGCCCCGCCGAAACCAGACCTATTTCCCTCCTTAAAACCACATTCAAGCTCCTTGAGAACCTGATGGCAAACAGGTTAAGTTGGCTTCTAGAACAAATGCTGCTTCCCACGGTATGGAGCTACAGACTTGGCAGAGGTACACAAAACCTTCTGCAGGAACTGGATCACAAACAAACAGCTTATAGAATGGAAGGTCGGCACTCGCTTCACCAAACTGATTGAGTCATTTCTTACCGACAAGAAAATAAAAGTCAGAGCTGCAGGACCTTTCTTTTCCATTTTCCACGTACACTTTAGAGAACGGCCTTCCGCCTTCGCCACTCTCAGTGCACCTATTTTGCACATTTATGCACTCCCTGTCGACTAAACTCAGCTCAGCGCCAGACCTTTTGTATAACATCTACCACCATTCGTGAATTCCAATCTCACCCAGATTCTGAGAATAATCTCAGTTTGGTCTGAAACTAATGGTGCTAAGTCTGCTATGAGCAAACTAGAGGCCCTGCATGACTGCAGAAGACGGAGTTGCCGAGACGTTTATTTGTCTTACAATACGACTTCCATCCCTTTACAAACGCCCTCAAGGTCTTGCGTTTGCACATCTCCAAGACACTAGATTGAAGCAGACACACAAGCAGGGTGGCGGAAGATGTAACAACCGCAACAATCTCCTTAGGGTCATTTGTAGAAGAAACACGAGCCCCTCACTACAAACGAACACCCAGATATCAGACAGCTTGTCACGGATAGTATTGACTACGCTATATCTGGCTATGGGTTCTCCACTACACACAATGCTAGCAAAATTCAGAAGGCTATAAACACTTCAGCCAGAAAGGCCATAGGAGCTTTATGCTCCCCCACTATAGATAACCTTCTTATAGAAGCGGGTTTCCCCACATTCACTGCTAAAAGAGACCAACTCACGGCCAGTCTCTTCCTGAAAAATCTTCACAACCAGCAAGCGCCCCTTCACAATCTAATTGTGGATAGTTTGTCCACCCGAAACAGTGCCACACGCACAAAATCGGGCCTAAACAAACCAGTGGAAATAGGCTACGCATCCCTTCAATCAATCCCTCTTGATATCAACTCCACCAACCCAGTACCATTCCTCCCGACCTGGAGGATCAAGACAGACTACTTCATCGACAACGAACGACCCTACGAGGACAAAAATAACGACACCAAAACAAGACTACATACAGAGCTCAAAGCAAGACTGAGCGCAGACAATTCATTATATACGGACGCCTCCAAAGCAAACTGCTGTAGCTATGGCAGTCGTCACACACAGTTCAAGCCAAAACCTGCAAGTCTGTAGTAAACTTCCTGACTGGCACAATGCCTACACGGCCGAACTGACAGCCAAGTGGGCAGCCGACCAAGATGGCATCACTGTTATCTTTTCAGACTGCTTGTCAGCAGTCAAGGCGATTAAAAACACCAAGAATAAGAACACTCTGGCATCTAATGTCAGAGCGACGATTCAGAACAGCAAAATCTGGATCGCTTGGTGTCCTGGCCATGTAGGCATACCAGGCAACGAAAAGCGCGTACTGGCTGGCAAAATGCACAGCTGAGAGTGAGGAGAGCTTTATCACTCCTCCAGCGCACAAAGCGGCCACCTCACATTATAAACGCCTTCGAGACGCCTCGAAGCAACTGGCATCGAGCGGCTCACCACACTTCCTTGGCAGCCATCATAACACAATAAACCAGCCGAACATGCTCGATCTGCCCAGAAGATCAATGATCGAGATAGCCAGAATTAGGCTGGGCCACTTCCTGGCAATAAAGCAACACATGTTCAGAAGGCAACCACGACTATCTTGCGCCTTCTGCGAGAGCGCACCGCTCACTGCGCTGCGTAGCACATTTTTAACGAGTGTGGGGAACTACCTAGACTACTTTACGAACGAGGCATAACGGGGAGACTAACTGAACTACTGAAGCATTCCAGAGAGGCTACGGACGGACTTATCCCTGCACTCAAACAATACCTAACTACAAACGGACTAACTACGAGACTCTAACGCACGAAAGACAGAATTATGATCTGCTCTTAACGAAACCCTAGCTACCTCCACAATTAAGTTACAACTCTAACATCAAATTAGGTTAGATGAAGTATAGCACGAAAGTTTTAACTATTATGAATTAAACGAAATTGGAACTATAACACACTTAAATGGGTAGATCAAATCATCATTAATTAAACTTAATTGGATTATAATACCCCTAAGCTTTAGAACTACTCTCTAAGTATAGATTAGCGAAGTCTAAACTAAGCTGCAAACACGCGCTATAATAGATCAAGCGAGACATTGTACAAACAAAAATCATAACACATTAGTTTATAGCCAACACTATGTTACTCTAGCAGTAAATAATTTCTACTAATATTCTACAACATCCATCAAATATGTTATAGCACTAGTTAAGTAGCCGCCTTTGTAGTACAAAATTTGCAAAATCAGAAGAAACATCAATTGTAGTGCCCAGATGGCCTCGTAGCCGTGGGTCAATTAATTTTATTGTATCAGGCTTTACAAATTTGTTTAATAAAGAATTTTTTGAAATTTGAATTTGAATTTCCCCGGTAGACCTGATAATCACAGATTCGATTAAAATCGAGTGTGCAACCGAGATCGAACGAAGTGATGCCGAGCTTACCAATGAGAATTGTGAGTGACGATGAGTTTTTAAATTTTTCAGGTAACATTATATATTCGCTATTTTGTAAACTTTGTAGATCCGTCACCATTAGTTTTTTGAAGGTTCGCGAGAATCATATCTGAATACAGTAATTATTTAGGCGATCTTTCCAAAAATTTTGAGATGTTTAACAAATACCCAAGGATTAAGCAAGCATTTCTAAGATACAATACTCCTCTAACCTCGTCAGCTTCAGTTGAACGCATGTTTTCTTTTGCCGGGCTGGTGAATGAATAGAAGTGACTAAACGAACCTGGAAATAGTTGAAATTTGAGAATAAAAATTCAAAACCTTGTACTTTAATAATATCAAAATTTTTCAAACTTCATTTTTGTATTAAGGTAATTTTTTATTAGTCTGATTTTGAGTTCTCTCATTCACATCCAGTACTAAAATCCCATAATTTACAAATTTTTCTCATTTGTTAATTGCATAGATATTGAAAATGAAACGAAATATACAGCCTAGTAACTCACTCACAATCACTGTACGCTTATCACGTCAAGCGATGCTACTAGACTAATACAATGATCACTCTTTATCTAGATAACAACTGCCAAATAGTAAATCTAAACAAGAACTCTAGGATAAATTACTATTATGGTGCTTTGATTACAATTCACACAGTCGTGGTTAAAATTACTATTTTCACTGTTATAGGCTAGTTTAGACTGTGCAGTTTTTGCGCCCGTGTACGAAAATGTGTTAGTAAGAGGGGTGCGCGGAGTAACACCGCATTACCCCGCTCACCCCTCTTATCAACACATTTTCGTGCGCGGCGTGCAAAAATTACATCGTCTAAACTAGCTGTATAAGCATTGTAAAAATATTTTAGAATCTTGAATAAATAGGCATATTTAAATAAAATTTTAGTTTTTTCGCATTTTTTTTTGTGGTTCTTCAGATTAATCGAAATACTTCAATGTACTGCACGTACTTCAATGTACTTCAAAATACTTCAACGTACTTCAGGTACTTCAGATACTTCAGTATTTTGGATTACGAGTATTTTGCAATACGTACTTCAAAATGGAATGATGAAGTATATTGAGTGAAAATACTGCCGTACTACAAAATTTGAAGTACATACTTAATTATAAGTGAAGTGTGTGTTAAGTGTTGCTTCATATAAAGCTCAGTACTTAACAAGGAATGCATTATCAAAGTAATGCAATATTTTACAGCTCTGTGGTTCGGAAGATAAGAAAGCAAGCTTAAGATTATCAGATCACTATTTTTCTGTATCAATAATAGTTTAGGGCGGAGGAGCTATTCAAATCAAACTTTTGTCAGTGTTAGGACTCTGTTTTAACTCTCATGTGGTAATGAGGGAGTCTGTTTAATGGCTTGGGAAGTATTCTCGAGGATTTTGGCATATTCGAACGAAAAGCTCTACGGCTGGCTTATATACAGCCGTTTGAAGTTAGTGACAGCACTTGTCTAAAGAAATCTACATCTGGATATTTCTTATCTGTGTTTGTATCTTACTGATAATATTGATGTGCTAGCTGTAACGACATGCGAACATACTACAATAGAGTGCGATAATAAGAACGAATAAAATGTTTTTGTGAGCTTCGGGTCCACACTTCTGTCTAAGAAGGTGATTTAATATGGGTTGTAGTAATTTCGAAATAAATTGAATTTGCTTTGAATCGAAACCACCGGATCATAATAGATCTACAGTCTACACATGACTCTGATCAAATTTAGTCTGATTGTACTTGACATTAAAAGAAAAATATGTGGATCTCGTGGGGCGGGGCGCCAACTACCTCCCGTGGGGTTGTACAATCTGGGCCGCGTGTGATACCAAAGTAATGCTCTTATTATTATTTAAAAGGCAGGGGGACGGGAGACCCAATCCCAAGCTCGGAGGTCATAGCGGCCCATTGTGCTGTCCTGCTAGAAGGCCATTCACCAAAACTTTCTTGTCCTCTTAATGAAGCGCATCAGGTCTTGGTGAAGCAGGTTTGTTAGCTCATCCACAGATAGAAGGGCAGACCCTAGAGTATCCAGCCTGCACCGGACGAATGCCGGACACGTACACAAAATGCGTTCGGTTGTCTCGGGCTCTCCCTCCAGGCTGAACAGACACTCAGGGCTGTCAACAACTCCCATAGATGAGCATGAAGTGAGCTGTGACCGGTGATGATGCCAACCACAGTTCTACATTGTTTCCTTCCGAGCCCCATAAGACAATTGGAGATATATCCTTTGGGCCCATCAAGAAACACTTTTGTACACCTGCAAGTACTCAGGTTCGCCCATCTCTGCTGATGCTTTCTATGAACATCCGCTTCGATGAGAGACCCGATATTTGAGGTGGCAACGCATACGGCGGGTTCCGGTCCGAGAAACGGAGAATCAGAGCCAGCCCTATCTAAAAGGTCGGCTCTTTCATTCCCCATGATCCCCATGTGACCAGGAACCCACAGAAGGGACACCTTGTTGTGTCCACAGACGACCTGCAATCCCCCACTAACTTAGATGTTATCCCAGGACCACTCAGAGCCATCAAGGCTGCCTGACTATCCGAAAGGATAGCAATGTCCTTCCCCTTGATTTGCATATCAAGGGCTAACTTCGCTGCCATTGATATGGCGAAGACTTGAGCCTGGAAGACAGTGGTGTATCTATCAAGTGAGTATTCCATCCCAATATCAGGCTAAGGAAAGTAGACACCCGCCCCAGCTCCCCCATTAGTGAGAGACCCGTCGGTGAAAATTTTTAGAGCGGACCGGGGAAGGCTCGATAAGGCACTTCCCTCAGTCCACGATTCCCTTACAGATAAACGACGCCCGAAACGAAGCTCAGGTACATTCGCATCACGTGGCATACTGGCCAGAGGGTTCTCCAAGTCCAGCCCATACGCCAGAGAGCAATGAGAAGAGCCAGTCCAGCCGTCCTCCCAATATCCCCATGAGCGCAAACTACACACAGCCCTTTTGGCATTTGCCTGAATGACAATATCCGGGGGTGGCAGATTAAGTAGGACCTCAAGAGCAGTAGTAGCCGTAGATCGCATGGAGCCCGTAATTCCCAAGCAGGCAAGCCTTTGTAGTCCCGCCAGCTTCCGGATCGCAGTCCTCGGCCACCATACAAAGGAGGCATATGTAAGCATGGGTCTAATGATCAAGGTGTACATCCAGAGCACAACCTTCGGTCTCATGCCCCATGTGCAGCCAAAGGTTCTCTCTCGTAGCAGCGTTAACTTTTTCCTCTATGTACAATCCCCATGCCAGCTTCGAGTCGAGGAAGACTCCAAAGTGCTTGACATGAGGAGAGAGTTGCTGAGTGTGTCTAAAAAGCTTTGGAAGAACAAAGTACCCAAGCTTACGTCTTCTGGAGAAGAGTACCAAGCATGCCTTTGTTGGGTTTACTGTTGGTCAACACCATGTCGACAAGCTACCTCACATAGCGACTCGGAGGTGGCCCTGTCAATAGCCCCTCGATGTCCAGAAAGGCTCCCAAGGTAAACAGTCCATGATCCAGTCTCCGCTCAATGACAGTAACCATTGAATGGAGAGCCGTCTCCGTAGATCTGCCCCTCCGGTAAGCGTGCTGTGCGGTGTTTAAGGGAGAAGTCTTAAGGCCTACTCCCTTGTTATATTCATCCACAAGCCTCTCCAGGCATTTCAAAAGGAATGAGGAGAGGCTTATGGAACTATTCGGGTCATGTAAGAAGGCTTACCAGGCTTCGGAACGAAGGCAACTCTCACCTTCCTCCACATCTCAGTGACATATCCAAAAGCGATACATGCCCTGAAAATAGAATCGATGTATGGAGCCAACACAACGCTCTCTGCCTTAAGAAGGACCGGCAGAATATCGTTAAAGCTATTGCTGCTTTCTATTAAATAGCATATTTTTTCAATAACTTTTATCTACTCACTAACTTCTGACTGAATAACTTTTTGCTTGAGTGAGCCGTTCGTAATGAAAGTGTTTTAGGGTAGTAAACATGGATGGATTTACATGGTTTTCTGTGATGAGAGTGAAAGAGAGAGGGTGTGGAGAGTGTATAGAAGTTATGACTAAAAAGTAGAAATTAAAGTATATTAAAAAAAAAAACTTTTAAAATAAATAACTTTTGTAAATAAAATGCACTAAAAAGTAAAAAGTAATTTTTTTCTTTCTAAGTGATATACGCAAAAAAAGTTTCGTTGCAAAATAATAATAAGAAATGCCAAAGCTCAGACTAAATCTTAAAACTTTGGGAATGAGTTGCAGTTAGACAATTGTGATTATATCTATGGATGCCCAAAATTTTAAGATTTAACCTGAGTTCTGTTATTTCTTATTTTTCAATTTGTGTGTATCACTGAGAAAGAAAAATGATTCTCTACTTTTTAGTACAATTTATTTACGAAAGTTATTTATTTTAAATGTAGTTTTTTTATATTTTATTTTTATTGATTTTGTGAAATTTGATATGCAAAATTATGTGCTTTTGATTTTAAAACTGTTCTTTTTGATATGTTTTCATTCCTCTTGAATTTAACAATGCTCCACTTGATTTCAACAGTATTGCAGTTGAGTTTAAAAATGTTCCGAGTGAATTTAAAATTGTTTCCGTTGTTAGAAATATTGTTACATTTGAATTGAATAATGTTCCACTTGATTTAGAATCTGCTAGGTTTGTGTATATATACTCATGTTGGATTAATTTGGGGGTCTTATAAATTTACTTGAACATTTTTCTTTATAATTTTTATGAGTTACGGGCGGCTGACAAAGAGGTGGATTAGGTGGATAAGTTTTGTGGGGGGGGGGGGGGGGTAGTCTCGGAGTTACGGGATGATTAAGAAAATATGTTAGTTTTAAAACACTCTGTTTCTTAAAAAAGTACGGTCACCGTTATTTGTATTTCATTGTAAGAAGAATCTAATGACCTTTCCAATGACTGCTCAGCCAGTTCCGTACTCCTCTCGTTTCCAGAGTTATTGCGGGTAATTATACACCAGCAGCAGCAGAGTGAGCGCTAGTAATATAAAACAGCTTTTGGAGGTTCCTGATTCCCCAGTAAGCCTATTTCCATCTTCGGTTGCCCAATAACTAGCCTTAAAATGTCTTTTCAAGAAAATATATTAAAAATTAAGTACAGTTAAGTCGCAGTTTATTATTAAAAAATATACAAATACGATATTACGAAATGTCCACATAAAAGAATGTAAATATTTTTCTATTTAATCCCCTTCCAATTTTAACCTTACCTACAGCTTTTGTGCTAAGGTACATTTCCCTACAGATCACAAACAAAAGTGACATCTAGGGTACATGTAGACGAGAGAGATGCAACCATATGCTAGAAAGTGAGGAAAATCATCATGTTCGGCACGCAAAAATTGCATATATAAACACGCAATGCCCTCTTCTTTACTTTCTTACTGGTAGATTTTAACATACTTTTCTTTCTAGAATAGATAAAGAATAGGATTTATAAATTTTATCCTCGAATTTCATCCAATAATGTCAATGGGGATTTGAGAACTTGAGTGATTAAAAAAAATTCTGAAAGTACGTAATGATTTATTTTGGCTTAAAATCATTTCAGTATTTTATCCGGTACGGAGATAGAAATAGATAACAAATCGATTCAGAGTACTTGAGAGCTGGGCTCGAATCTAATCGGCGTCCACTAATGGTTGAGCATTCTTCTGACAATAGCTATTACTCACTATAAAAAACTTTTGGATATAATAATATACGACTGTTTTCTCATTTGACTTAAGTTCCATGAGATATTAAGGTAGATATTTATTGTAATTATTATAAATTTATTGAAATGACGGAAATATCTCATAAAATTAGATTGACTCTTGACGCGCGAGAAAAACAAGTGTTTTCGGATAAGTTTAGTTTATTACATACACGGGTGCACCGTTTTAACTTTTCAATATATACAAATATATCTAAAGTCGGTATTTACTTTCATATTGACAACAAATGCAAATTTTTTGATAATAATATATACGTGAAATAATTTTAAGGCACATATTGTCAGTCTGTGATGATGTTTTATATTTGTATTGCAAACGCACTACGCATTAACAGCAATTTATCTAAATAAATGTATTTATTATGAGCTTTCAACTAAGTAACTTTTATTTTTGACTAACACTATAATTATTTAATCCTTTATTTTCTGGTTTTGTTAATGTTTAGGCGGGATTATGGATTCTTAGGACCAACGTTGCATCAAGCGGTTATAAAAGCTCGTAATGCTCCACCGCCTCCTACGACAACTGCATTAATAAATAATTCCACAAATAGTACTGCATCAATAGTGAATGCACCAATATCTACTATATCGAGTAGGCCTCAAGGACCACATGTAACTGCAAGAATTGCAAATATGTGAGGTTCATTACTTTTTCTTGAAATTGTTTTTTACATTGTGTTAAACTTGCAGTCAAAGTCAGAGTTTGACTCCTCAAATACAGCGCTCTACTCAAAATCAACCTCCAGGTCAACAACAGAAGTATGTCATTGTAGCACCCGCTCGACCTTCAACACCGCAAGCTGGTAATTTTGTATATTCGAAATTATTTGAAAACATACAAATTTATAATTTTACTTCTTCAGGAATAATACAGCAACCGAATTTATCTCTTTCGCATCAAAATGGCAACGGAATTATAAAGTATCAAACCAATCCTCCTTCAATGCAGGTAAGTTAGCTGTGAACTGTATTAGCCGCACAAAAATTCAATTCAATCCATTTATTTATTAGTTGGTAAAGAAGTACAAAAGGCTTGCTTTTCGATTTTAACAAAGTAAGAGCCTCTGAACCTGAACTTTTTTATTATAGTTGGTCATTCAAATGCCGCGATGTCGAGCGAACGAAAGAATTGAATATGCTCAACTAAATAATTTTGGTGACCTGTGTTTACTAGTCCGTAGAAGAAATATTGCCCTGTGTACAATCAAAAAGTTAATTTTTAAAGGCAGATATATGAGCGAACTTACTCCCACCTCCCACCAAAGACAATCTGATAAAATCGTTAAATAGTTGAGTTTTGTTTAGGTTCAACTACCGTAAAATACGAGTTTTAACAAGTTTATTTTGGTGTTAGTATCAAGTGATTGGACAGAAAGACAGAACACTTGATAACAATTTCTTTCAAGACTGGAAGAACAGTTATCACTTTTCCTAATCATAGTCCAATTGTATGTCTTTTAAAGCAATATAATATATACAGAATTCGAATCGAGTATGAGCACGTGCCATTCCAATTATTTATTTTTTATACCAGAATAGAGGAGTTATTTCCACACCTGCAGGATGGCCTTGACTTCGGTGAAAAATTGTGAAATATGTTTATTTCCACTCCTTCCAGAAATTTCCGTTTCCAGGATTTCTCCCCTATTCGGAGCCAATAGTTCACTGTGTGTTTGTATGTTGTATCAAGGGCTGAAGTAGCTAAAAGTAGGTAAAAGGGATTACACTCCGGGACAGGTGGAAATTGAGAAAAAAAATACCACTCCTCTTTTTAATACAACGTATTATTATTATTGATTTTATTTTAAGAAAAGAACTAATATTGATTGTTTGTATAGCGAAGGAACTCTTTTGTTCTCCGCTAGAGCACAAGCTCTTGACCTGGACTCTTATCGTTGGGTAGATATGGCTCTGGTTCATGGACCACTACCTTGATGAGTTGCGCAACGGTTCTTGGACCGTTACACTATTGAACTGCTGGATGTTCTGGATTACACTGCCTATAATTAGCGCAGTGTATGAAGTAAATAAAACACAAACTTCTCGTCAAATTGAAATCTTCATGACCATTTACTATTCATTATCTGCTTTTTATATAATCAATTTGCTGATTGTTGCAAATAAGCAATTGATCATAGGTTTTCATTCGCGCTGGAAATAACTTCCAAAGCGAGTAATTGAACTTATTTAGGATCTATGAAATTTTTATAATTGCACCAAATTATTGTGAAAATTTAAATCGAGGAAATGCAAGAATGCAAGAAATTGAGCAATTTGTATTTCGACTAAATAAGTAAGAACAACTTATATAGAAATTATTAAAGGGAAATTAAATACGTTATTGTATGTATGCAATTTATGTGTCTGCTGCTGAACATTGATACAATAGCTAAGTTTACCTCTTATTAAGACGTTTTTTTTAAATGTATACTCTACGCGGCGGCAACCCGAAGTGAGCTCGCCGGTTATCAACTTCAGAGCATGGGGTATGGTTCTTTCCACATACACTGGTACCTGACTCAACGATAATACTTTTTTGCAACATACCAATTATAACTCATATGGGTCGCATTTACGAAATAAATTTGTTTATTCGAAGAATGAATTAGTGAAATTTATGTCTATGAATATTCGTTATTGACCTTCATTTTACATTTAATATATCTGTTAAAGTAAATACATAATTGGGAAAGATACGACTATAGAAAGTATAACTATAATAGTGATAAAAATGTTATTTGACATTTGAGCGGTGGATTTTCGTTATGTAGTTTGGTTTCGTCCCTTATTTTTTTTAGTCTAATGCTTATATTTTCGAATTCTGGTATCCTCTGCAATAATACTATCAAAGTATTCTATTATGAAATTTGATTCACTTATTTCCTTTTTGGTTTCAAGGTTAATATATTTTGTTGATACTCTACATCCTGGAAAAAGTTCCAAAATACCACTCGTTAAAATTTTTATGGAATATGCAGTGCGAATATAAATTATCCTAACGTTACTTTGTTCAGGAAGTACGTACAACCATGTATTGGCTTTAATTAACGCATACCATTTTTACTGAGTGGCTTTAAAAATTCTAACTTCGCAGTTGTCTACTTCTTTGTAGCCTAGGCTTAATCGTATTTTGCAATTCTGGTTATTTACATTATATGTCAGGTAGTTTTCGTTACAAATATAAAAATTATGATTTACGTTTTGGCATCTGTCAAATTCGTTTTGTTTAAAAAATATAATAATAATAATAATTTATTTCTGGTCTATATACACAACATTATTATCTTTTATAAATGCATATTAAATAAAGAACTATCGCAAATCAAAAATAAATTCACAAGAAAAATTAAAATAAATGAAAAAAAAAATTAAGTAAAAGTAAAGAATTTAAAGTAAGAAATTATTTGAAAGAAAAACAACAGAATATATAGATATAAGTATATGTACATAAATAAGTGTTTGACGAAAACGGTGCTCATCATCGCATTACTCCTTAATAGGTAGATTTCAAACGATTTAGTGACAATTGGTTTCTACTCACCCAAGCAGATATACTCTGTCAATGCAGTCCTCTATTAAACCTATTGGTCGAGAAAATAAATCTGAACTTCATCAGCGTAAGGATGAATATTAACATCATGAAGTATGTCCGGTAGATCAGTGATGAACAGACAAAATGGTAAAGGTCCAATAATAGACCCTTGTTGGACTCCAGTATGTACTCCTGATTAATTTAAGCGACGACGATGAAAAATTATAACTTTTTTAAGTTTAGCAAGAAGTAAGCCATGTTAAGTTTAGCAAGAAGTAAGCCATGATTAACTATGTCAAACGCCTTGCTAAAATCAAGCAATACGAAAGCCGTGAAATAGTTACTATCCAATGCTCTGCGTATATCCGACGTTACTTTTAAGAGTGTTGTTTCGCAGCTGTAACCCGATTGATATCCAGATTGCCACCGGGAGACCAACCCATTTTCGAGAACATTTTGAACTATTTGATTGTTTATAAGTTTCTCCAGAGCTTTGCTGAGAAAACAAAGTAGACTTATAGGGCGAAAAACATTAGTAACAACCGGAGTAGAACACTTAGCTAAAGGTAAAACAATAGCACTTTTCCAAAAACAGGGAATATGTCAGACAAGAGTTAAAAATGTAAACTAAGCTATAGGAAATAATAGGGTATATATTTTTAAAAATATATGGTGGAATATCATCAGAACCACAGGCTTCAGATCTTACGGATATGACTGTATTAAGAACATGCTCATGAGAAGCGCAACGAAAGCTGAAACCATCGTGATAATCGAATAGCTCCCCTTCCATAGAAATAGGTAGTAGGGATTGAGAATTAGTGGTGTTGGTGAAATATGAGTTAAGGTAATCAGGATTAAGATCGCATGATGGCGCTACCTTTTATTTTATTGCGTTTTAAATTAGACCACAATTTCCTAGCTGACAGGGATGGATCTAGCATTCCTGCTAGATACCTCCTCTTAGCAGTCTACCGCTTTTTTAATCCGGTTTCGTAATATGTTATATCGGGACAGATCCTCATCCCTTTTAGAAACCTTGTATTTACGGAAGAAAAATTCTCTTTCAGCGATAATGAAGTCAACATTAACACTGTGCCAAGGAATATTAGCCGACGAAATACGCTTCGTTCGTAGCGGATCGTACTTATCATGCAAGTATGAGACAAGATTGTAGAATTAATCAAGCTGTTCGTGAATTGCTGCATAATTCCGAATTTGATGCCAGGGTAGGGATGATGCTTCTGTTAGTAACTCATCAATAGCAATTGCATTGTTGTGAATAGAGATCAATCAATTCTTGTTCTGAATATAAATAATCAATTAATCTATGTGAAACAAGAATTGGTTGACATCATTTCTTGACTAGGTCATTGTTGTGTGGCGAAAAGCAAGACCTTGCACAATAAATGCAATCAGGTCTTGCTCAAACGGTGACACTGTTAAAACTTGCAGTGTATCGCATTTCATAACAAAGTCAGAATTATTGGGTTTGTTGTGAAAACGCGTCACTGCGAAATATGCAGGTGATTACCGGCTAATCACAGCGGTGACCTGGTTTATCACATAAAAAAATAAAGAAAAAAACAAAGAATGCGCGGTGACATGGTCGCTGAAAATACTCAAGAAGAGCAGTCTTTTTTGGATTCGATGAGAGGAATCAAGTTACGGCTTGTTATACACGACAAATTAAATACGCGAGTTATTGAAGATATAAATAATATATATATATGAATAGAACTAAAAAGATTAAGTGATGCGTTCTTGTGACCTGCTATAAAGATATAACTAATATATATATGTGAATAAAATTTAAAAGATCAAGTGTTGTGTTTTTGTGACCTGCTCAACTCAGCCCATAGCATTGGAATCTGTGCAGGAGATCTCAACAGCATTATAAGATCGATATGAGATTATTTCTGAAACTAAGGAAAATTAGATTCTATATGACAAGAAAATAAAATCACGATCGAACGAGCTGATAGGATTAATCTGATTATGATACAGAGCTTTGTCTACACTAGGTACAAAGAAATAATCCAAAAGTGATGAATTATTACAATTATAAAATGTTGGGATGCCTTGATGTATAACACTCAGATGGCTGGAATGAAGTTTGTAATAGATTCATATTGAAATCTCCATCGACAATCACATTCAGATATCGTAGTGATAATTCGGAAAGTGAACACTCAAGTTATTTAGCTCTTGCAAGAGTAAATATATTGGGGGGGGGGGGGGGGCAATAAATACTGACGAGAAGGATTTTATCATACACAGTATCACCCTCAACTGCTAAAAATTCAATAGGACCTTCAATTGATTTCTTGACCACCCTAGCTTTAAAGTTGTCTTTGATATATACTGCAACTCCTCCAATGGGACGAACTTCTCGATCACACCCAAAGATCTTGTAACCTGGAATCAATACCGAGTTTAACAAATGATGTTCACTCAGCCAGCTAGACATAAATATGGAATGGACATTGGTGTTCTTGAAAATGCACTGAACGTCGAAATGTTTTGATCTCAAACTCCTAGAGTTAACATGACAAACATTAAATCTATATACCGGAAAAAATACTAAGCAGCGCTCTTACATTGGTTAAATCCGAGATTTAAACAATTCACTCGTGTCAGACGGTGGTAGGAGGCACAAGACATGACTATGAAGCATCGTCAAAACAAAACCCAGGAAACTCATATCATAAATACAAAAAAACAATTTTTAGAACACCATCATTTTCAAAGCACTTAGACCAAGATCAAAAAGATTAAAGCAAAAATGAAAATAAAATTCAAATAAAATTACTATATGAAAAATAAACAAATCAATGAAATAATGTAGTCGTCATACATCAGCATACTCCCAAAGTACCATTGGCCGTTCATTTAAGTTGCTCTAAATAGGTAACCTTTAACCATGAAAGGTAACCGGTCTTCTTTACGTAGGTAAATCCATTTCTAGTATGTACAGCAAGCAGCAGACCTTGTCGATTCAAAACAAGAGCACGTAGTAAAATTCTATTGTTATTTGTAGATAAGCTCTCAAAGCAATACACTCGGCTGTTCGATGTAAATCCGTTACTGATTGCATTTAGCACTAGAGAGCTGCGATCCGCACGATAGTCAGTAAGCCATCCAATATAGCAGCAATACTATCTTCGCCATTACTACAGGAAGATGAACATTGTGTTATATTACTTCTAGTCACAACACCACTACACTCGGCAAGGTTGTTGCTATTCTGATTTCCACACAAATTCTTAGCCGGCATCTCGATAAAAATTAACGCCAATGGAATATAATACAGCACCAAAATTGCAATAAAGTTTATGCTTGGCAAAAACTCCAGTGAAATAAAAAACAAAACTGATTCAAAACGAAATAAAAATGTGAGCGACAAAAAATTGTCTTTGTTAAGGTGTGTAGAGTTTCGACCTCTTGAAATCGTTGATTGTTTCGATTATGTTTAATATGATCGAGGTTTGCGATACTACAGAGCGGTGTAACATTTTTTGGTTCTCCTTGAGTATACTTACCATCGTCTCGATTCTATTAGAATCTTCGTCATCCATTGTTCCGAAGAGGAATTTCGACAGTCTACCTATTCCATTGATGATGCCTCTCGGTTTCCTGCGTTCTTGTTTGGGGTAAAATACTTGTCGAAGTATATTGTTGTTTTCCACGACCTCGTTAAACGTTACCTTTATTACCTTGAAAGTGAATTGTCAAGGGTCCATCACAAATGATCTGAGCTCATCCCAGAATTTGGAGAGCTCAGCATATTGCCATCGAAGTTGGTCTTCTTTTTCATATTTGGTCAAGTCGAAATATATCACCAAGTTCCTGACTGATGTCGATTTCCTCAGTGTCCCCGTTTCCACTGGAGTTACTGATAGGTGTATTCACATGCTTTGGTTCGGTAGTTCGACCTTGGGGTTCGTAGAAAGACAATACCAGAATTTCCCTATAAACGGAGACGGTATTATAGGAGACATTCCTTCTCAAGAACGAATTCTGTTCTTAGTTACAAAACTCAAACTCTGATATTGAATATTAAAGACGAAGAGGTAGAGTTTTCTTTCAAATATTTAAAAAATAATATTACAATACCTGGTAGGACCGAAACGGTACTGCGATTTGGGCCTATAGCTGACAATGAGGAGGTAGTTTGTTTTCCTACAGAAATAGCACCTCAGGTATATGTTTGCGGATGTATTGATAAACCAAAGAATGGATACATTTCGGTAGCCGTAATAAATGCAACTGAGAATAACGTAGAAATCAATAATGAGGTCGGTTTAGAATATGAAAAACTCCACTGCTACGAAGTCTAACCTATACAGAATTTTCTCATCGAAGTTGGCGGTTCGCAAAGTCTTGTGAAGGTGATCATTGCTCCGGTAAATTTTAGATGCGATAGACTGTAAAGATTCAAAGATGGGCTTATGCGGCACTTTCACTGAACTTTCTGAGTACTAGAAGTCCTGAATGTCGAAAGACACTAAGAAGGAAAATTCGTTCATCTTCTCCAATATATTTGATGATTATCAAAATTCCATGGGTTTAGATTGATCTGATGACACCAGTGTAGGTATATCCAAAGGATCTCCCAAAGAAAAGGTGGAGTCTAACATTTCTTCCATATTACTCTATGATACAAGATGCATGCCTTACGAATTTTGCTTCATCTGTCTTTCAATTGTGGTCTCGAGCTGCTTTTTTGCGTAGTATATTTCCGAGATATTGTACTCTGTCCTTGTGAAAAGGAAGAGATCGGTCTTCAGCGAATTTATGTTCAGTTATGAGGTTTGGAACTCAAGGACAGTGTAAAATATCTAGATATCATATTAGATAGAAATCTTAGCTGGAAACCACTCCTTGAGGACAGAGCGAATAAAGCTCTTAAAGCCTTCCCGATGTGCCACAGATCTACATGGATCTACATTAGCATCATCCGACCCATGTCAACCTACGATTCTGTGGTGTGGTGGAAGGCAATGAAGTACTCCAATCATCGTAAGATATTGGTGAAGATTCAAATATTATGCCTCCTCAGTGTAAGGGGTGCTCTCATATCAACCAGCTCTGGGGCTCTTGAGGTCATCCTGAACATACACACCGTGCGTACACCCAATAAGAAGGGGCATAAGTCACTGCGCTGAGACAGCATTTCAATCAGAGCTGGATTTATACTGATACAAGAGTTCCATATTAATCCATCTTCTCGAGACTATGCTGAAAAGCAACCTTAAATCGATAATTCTAGATAGAGCATATGGGAATCATATTCCGTGCTTCAAACATTGGCAAACCCTATCATATACAGACGGCTCCATATCAGAAGAAAACACCAGAGGAGGCGTTTTTTGCGAGGAGTCTCACATGGAAATGGCCATACACCTTGAAAGCCGAAGTCAAGGTCATCCTTGAAGCGGGAAGGTATCTCATTAACTCAGACCCTGAGAATAAGTAGATTGCAGTCTGCTAGGACAGCCAAGCAGCGGTCAAGGCCTTGTTAAAAAATTTTACAACCTCCAAACTTGTATTGGAATATAAAACCACCCTGAACTCCTGAATGTAAAGGCGGAGAAACTTGCTTGTTTTGGTGGAACCTCGGAGGCATCCTCCTTCATAATTGAGATCGCACCAAAACACCTTGCCTCCAATATGTCGGCTTAGACCGACCGCCAATACTGTCGCCCTTGGTTAGATGACCCTTCAGGTAGAACTACAAAGCTGTGGGGCAGACCTAACCCAAACGAAATGAAAAGATATTGGTACTAAACAAGCCAACCCTGAGAACTCTGCTGTTAATTCTCACTGAGCATTCTCTTCTCAGGGGTCAGAGGAATCTGAAACGGCTAGTCATTTTCTTTGTCACTGTCCGGCTGTCTCAGCAAATCGTTACAAATTCTTTGGTTCACACTTCTTGGTAGAACTTCTTGAAGCCAGTAAGGAGGGCTGTGGGGCCAGTTTTGAATTTTGTTAGAGCGTCCGGTTGGGACTTATCAGCAATTGCTCATAAGTCTGGAGGGTGACAAATGGGCCTCGTTGCGGTCTACGTTCAAGGAGTACAGTACTGACCCCAACCTCGCTTTAATCCATCCAACCATGCTCAGACTTATATGGTAACTATTCAGATATTTTCTACACAAGTCCGGAAAATTTCGTTTTGAAGCTACATGTTATAGTCCGCATATGTAACCCAACAAGAGATAATCCATTGTAAAAGTTATAAATCCAGCTGTGAGAGGTGCCCCATGGACTTTTTCTCTTTGTTTTTCCCGCCAAAATTAACAAAAATGGTTCTATTGTTTAACATTTGTGCGACCTAGTATTTAAGAGCATGGTTCACTCCATGTTTGAATGTGTCAGTGCAAGATGACATTATTGAAAGTGGTTTCCAACATCAATAGCAACGGCCAGCATTCAATAGAGTTGGTTACTTCATGTAGAGTCGTGTCAATGGACTTTACTTATGTATAAGGCGGATATTGAGCTTCTCAGTTTCCGTACGCAAATGTGTCCAAACGTTTTGAGAGAGAAAGATGACAAAATGTTTTAGCTCTTGAGAAGATTACTCGGCTGTCCGATTGCGTTGCATCTTTTGTGCATTTTTCAATTGGTGGCCTTAAATGAAACAGGAGATAGGTTGAAAGGTTAGAAAAAAAAATTGTATGGAAGAGGATATATTTTTCTCCCGATTAATGAATTAACGAATCATACAAACTGGCATATCTAAAAAAACGGTTGGATATAGGGACGTAAGTACATGTAGGATCAAATGAAAGGTAACATTCTGAGGCTTCCAAATCTTCCAAGAAAGTGTAACGGTTATCAAGCATTTTGGCGAAAACTCTTTAAAATTTAAAAATGAAGAATTCCCGAATTTTTTGACTATAATCTCCTATAGCTAGCGACATGAGAGGGTTGTAATGATGCTTCGACTTTCGTTTTAGAAAGCTTAGAAAATCACCTTTATAATAAGTTGTATAAGAAGGAAGTTACGTGGTGTTGGAAGAAAAAGTACCCAAAATTACAAATCCCGCTACAAAAGGATGCTTTTGACCCTTAGATTATATAGCAAAAAGTATGGGCTATGAGGAAGAAAAGCTTTTTCTTCATGCAGTAAAACCGCATCGATGTGTTCGTTTTAGTCATGGAAGTAGTAAATTACGATATTTTCAGAGCGCGCACATAATTTAGTGGTTGAAACTTTATCGATAGACTTTTAAAATTTATTAATAGAGGAGATACTTCGCCAAATTTTTTTAATGTATGATTTTTTTTATAATTTTTTAAATTTTTAAGAATTTTTCTAGTGCCCCATCTATTTTCTGATAATATTTCTTGGCGTTGCCTTTGTATGGCTGATATAATTTAAAGTCTCAATGACAATTTGCTTGTAAACAAATAAACC
This sequence comes from Dioctria linearis, assembly GCA_963930735.1. Lineage (NCBI taxonomy): Eukaryota > Metazoa > Arthropoda > Insecta > Diptera > Asilidae > Dioctria > Dioctria linearis. The sequence continues at coordinate 80,019,204 of OZ005743.1, read as the reverse complement.
GGCATTGAAAAATGTTAAATTTTTTATCACGGCTGTTTATTTTTATAACTCTATCACTCTTATTTTATTTAAAATACTATAATTATTATTGAAGTACTTTAACTTGCTTGAAAAATGATTTCCTATGACAATAAGTCCGGTTGTTTCTGCAGAACAGCACAGCGCCCTTCACCACTATTAATTCAAGACTTCGGAGCTTCGGTTATATTAAATCTCTTCCACAAAAATAAATTACTAATGTTTCTCGCTATTATTAAGTATGAATCACTTTTAAATCCACTTTTTTTTTATCAAAAAATCACTAAACAACACCGCATTTATTTTCGTAAATTGAGAAATGTTAAAAATAAAGCAGAAATGTTGAATTGACGCACAATAGAATCTCAGCCCTGTTTCATTTCCACCTCCGTGTCCACAAGTAGAAATGTTTATCACACGTACATGAATTTTACAGAAGATTTTCTATCCTTTTTGTTATATAATCTAAGATTTTACCAACCCCCATCCTCCCCACCGCGGCAATATAACTTTTTGTTTGTTTTGTAACACTTGTTGTTTTGTTTGTAACATTTAACCTATTTCACTAATTCAAAATCACTTTATATGTATGTATTCATGTGTAGCCAGCACTGCATCTTTTTTTTATATTTAAATATTTTTACTTTTTATTAATTGAATATTGTTAAATTTGCAGGTACAAGGACCCAATCCAGTTTTTATAAGAAATACCATCAGTGATCCGGACACAAGTGATTTGGATGACTTAAACCATTTAGAATAGATTGAACTGAAAAAATAAACTGAAAATGTATCTTTATACAAGAAAAGGTGTAATTTTCTTAATATTCCAGTATAAAATTATTTATAATTCAAGATTTTTACTAACATACTTCATATATTACATAATGATTTTCATTTCCCGATTTACTATAAGTATTTATAATCAAAAGCAAATACCTAGTCATAAAGAACTTATTTCTGTGGGCTTGACTGTCATGAGTAGACATGTAGGCCGCCCCTATGTGACAATTCCGACATCTGACTTTCAAAACCGTCAGGGGAACGGTGCGAATCGGGCAACGAAGAGGCCGGAAGTGACAGCCGGCCATGAGACATTCATGAGGTGACAAGTGGTGTAGAGCATACCTACATACCGCAATAATAAAGGCATATGCACGTACCTCAACAACAAATAATAATAAAAAATAAAAATAAACGAAACAAACATAACAAGCAAAAGTAAATAACAATAACAAAAAAGAAATATGATCGGAATAGCCATGCGCCATTCTACGATCCATTCATGAATTTACGCTAAGTGAAAGAAAGTTGTAAAAATGCAATATGATCACCACTGGTCATCGTTGCACCGTGATGATGCATACAATGCATTACTCAGTAAACTTAAAAAAGTAATTGCTCAATGACGCAATCGATAACTGTGTCATATCTACTTAGTATTTGTTCAATAAGAAAAAGATTGCAAAGTAAGCATCTAAGCAATGCTATGCTTGTTCATGTAGGTAGGGGTTAATGTATATGCATTTATCGATAATATAGGTAATTTTTGATCGATATTGCTAATATGAGCAAGGTAAGTAATTTTGTCATACTCCTTGTAATATAGAATAGTTCTCATGAGAAACAATATTTTGTATTAAGGTTTTACCGATGTAAGCAATTTTCAAAAGTATAAATTAAGTGCGATATGAAATAAAAATTCAGAGCTTTACCTGCAACTCTCGGTGTATTATTCAATTGCCACATATTGAGCTTTTTAGCTCTAACATGGCTGCTATCAAAGGTAATGAGCTCTTCAGCTCTCATTGAAGATATTCCCATTCAAACACCAGATATTGAGCTCTTTAGCTCTAACTTGGTGGACTTTTAAGAGATTGAGCTCTTTAGCTCTAATATTAAAAGTCATTTAATTCACCTTTTGATTAACAGATCGAACTGAAGAAGGCAAGCGATCTAATAAAGGAAGCAACGTATTTACATGGCGACCCTGCGGACCGAATGTATGAAGAGACTCTACAACCATGGAAAAAATTAAAGGAATCCCTGATACACGTTCTGCGGGACCCCACCACAGGACCGAGTACCAAAGCAGAAACAAGAATCAACAACCTGAAGTACAACCACCAAAGGAAAACTACACAAAAAGCAGAACTGGCTTCGAAACAAAATTTAGAAGGGAAATCAGCGAATATCACAGTCTGGCTGTGATATCACATGGGGAGTAGAGAAAGAAGTTCCTGATGAAAATCGCAGAGCTGAAAAAGGAAAGGAAGGAGAAAAGAAAAGAAAAACAAAAAAAAATGAATAAATAAAAAACCACAGCTAATATTAATAATGATAATAAAAATGTCCTAGATTAGCCTTTAATTAATCATAAATTATAATCATTAAAACTATTATATGCTATATATATGTAGGTATATACAAAACAAAAAAATACAAAAAAATAAAATATCAAAAAATTTTTTTTTTTCTTTTATCTTCAATATCGGCTCACAACAAACCCTTCATTTTTTTCTTGTTGACTTACCGCTTTCTTTTGTCACTCAAAATGGGTAAAAAACAGTCGAAAGAATCCAAAGAAGAAGTCATAATAAACAATAATGCAGGTTCAGAACAAGGGAATAGACTATTTTCAGATTTAGAGCTAATATTACTCATTTTAGGAATTCTAGTTATTTTATATTTAATAGCAATTAAAATTAAAAAAATATTTTATTAAAACGGTAGATCGACAGATAGCCATAGCTAGAGTATAACTAGACTTTAGATAGAATAATGAGTTTACAGGAGTTTATCTTACAATTAGATAAAATATTGGAAAATTTTAAAAAGACTCCAAATAGAACATACTCTTCCGCACGTATACTAGGTAAAACTAAACAAGCCAGAGAGATAAAAGATAACTTTAATAACATATATAAAACTGCATACAAGCAAGATGAGATTGTCGCACTCAAGCAAAAAGAAAAATTTGAGGCAAAATACACAGAACTGGATTTAATACTGATACAAAAACCTAATGAATTACTAGAAGATATGGACTCAGAACCAAATGAATTATTAGAAGATACGGACTCAGAACCAAAAATGGCAACATTTGACATAGCTACAGCCATTAAAAATTATTCCAGAATTTAATGGAGAAATAAAAAATTTGGAATTTTTGAATTTAGTACATTTTATGCATAATGATCTAGCAAATAATGAGGAGAAAAGCAGATTAATAGATTTTGTTTTAAAGACAAGACTCTCAGCAGCAGTCAAAAACAAGATAAGCTATATCACAATTGAAAAAACTATGACTCGCTACAGAAGACGTTGCGTGACATCTTTAAAAGCACTAAAACACCACTCAGCATACAAATAGAATTAAAAAAATAACTTAGTCTGGTAAAACAATTACAGACTACGCAACAGAAATAGAAAATTTGGTTGCTCAATTAAACTCTATACAGATAACAGAGCAAGGTGAAGAAAATAGAACAATAATTGCGAAACTCAATGACCAAATAGTATTGAATGCATTTAAGAATAGACTTAATGAACAGATAAAGCCGAGAATTTTCGCCGCAAGGCCTAAAACATTGCAAGAAGCAGTACAAATTGCGGCTGAAGTTGAAGTACCAAGAGAGCAAGCATATGTCCATCATTATAGAAAAAACCGACATGCACAGAATTCATTCAATCCAAGAGGTCAACAATTTAACAACATCGGACGAAATAACAATCATAATAACCGCAGATTTTCGCAAAATTATGCTATAAATCGCCCTAATATGAACTCACATTCATATTCAAGAAATAATAGAGTTCATAATCAACACCAACTACAACCAATCAAATATTCAGTATAGACATGGCAACCAATCTCGAAATCTTCCCAATAGAAGAGTTAACCTAACGCAATCGGGAAACGGGGAAATCCCCCAAGTAACCAATTCGAGGGAAATAGACTAAAAAATCCAATAAGAGTATATAGTCTTACTAAACATCTAACCAACTATATAACAGCATCCATAAATGTATCACCGGCCAGAAGTCACTTCTTATAGACACAGGAGACGACATATCAATTCTGAAACGCAATGAATTGAAATCTGGTGAAGGAATTTAAGAACGCAAAAAATGCAAAATAACGGGCATCACTCAGTCAGAATCATTCTCTTCAGGAACCTTAAGGGCAGATCTAAAAATAGAAGTTCAAGATATTCCACAGGAATTTCATATATTAGATAATGATTTTCCAATCTTGACAAGTGGTATTCTACGAAGAGATTTTTTAATTCAAAATTCATGTAAAATTGATTATGAAAATTTTACAATCTCTCTCTTCCATAATGAGATAGAATCTATATTGCCAATGAATACTAAGCTACCAAATCTAAATTTGATAAACATCCCACCAAGAACAGAGATAATACAAGCAATAATATAGTTCTAAACGAAGAAATACAAAAAGGAATCTTCATAGCTAATTCTATAATTCCTGCAAAAGGCGTTGCACACGTCAAAATTTTAAATACGCTAAAAAGTTTCAAACCCAAAATAGAACTTCTTGAAAACTATCACATAATAAACACTAGTACCACGTATAAAAGCAACAACAGATTCACTAAACTTCTGAAAGAACTCAAATTAGAAAATCTCGATGAATATGCGAAAAATTCTGTTTTACAAATATGCAAAAATTTCTCAGATATTTTCGAAATTAATATTTGACAAATTAACTACAAATAATTTCTACAGTCAGACAAGAATCCAGTATATATTAAAAATTATCGACTTCCTCAGACACAAATCGAGGAAATAAACAATCAAATAGACAAGCTAATAAAGGAAGACGTTATTGAACCATCAATAAGTCCATACAATTCTCTTTTATTAATTGTTCCAATAAAATCCGACAACGGAAATAAAAAATGGTGTCTTGTTGTAGATTTCAGACAACTAAATAAAAAAATAGATGATAAATTTCCTTTAACAAGACGATGATGTACTTGACAAGCTTGCAAGAACGAAATACTTTTCTTACAAGTTCATTTCATCAAATCGAATTAGATAAAATTTCTAGGCCATTGACTGCATTTTCAAACAACAACAAAGGCCACTATCAATTTAAAAGACTGCCATTTGGTTTAAAAATTTCAACCAATAGTTTTCAAAGAATGCTTTCAATCTGGACTAGATTCTGAAGGGTTCTTATACTAGACGATATTATTATCTTTGGATGTAGCCTAAATTATCACAATCAAAATCTGATAACAACATTTAACAGACTGAGAAAGTATAATTTAAAACTAAATCCGGAAAAATGTAGATTTCTACAGACAGAAGTAACGTATTTGGGACATCTAATAACAGAAGATGGTATTAGAACAGACCCTAAAAAATTTGACGCTGTATTGAATTATCCCAGCCCAAAAAATTCGGATGATGCAAGAAGATTTATTGCACTCTGTAACTACTACAGAAGATTCATTCCAAACTTCGCTGAAATAGCAAGACCAATAAATTCTCTATCGAAAAAGAACACCATTTTCGATTGGACAGATGAATGCCAAAAAGCATTTCCATGTTCAAAGTCACAATTGACAAATTTACCAATATTACAACACCCCAATTTTGACGAAAAATTTATATTAACAACAGATGCTTCACAATTTGCTCTTGGAGCAGTATTATCACAAGGTGACATAGGATCTGATTTACCAATTTCATATGCTAGCAGAACGCTAACAAAGCATGAGCTTAATAAACCAACTATTGAAAAAGAATTATTAGCCATTCATTGGGCAATAAATTTCTTTAGACCTTATTTATATGGTAGAAAATTTATCGTGGAAACAGACCATAGACCTTTAGTAAGTTTCTTTACGCATAGAAATCCATCTTCCAAATTAATAAGAATAAGATTAGATCTAGCCGACTACGACTTCGAAATTAATTATAAACAAGGCAAAATGAATGCGAGTGCCGATGCCTTATCAAGAATAAAAATCGATTCTGATATATTAAGAGCAATGATTGCCACAGCAACTAACATAGAGACTGATCACCTTTATGCATGGGAATGCACTTCCAATAATGAAGTAAGGAGGATACCAAAGTTAAAAATTGAGGTCAACAAGAATAAACCGCTACAAAAAGAAAATAATAGTTTGCCAAATATAATAATAAATAATAAGGGAGTGATAATCGAATTCAGCAATAATCCATATCACGACTTAGGTTTGATCTTGGAGACACTGATTTCGAAAATGAAGAAAATGAAAACAGAGTCATTATCGTTAGCGAAAGATGTCATCATATTTCATTATATAAACGTCGACGAATTTAAAAAGTTATTTAACAAGCTGCAGCAAAATAAGAAACAAAATATAAATGAGAATAATAGGCAAACAAAATTAAAAATTATAATATATAAAACTCCCATACAAATAAAAGATATTAAAATGAAGAGTAATATAATCAGTGAATTTCACAACTCACCACATGGCGGATACTCAGGTGTCAAAAGAACGATAAATAAGATAAAACAAAGATACATAATGGAAAAATCTAAACAAGATGGTTAAAGACTATATAAACAGATGTAAATTGTGTGCAAAGAATAAAATCCTAAAACACACTAGAGAAAAATTAGTGAAAACGGATACCCCAAAAAGGCGTTTCGAAGTAATCTCAGTAGATACTGTTGGTCCACTAAAAATGTCAAAAGAATTTCGATACATACTAACCATACAGTGTGAACTGACCAAGTATATTGAAGCTATACCATTGGAGAACAAGAAGGCAATTACAATTGCCAGAGCATTAGTTGAAAAATTCATATTAAGATATGGTACCTTCAATACAATAAAAACAGACTTGGGAACGGAATTCATAAATGAAATATTCACCAACATATGCAAATACTTGAAGATAGAGCACAGAACATCTACACCATATCATCACCAAACATTAGGTTCAATTGAGAGAAACCACAGAGTCCTAAATGAATATCTTCTATCATTCACACAGGAATACAATTGGGATGACTGGATACCGTACTATACCTTTTGTTATAATACGACACCACATTCTGATACGGGTTACACTCCATACGAACTAGTCTTTGGGAAATTCGCTAGCCTGGCGAACGATGTAGATTTCAATGATAATACGCCTACATATATACAATTTTGAAGATTACGCAAAAGAACTAAAATTTAGGTTAACACAAGCACACAATAGAGCTAGAATATTATTAGACTTAGCAAAAACAAAACGTAAAGAGAAATTAGATAAAGTAATAAACCCAATTGAAATAAAAGTAAAAGATTTTGTACTTCTTAAAAGAGAAGATAAACGAAAATGTGAAAGCCCTTATAAAGACCTATATGAAGTAAAAGAAATAGAAGGAGTAAATGTCTACTTAGATATAGACAATAACAGAAAGAAAATACATAAGAATAGGCTAAAAAAGATAGCTCATAACCAATAAAACATAAAAATTTAAATAGCATACTATTACATTAGAATATAGATAACTTATGTATAACCAACAAAAACATAAGAATTTTTTTTAAATTGGATAGCATACTATTACATTAGAACATAGATAACTTATGTATAACCAATAAAAATATATAAAATTTAAATAGCATACCATTTCATTAGAATATAGAAATCTGATAGCATTAGAATACTATGATATCGACATCTGACATTTATTATAATATGTGTTATAGTATACAGGGTGTCCCGTAAGTCGACGTCAAGCCGGAATCGGGTGATAGACCAAAACATAACAGTTACCAGAAAAATATAAAAAAAATCTAAGTCATGTATTTTTCAAATTATAGACATTTCTTTTGTTTTCGAGAAAATGTACACCTTGTGATGGTTTTTTAGCTCCTGTTGCTACGCATCTTTACTTTTTTCAATTTTATTTTTCTTATGTAAACCCGAATAGTGCTTATGTAACCTGCTGCTTTAAATTCTAAGCTACTGTTCCTTTTTGCCGAACCAAGAATAGAAAATTAATATTACACCCAACTTTAACTGACTGTAATGAAAAAAAAAATATACTACGCCAGTTTGGCAAGTAACTTTAAAAGTTGACGCATTTAATAAGGATTCTAAAATGGTATAACACTTGCTACAATATTTCTTAGATTATTGGAAAAAAATATGTTTCTTCAAGAAACCCAGTTTCGAAAAATTTCTTTTCACCTACTAATAATGATTCTAGTGTACCCAAAGCTTGCCGTAAGACCGTAACTTTAAGCTTCTGGTTTGACTGAGACGGAGAGTCATTACATGAAGTGTGAGTGAGACAGATAGTGACGCTTTCAAGTTAGAGATCCTAACTTTTTGTTGAATTTAGGACAAATTTTCCTTAAGTTTAAAATTAAACATCAATTATTTGGATGCTAAGATTTATTATTTACAAAAGATGTTCAAACTGCCTTCCTTCAGCTACAATACAAGTTCGACATCTTATTAAAAAGGATCAGGTTATCAGACGGGCAAATCTTCCATTGATGACAAATTTAACTGCTTCCGCAATTCTGGAGCTCATGTTTTTGTAAAATTCGGTGAGTTATACTTTTAGGCATTCCTGTGCTTTCCTGGATTACACGTACCAAAGTACTTGGGTCTTCTTCAACTGTTTGAAGTAGTACGTCCTCGTAAGGTGAGGAACTCTTTCTTCACAATTTACTTGGTTTGGAAGTCCGCCCTCTGTGGAGAGTAGACAACGCACATTTGTAAAAACTCAATGATTTGACGAGCGAGCGTCACTATCTTGCTCACTCACACTTCATGTAATGACTCTCCGTCTCACTCAAACTAAAATCTGAAAGTTACGGTCTTACGGCAAGCTTTGTGTACACTAGAATCATTTTTAGTAGGTGAAAAGAAATTTTTCGAAACTGGGTTTCTTGAAGAAAAATTTTTTTTTGCCGTAATGTAAGAAATACTGTAGCAAGTGTTATACCATTTTAGAATCCTTATTAAATGCGACAACTTTTAAAGTTACTTGCAAAACTGGCGTAGTACATTTTTTTTTCATTACAGTCAGTTAAAGTTGGGAGAAATATTAATTTTCTATTCTTGGTTCGGCAAAATGTGACATTTTCTTCCAAGCTGGAACAGTAGGCTTAGGATTTAAAGCAGCAGGTTACATAAGCACTATTCGGGATTACACAAGAAAAATAAAATTGCAAAAAAGTAAAGATTTGTAGCAACAGGAGCTAAAAAACCATCACAAGGTGTACATTTTCTCGAAAACAAAAGAAATGTCTATAATTTGAAAAATACATGACTTAGATTTTTTCTTATATTTTTCTGGTAACTGTTATGATTTGGTCTATCACCCGATTCCGGGACACCCTGTATATACACATAATGTACATATCATTTAAACAACTTTAATAATTATAAAGAAACATTATATCTCTTTAAAAATGTGAAATAATTGATTAATTAAAGATAGTGTTGTCATCTGTATCAAAATCATGCACATATTAAGTCATTTAAATGAAAATTGCCTATTGCACTCATATAAACAAATAAAAAAAAAAAATTTTCTCTATAAAATTTTTTTTTTCTCTTTTTACGGTAAGTATGTAGAGCATACCTACATACCACAATAATAAAGGCATATGCACGTACCTCAGCAACAAATAATAAAAAAAAATAAAAATAAACGAGACAAACATAACAAGCAAAAGTAAATAATAAAAAAAAAAAAAATATGATCGGAATAGCCATGCGCCATTCTACGATCCATTCATGAATTTACGCTAAGTGAAAGAAAGTTGTAAAAATGCAATATGAACACCACTGGTCACCGTTGCACCGTGATGATGCATGCACTGCATTACTCAGTAAACTTAAAAAAGTAATTGCTCAATGACGCAATCGATAACTGTGTCATATCTACTTAGCATTTGTTCAATAAGAAAAAGATTGCAGAGAAAGCATCTAAGCAATGCTATGCTTGTTCATATAGGTAGGGGTTAATGTATATGCATTTATCGATAATATAGGTAATTTTTGATCGATATTGCTAATATGAGCAAGGTAAGCAATTTTGTCATACTCTTTGTAATATAGAATAGTTCTCATGAGGAACAATATTTTGTAATAAGGTTTTAGCGATGTAAGCAATTTTCAAAAGTATAAATTAAGTGCGATATGAAATAAAAATTCAGAGCTTTACCTGCAACTCTCGGTGTATTATTCAATTGCCAGATATTGAACTGTTTAGCTCTAACATGGCTGATATCAAAGGTAATGAGCTCTTCAGCTCTCATTGAAGATATTCCTATTCAAACACCAGATATTGAGCTCTTTAGCTCTAACTTGGTGGACTTTTAAGAGATTGAGTTCTTTAGCCCTAATATTAAAAGTCATTTAATTCACCTTTTGATTAACAGATCGAATTGGAGAAGGCAAGCGAAATTAAATAAAGGAAGCAACGTATTTACAGTGTTGAACGATAGAAGAGCGAGAGCAAGACGAGATCTGGGAAAAGAAAAGTTTTTTTTATTGAAGCGGTGACAAGAAAAAGGAAAAGGTTTCACAATCCAAAAATAATCTAGAAAAGAGAAAGGAATGGAATATTAAAAATACATCGAGTGAAAAAGGTTATCTCAAAGGGAGGATTGCAGATAAGTAGTTTGAATATTAAAAAAAAAGAAAAAAAAAATATATATAATTTTTGTAGTCGGCAAGCAACATTTCTGGGGCCATCCGTCAGAGGAGCGCCTCTATAAAACTTAAAGGAATGCTATTGTATTTTCTCAGTGACCGCAACCTAATATTAAATATATAGATAACCGTAAGGTGATCAAATTGGATTAAATCGGTAAAAGTGATTTCGCGAGATATTTTAGCCGTTAACTCACATACACGCATAGCGCCTGGAAAATATTGTTTATTTGCATAAAAGTGACTACAGTATTGAACATTTTCAACTATAGCGACCATTTAGAACACATATAGCGCCATCAGTCAGAGGAGCGCCTATTAATTATTACATATTAGCATAAAGGTGATTACCACGTTAAATATCTATCATCATAGATATCTTTTGAACTCATATAGCACCATCCGTCAGAGGAGCGCATGGAAAATATTGTTTATTGGCCTAAAAGTGACTACAGTATTGAACATTTTCAACTATAGCTACCTTTTAGAACGAACATAGCGCCATCCGTCAGAGGAACGCCTGGAAAAGATGCAAGCGATGTCAAGGAAGGCCGGGGACGTCAAAAGGATCATGCCATCCGATCCTTAGGATTATCTTTGGGTAAGTGACGTGTGCGACCCTTCAGGACCAGTGTGTGACTCTTAGTTTTTTTTTTTGGTCTCCGCTTCGGAATAGACACGATTTTTGTTGTTCATGGTAGCATGACAACGGCAGGTATTTCATGGTACCCACCCCACACTCTCGGCATATAGCTGAAGCAAGCTAGCGTGCCGACCTGCAGCTTAAACGTTGTCAGCTCACGCTGGCAGTCAGAACTTTACGTCCAAACGCCATCACTACTCCTAGTCCCATAACACTTGCAATTACAATTTCATGCAATAGAAATGAGAGAATAGCGGGCGAACCAAAATTTATTACACATTTGGGGAATACAAATGAAACTATGTAGTTCAAATAAGTTAGGTAGCTGGTGAGGATTGTTGGAGAAAAATGTTTTTTGCTTAGTTTGTTTTTATTAAATATGATGGAATATGGTAGTGGTTTGTGCTTAAGCTACTTCGCTCAGAGTGCATAAGGGGAAAACGTCCATGATATATTTGTATAAAAATTTTCATAACAAAAGCCAAAAGATATTTAAAATTATAAATCGTAGTAAACTGAGTTCTTAAAAATGGCAATATAAAAAAGGAGTAAGACGATAGAAATATAAATTAAATGGTAGATAATGGGATAAAAGGGTGAAACAATACAAAATTTAAAGTTTTTTTGTTTTTTTGTAAACAAAAACAATTGACTGGATATATGTGAGTAGGAGTAATATGGGAGATGAGCAGTCATATTTACTGACCAAAGTTAGTAGCTCATCATCACTGTAGAAAACCCAATTTTCGGCTTGATTTGGAAAGCCTGTCGATAATATCCATATCAATGTCGATCGATCTCAGAGTGGACAGACATTAAGCACTCATATCCAGATTCTCTTTCTCGTGCAGAGATTGTAGAAATAGATGTGACGCAACCGATTCTAATTGACTGAGAGTGAGAGCTTGCAATTTGAGTCACATTCAAAGGAATAGGAGTAGAAATGCTTGATTTGTCATGACTATATCTTTTGATGGGAGCTTAACTGATCTTGCTTTCTTCTGAAAAAAGTTATCAATCGTCTTATCAGTCTTCTACTTTCCATTTTCGCTACTATTTCTACCCCCATCGCTCATTAGTGTAGCAAGTTTATCCTTCTCCTACAAATTAAAAGTAAACAATAAGTTAAATTAAAAAATACTACTTTAATTAATACGAAAGTACAAGCAAAGCAACGGCAACTACCGTAGAGGAAAGCGAATGGTTTATATTTTTATAGTCTTGCCGTAAAAATTGGGAAGAAAAATTGTAGAATAAATTTTAGTGGCATCAATCCAACTAATCGTTTTCAGCAACCAATAGTGTATAAAAATTTGAAAGAAAAATGTTTAAGTAAATTTCTAAGAGCACAATGTATGCTTGCCAACGCTCATAGATATCTTTAGTGACCCAGGTCAGCCAAGGCACCTAAATCAACATAACTCTTTGGAATCATTGTCCGCCACCAATAGTTCATGAAAAATCTAAAGAAAAATGTTCAGATCTTTCTAAGAAAACTGAATGTTTGTGCCTTTGTCCGAAAGAGTGAGCCACCAGAATCAATGCACCAATTCCAGTGTCGCCAATAATTTCTTTCTAAAATCGGCTAAAAGTATCTAGAAAATCTAAAATCGGCTAAACAGATTTTAAAAATCGGCAAATTCCAAATTCCATTCTATACAAAATAATGCAAACTCCTCGAATGAACGTAAATGCATAAAAGTTCTCGCCGATAGTACTATCGAGTGGTGTATTCTTTTTCTGATTTAGAAAACTTTCTCGGGAGGTTTTTGTTGCCGGAAAACCCATTTTCATGCACTCTGGTGACAGGTACTACATTTCGCATATATTTTTCCGCTCTTTCTTTCAGAGACATAAGTGGTCTGTTGCGAACTTTTTTCTCATAGGAAGTCATTTTCCACGACGTATCAATTTCGCACAATCACGAGAGGAAAAATCCACTTTTTCAACCAAGAAAGTGGCATGCAAGTTCATTTGAAAAATGGCATTGAGGCGTAAAGTCTTGCGTATATTGGAAAATTATAGCAATAAAAGAAGTAGCAGAATGATAAAAACCCAAGAAAAAATGAAGAGGAAGGTGTTGTTTCGAAGAAGAAGAAGAAGTGTCGATGTTTGTTTCTGTTTTGTTTCTGTCTTCTAATTTTTTGAGTTTTCCGAGTTATTTTTATTTTTGTTGTGATCGTACACTAAAGTTAGTCTCCTCAGTGTTTGATATCAGCTAATTTGTTAAAGTTCACACGGTAAATTGCCTGCATTAAAGGTTTTAACCATTTTCACCTGCTTCTGTCTGACAATTCTGTCAGACGTCGATTCCTGATCATCTTTTTCATCAACAATTCGAAATCTCTTCTAGAATTATATTTCGGAAAGGTAAAAAACTTTATTTCCTTCTGGGAGCATATACTCTGCTGAAGCTCTTAATTTTTCTGAAAATCTTAAATTATATGTTTACCGGAGCGCTACATCACCTCACTGCCTGAGAGTTTGTGCTGACGCTGATTGATTGCACCAAGGCTGCATTCGTGTAGAAACAAAAAGATTTTCTTTCCTCACGCTGACACCAATAACAGCTGTTTACACCTGTTTCACGGAGCACCTACGGAAATTTTGCCTATGTGATTAGATTTATTTTTATGCCATCGCAGCCCCACTGGGCATTTGCATCAGTTCTCTTCTTTTGGTATAATTTTTTAATTTTTATCCTAGTACACTTACCATTTCGAATTTCGGAGACACATTAGCTGTGATACAATCCCCAATTTATCCGGAAATCGAGGACACCATTTTTCGGAACAATCTTCCAATTGCTCCAACCTCTAGTAGTGACACAGGATTAGACACATTTATTTTGAATCAATTGCACCAACCGCATTTGGTTGTGACTCAGGGTTTAATCACATTAATTTGAATTAATTACTCCAACCGCATTAACTTGAATCTATCCGGTAACCCAGGACACTGTTTTTGTTCTTGGGATTATTTCCTCACTACATAATGACTCGCTCTGGTTATGCTAATTGTTCCATCTCCGACAACAGCTCTTCCCTGATTGATTGTTGTGGATTGTGTGGCAGATCGTTCCATCCATCCTGTGTTGGACTCTCCAATTTCGGTCGTTCATCCATAAAGTCTGTTCAGGAGATTACCAACGCTTTCTCTTTTTATTGTACTGAGTGCAAGGAAATTACCCTTCCACATGTATTGCTTGCCATCAAATGTAACAATGATCAATTGAAGGACTTGGCCAGCAACTCTGACAATCTGAGCACTCACCTTAGTTCTATTAGATCTACACAAACTGAGCTGCCCTCAAATGTTGCATCCATGCTGTCTGCTTTTGACGTTCTGTCTTCTAAATCTGAGTTGATTACTTCCGTCGCTGCCAAGGTAAACAACATTGACGCCCTCGGTAAGAAGCTTGAAGGCATTGAGATCAAACTTGACTTCCTCAGCAATAAACTCAAGAGCAGCTTTTCACAAAATGCTCAAACCCTTGACGAGAAGATATGCAAGCTCTTCGATTCCCTCGCGTGCAAATTCATGGATTGTGCTACACATTCGAAACATTATGAGGTGATCTCGTCGTCATTAAATAATCATCTGTCGGATTTAAAAACATACATCAACGATATTCCACATTCGATTGAAAACATCGTTCAGGATACAGCTTCTAAATCCGAGTACAATTCCATTCTTGTAAAGCTTGCTGATGAGGTATCTGTTGCAAAAATTTTAATTGGGGACATAGCTGATGAAATAAAGGTGCGGCCCGCTACCCAATATAATCTACCGCCTCCCACCACTTGCTGCTCTGATTTACGCAGTGAACTCAATGCAGTGCTTACTCCAAATAATAGGTCTATTGATATCTCGCCGGTTTCGCCCCTTAACGATATCATTGTGCTTAATGATAACTCGCCGTCTACCTCTCTTAATAATGTCAATGTTAATAATGCTCTAACTAATAATGCTGAATTGTTAAAGAATACAGCCTCCGATATAAGGACTTCTGCTCCAAATAGAGGAACTGATGTGCCACCTATCCTACCTGCTTCTAAGCCTCGTCGCAAGCGCCAGTCGCGCCATGGAAAGTGACCTAATTTGCACCTTTCCGCTACCAATATCAGTCCGAGTACCTCGACTGATGTCGCCTCAGGAAACGCTGTGCGTCAATTCTCGCTTGCACCTGCATCTAATTCTGCATCTAATTTCACAGCTATGAATGTTGCTTCACCTGTGTCCTCGTTTGGAAGTGTTATTGAGAACAGTACCAAAGCCTTCGAGTATTTTCGTCACCCGTTTCTCTCCTGAAACGTTGTGTGAGGACATATTGAAATATCTAAGGTCCAGAAATGTTGCAGCGGAGAGTATTTCGTGTCGTAAGATTAGTAAATCCTCTAAACCGGTTGCATCCTCTGTCCTAACTGTTTCAGCGGATCTGCGGGACCGGTTATTGGATCCCTTATTTTGGCCCTCCGGAGCCTTTACTAAATTATTTGTGCCTTCTGAGCGCCATCCCAGAAATATATCCAAGACAAGCAATGTTGTTCCAAAAAACTGAAGTCGATTTCCCTTTACTATCAAAATGTAAGGGGGATTCGGACAAAAACTGTTAATATCTTCAAATCCTCTACTGCAACTTGTTTTGATATAGTTGCTTTCATTGAAACTTGGTTGCATCATGACTTTCGCGATACCGAAATCTTAGACAATTCTTACCAAATTTTTAGGAAAAATAGATATATTGACTCTGAAGCTCGCGGAGGTGGCGTAATCCTCGCATGTAAAAACCATTTCAATTGCACCCAAATTGTGGTTCCCAGTTTTTCCAACTCTCTTGACACCGAACTTATAGTTCTTAAGCTGTCTCTCTTAAGACACGACTTATATATACTTTGTTGTTATATTCCTCCAGATTGTATAAATATTGTTGATGACAAAGGTCAAAATTTAACGACCTGCTCATTTCAACTTCTAATTTTATCCATGGTAAGATGGAGCCTCTTGACGAATTACTACTTATTGGTGACTTTAACTTACACAATATACAATGGGTATTAAACGATGATAACGAAGACTATCTCCCACTTAATAACTTGACAATAAGAGAATCACTCTTTCTGGACACTATTTCATCTCTTGGTCTCAGTCAAATCAGTAATGTTAAGAATGACATGGGTAGGCAGTTAGATCTGGTATTTTCTACTGACACGGGTAACTTATTAGTTGAACCTAGCCCAGTTATAATGTCTACTCTTGACAATTATCACCCCCCACTACTAATTACATATTGCTATGAAACTGAAAACTTTACAAATTGTGACGAAACAGAATACTTTTTCAATTTTAGAAAGGCTAACTTTTCGGAACTTTCCAGTACACTTACATCTATTGACTTTAACACATTACTGGCTAGCAATAATGTTGACGAAGACGTTTCTAAATTTTATATAATTCTTTTCGATTTGTTTTCCTCTCACGTTCCCCGCGAGCGTCAGCGGCTCTCTAAAACGTCTCCACCATGGTTCAATAAAGAACTGAAGCGTCTAAAAAATAAAAAGAATAAATTGTGGAAAAGTTATATGAGGGACAAGGACGTTATAAGTCACAACAACTTCCTCACATCATATAATGAGTTCAAAGATCCTTCCTCTTCACTCTATGACGAGTATATTCAAAGTATGCGTGCGAAATTATTTAGTGACCCACGTAACTTTTTTAAGTTTATTAACATGAAGAAAAAAACGGACAACTACCCCAATACCATGAGGTACAAGGATTCTGCTAGTGATGATTCGTCTGAGATTTGCGATATGTTTGCTTCTTTTTTTGACAATGCCTTTGTCTCGTCAAATTTTCAACCTCAAAGTAGCAACTTCAGTCATATGAACGACTCTCATAACGTTTCATTCACTATCCCTCCAATTTCAGAAGAGGATATACTTGATCATATTAATAGGCTTCCAAATGACTTTACAACGGGTCCTGATGGGATCCCTCCAGCCTTTTTTAAGTCATGTTGTCTCTCCCTGGCAACCCCGCTGAGAATTATTTTCCAAAAATCGCTCGATAGTGGTTGTTTTCCTCAACTATGGAAAAATTCTTTTATCATACCTATCTACAAAAAAGGCAGTAAAAAAGAAATCTCTAACTATAGGCCTATTGCAAAATTATCTTGCATGCCCAAGTTATTTGAATCTATCATCTACTCTCCGTTATCAATACTCTGCAAGAATTTACTCTCTTCAAACCAACATGGGTTTGTTTCGGGTCGGTCTACAACCACTAACTTATTGGAATTTGTCTCTGATACCATTCACGGGTTTGTAAAAGGCAACCAGATAGATTGTATTTATACAGACTTTAGTAAAGCTATCTCAATCCGTGATACTGTTCAAAATGGAAAAGTATGAGTTTCCCATAACGTTCCTAAAATGGACGGAGTCATATCTAGATAACAGAACATACCAAATCTATTTCCGCCATTCCATTTCTAGAGTCTTGAAAGCTTCGTCTGGCGTACCTCAAGGGAGTCATTTGGCCCCGTTGCTATTTATTCTATCTATTGACGACATTGTCTCCGTAGTGAAGCACTGCAAAGTCTTAATTTATGCTGATGACATTAAACTTTTCGCTCAGATTAAATCTTTTAATGATTGTCAACTGATACAGGATGACCTCCACACATTTTATGATTGGTGCAAAAGCAATAATTTGGTACTCAATATCGACAAATGTGAGGTGATGATTTTCCACAGGAATCTGAATCCTATCTCTTATGTCTATGGGTTCTCGGCTTCCTCGATTCGCCGCGTTAGTTCTGTCTGTCACTTGGGTGTCAAATGTGACCATAGAATTGAATTTTAACTCTCACATAAACCACATGGTATCTACGAGTAGTTCTATGCTGGGCTTTATAAAACGTTGGTCCCGAGAGTTCTCGAATCCCTCCATAACATTACGTTTATATACTTGTTTTGTGAGACCACTTCTTGAATACGCTAGCCAGGTCTGGTCTCCTTTTTACAGTACACACATCATCCGTATCGAGTCTGTTCAGTGAAACTTCCTGCGCTTTGCTCTTAGGGACCTACCCTGCAATAACTCATTGATTCTTCTACCCTATAAGGATCGCTTGCAGCTCTTGAATATGCTCTCGCTTGAGAAACGTCGCATGGTTGCCGATGTAATTATTGTTCACCAACTCTTAAACGCGAATGCTGATTCCCCGTTATTACTTGACAAAATCTCTTTCCGTGATAATAGGCACAATTTGAGAAGGCTACCTCTGTTGTATGTCAACTCCTCAAGGTCTAACTTTGGCATGTATGAACCTATTAATCGCATGTGCATTAATGTTAATAATTTGGCTGAGTATTTTGTTGTTGACGACTCTAAGCATGTCTTAAAAAAACGTCTATATAATATTTAATCTTTTGTTAAATTTAATTTAATTTTTTAACTTTTTGTTCTATGTCGCATTGCATGACATTTCATCTGGTGTTTGGTCTATGTTTAGGGTAACATACTAATACTAACACCGACTAAGTGATGAAACGCATGTATTGTTGAGACGTTTATTTATTAAACGTGTCCATGCAGCGAGCTTGTGTTAAGCTGGTTCTGATAGTCATTTTAAATGATGTAATGCAAATGATCCCAGAAAATCTCATTTTTCCAGAATAAATTTACCAAATTCTCTCCCGCATTGCATGCAAGCTGTAAATAACCTCCGGGTAAACCAGGTGTAGTAGCTAGCATCAATCCCAAAATCGGCTGACGAAATATCAAAATCGGCTAAAAATCGGCTGTCCGCTAAGGTAAAATTTCTCGATGTTCGGCTCAATTGGCAACGCTGACCGATTCGTTTACACCGTTGTCGATGAACAGATATTCATTCAAATTCTTAAGCACAATTTGCGTGTATTTCTAAGAAAAATTTAATGCTTCCCTACGACCGTAGAAATTTTGAACAACTCTTGAATCAGTGTCGCTATGGAAAATCAACGGGTGGCTAGGCTAAACGTTGATTGCATGGAACTGGTTCTATTGGAAGATGGAAGAACCGTAAAACAATATTTGTAAGTCAAGGCTTTGTTATGATATCCACGTATCATAACCATAGATACATACCGAAAACGAAAGTAAAGAAAATCAGTCTTGAAAAACGTCGCGAGTCAAAAACAAGTTGGTTGGTTCTGAGGAAAATGCAAATTTATTTTAAATAGTTTAAAGTCTACAAAAAAAAACACAAAACAAAGGTTGTAAGATAAAGTTTGTAAAAGCCGGATAAAGTAAAAGAATAAAAAGTGGTTTAGATAAAATTCCTCAGACCAACCCCCAAGACTCCTCTGGGCTATCTTCTCCCAATAAGCAGGGAAAGCACGGAGCACAGATGGAACAACTGGTGGCAGCGGTGGCGATCCCAAACAATTATCATCGACAGCAATGTGATCGTAATTTTTTTTGTGTGTACCACTATCAATCAAGCATTATATTTTCGGAGTTCAAGTGAAAAATTTAATAAATACATCATCTGTCGAAACATAAATCGTCAAGGCTCAGAGCAGTGCTCGTTCGTATCAAAATTGTCGTACATTCGCTTCCCGCCAACAAAATAACTTGATTCGCATCTAAAAAATGTGGTTTAGTATGAGTTAGTTTTTGTCATTCTAAATGCTAACTGCGATATTTAAATAATAAATTAAATAATAATAACGATAAAAATAATAAATAAAAAAAAGCTTAATATGTTGACTTAACTAATTTGTTTTTATCAAACAACCAAAGAAAAACAAAAAAAAATTTTTTCTAACAATGGCGAAATTAATAAAATCACCAAATAAAGTGTACTTACACATATATATGTGCAACAGAAAACTCGTCAACCTAAGTCACCCAGGAAGAGTTATATAAAGTGAAGGAATTTCGACAAGGGTGCCGAGAAAGATCGAATTGTGTAGTTTAGGACGTGCGAATGCTTTCTTTGGGATATACGTACCAAAACGGATGTGCTCTTCTCTTCCTTGCGGATTCTAATAACTGGTTGTAATAGAAATTGATGAATTTTTTTTGAAAAGTACCTGGACTTCATAATTACAAAATTATAAAAAGTACCAATAAACAAGTAACAAATTCAGATTTCTAAATTGATGAGTTTTTTTTTTTGAAAAGTACCTGGACTTTCATAATAACAAAATTATAAAAAGTACGAATGAACAAAGTAACAAACTCAGATTTCTAAATTGGGTTCACTAGCTTCTCCCTAATAACAGCTAAACAGTGGAAAATTGTTTTTTTGTCAGAGGTAACATTCCTGACTGTTCTGGTGTGATCCAGTGGGTATCGAGCCCACACTGAAGGAAGGAAGTCTAAGGATCTTAACCCCAAGAAGAGGAAATTCCGGATTGCCGTGCCAGCACAGGACATCGATGATCAAGGAAGTAACAAAGGGAAAACCAAGTAGATTCCTAGTAAAGGTTTGGACAACAATTATCCTTTTTGAAGAATAATTTATCTGAAGTTTAACATTTTTGGAATGATACACACAAAACAGATATTTTTTTTGATGATTTTAAATAATTAATCTGAAACTTAAAATTTTTGGAATATTAAACACAAAACAGATATTTTTTTGATGAATTTAAATAATTAATCTGAAATTTAAAATTTTTGGAATAATACACACAAAACAGATATTTTTTTTTATTTATATATATTGAGCCCCAAACGATATCTTCGCTAATATACCAAATTGTGTTTTATTTCTTTCTTTCTTTTGACGGAAGAGCTGGATGGGAAACGGTACGAAAGTGTGAAGGGAAAATGCGTACAAAAGAAATTCTCAAATAAAACCTTTTATTTTTTATCTGAAATTAAAAGTTTCCGTAAAGAAATTAGCTTTGTAATAAGTCCAATGATTTTTCCTTTTTATTTTCAAATTTAACAAAAATTTTATAGATAAAAAACTACGTGGCGGCATAAAATCCAAATGACCAATATCCGTGCAGACGAGACTCTCTCCAAGCCATTTGTTGGTTAACTTCTTGCAGGTGGATATTATACATTGGGTCAGAAATAATACATATTACCAAACGTGATACAATTAAACCTCACTGCAATAATTTATGTGTCTACGATTTATGTTTTACACACCAATTTATGATTGATCTTGGTGATAGCGAATTTGCCAATAATGGATGTCCGCATCCTTCGTGAAAATTTCTATTTGTATTTGTCCGTTTAGAGGGTACTGTCAAGTATATATATATCTTCGTTTTGTGACTTTGAAATGTGTGACCTTGTTATTAGTAAAGTGCTCCAAAGCAACTATATATTCCAAAACACAATTTTTTAGTAAGACGAGGAATTCATGTTGTCTGTCATGCACGCATTTTTGAATTGAGTCCTTGCAAATTTCTCACTCATTCATCCGCTTTCTACTCATCCCTTTCTGTGCACTTCACAATATATTTTAAGTGAGCAGAATTTTGCTATTTTAACGCGAAATCCCATAAACTTTTGAAAAGGAAAGACACGTTTTCCCAACAAAATTTTAACCCGAAACCGGCGGATCGTTGTGGACTTGTACGAAGAGTTTCCTTTCCACAACATGACTAAAGATACTCCCCAGAATTCCACAGAGATGAAGCTGAGCATATCGGACGTGCACAATTTAGTCCCTACATTTAACGGTGACCCAGGGGAAATAAATAAATTCATAGCATGTGGAAACGTGATGTTCTCATCTTTGAAATCTGCTGCCGAACAGGAGCTCTTCTTAGAAATTGTAAAGACCAGACTGCAGGGACCGGCCTTTGAGTTAGTCCAGTATAAGTCCTGCGCTAAGTGGAATGACCTAGCACAGGAATTGCAATCTCAATTTCAGGAAAAGCAGTCTAGAGCTGCATTCCAAAATGAAATTCGGTCTACTAAGCAGAACCACAGAGAGGCTGTTAAGGAGTTCGGTGAAAAACTAAGCCAACTTTTAACATCGCTTAACTCAGCTACGTATCAGAGCTCGGAGGGGCGGAACGTACGGGAATATCTGATCATCGAAAATACTCGGCTAACCATCCAAGCTTTCGAAGATGGCCTAAGAAATAATAGACTGAGGCTGCCAGTAAAGGCTCGCGGAGAAACAGATTTGAAAAGGGCAATTTCATACGCCCTAGAACAGGCCTCCCGACTCGAAAGAGACGAGTCAACGTTCCCAAACCACGCGAGGAACTTTCTTAAACGCACGCTCACCTGCCAGATATGCCACAAAGAAGGGCATACCAAGGAATCCTGTTTTAGAAACACAAACCTGCCGAATATTGCTCCTAGACAAGTCAAAAGGGAAGTCCAATTCCTGACTTGTTCTTATTGCAGGAAGCCAAACCATTTAGCAAGGGATTGTCGATTGCGATTATCGCAAAACTTTTCAAGAGCTCCAACCGGTAACGGCAACTGGCCCAACAGAGGTCAAAACGTACAGAGCAATTTCCCCAGTACAGCAATACACGCAGTACACCTACGAATCTACCAATAGAGTCTGAAAGGAGACAACGCCAGTTTAACTCGAATAATCCGAACGTTAATTACGTGCCGCGACAAAATCGCAAACACGCGAACCCAAATACGAGAAAAGAGTGGGCGCATTCAGAAAACTCGGGAAGAATGGTGGAAGATTCAGGAAACGACATTCCTCAGATGGAAGCAGTTGGCGTTCCATCTCGAGTGAGGTGCGTAGCCTACATTCACGAAGCTTAGATCGTGCGATGTCAAATGACATTAGCATCAAACCCATAAAATTTATGATATCCCTAGATATTTCAAAGGCTGAACTAACTATCTGTGTCCTCTTTGAACCAAATGCAAAGCCATACTCAACATTTCGTATCGATACCGGCGCAGACGTAAGTCTCATATAGTCAGACATAAACTATAGGATGAGAGGAAAGCCCTCTGGTGGCTGTGCCCTGTCCACTATTTCAGGTGAGTCAGTAAGGACATTCGGAATAATTACTGGCACAATGAAATTGGAAGTATCAACCAAAATTTTTTCTTTTAATCACCACCCCTTTCATTTGCTAGGCCAGCAAACCAACCTTAAATACACGACGGAATAATAGGGAATGACTTTCTGCGTGAACATTGTTATGGAACTATGATGAGTGATTGGCTTGGACGTGAAGTCCAGACTGCCAGCATGAGCTGACAGATCACTCGACGGACAGCGTTGACTGCAGGGCGGCACGCTAGTTCGCCTCAACTATTGGCGGAGAGTGTGGGGGGTTCCACAAAAGACCTGCCGCTGCCGTCAGCCATAATAAAAAAAAATCTTTGTGCCTGCAACCGAACAGCCAGCACACACTCGGTCCTGAAGGGACCCTTACGTCACCTACCTGCATTCTAGTGGAAGGCGTAGGTGTTGTACCTTCCTTGCCAACCCCATCCTCCTATTTGACCCTGGGTGGCACAATTGTCCAAAGTCCCTTTGTTGACCTGTAAAGAGACTACTGCGGACCTATACAACCTTCATACTAGAGGGCGCCAAGATAGTGAAAGGAGAAATAACAAAAGCTTTCATTTCCATTACGTTATAAATCAAACTTTATTCATTAATTTCTCCGTTGTTCGAACACGCTTTTCAGATGTTATAAGTTACTCCATATCGTGAATTTCAACCAAAGAAAAATTCCGAATAACAAAATAAAGATAAAATGGAGCACGCTTCAATAATGTATCACAATTCGTACGAGTCTATCTGATTGGATGCAACGCGAATCCAGTCACGTAACTATTCTTTTTCAGATACGTTTCGGTCATATTGTTAAGATACATTTAACTACCAATATTGGTAATACATAGTTATGAACTAAATCATATACGCGCGTACCTACTTTCAATGGAAATACTAATTATATTGTAATAATAATAATACTAAGAAGAATTAACGGATTAGTTATACAAAAACCCGGATTCAGCAGTGATTTGGTTTATAAATTCTTGCATTAATTCATGATATATATTTTCTATTGTGGTTGCTGCTGTTGTTGTTGTCAATTTTTTTATTTTTATTAAATATAATTTCGTTCGAGTTGTGTATTCTTTTAAAATTGTAGTTTTGTGCAATTTAATTAACTGTATGGGTATTTTGTTCCTTAAGTTTTATTTTTATGTAGTAATAATAATTAATAATTAATAATAATAATAAAAGTCGTCACTTTGTGACATTATATACTCATAGTATATCTAATAAAAATTATTTCTTGTTTTTAAATTGTATGTGTATTTTTGTTTTTGTTTTTCTTAAAGTTCAGTTAATGCTTAAATTTTATATATCCTTTTTTTTTTATGTGCGCCTAAGCTACCGAAGGAATTTATTAACATAAATCTGATTCATGTATGAAAAATTATATACGCCGTAAATGTATATGCAACAGATCAAAGAATTTTTTTTCCTTTTTTGCTTAATTTAAATGTATAAAAAAAAAACAAGTGGCAACAACTTACATGGAATTCATTGTTGTGGATCCATCGCCGAGGCGCCTCCGTGATGATCCGCATGCCACTGCTTACTTGCTAAAAGAAACAATATAAAGGCAGCCAGCCCAATGTATATCGCTTATATGATTTATCGAGAACCTTAATCCAAAATATGCAATTTTATGTGACCGACGAGATACACACTTTCATTAGTATTATTCGTTTCTTGAAAAAATTTGACAACAGCCCAGGCATATAAATATCTCCTTCGAATTTATTTTATTTGACCCCACGTATTGGTTTTCCTTTCCTTTTTCTTTTGCCGATCGACGACACTTTGAGTACGCATTCCACTGAGAAGTACAAATAAACGAATCAAATAGACGCAATAGTTATAGAGAACGCTGTGAAATCTTCTTTCATTGCATATGCCCAGATTAATGCATCAGCTAACCAAAACACAGTATAACTTGTCACCTTAGAAGGTGAGTGCTTTTAACAGTTCTACAGATTAATATAGCGAAAAGAGCATTCACATTATCCAAAGAAATAGGAATCTAAAACAAAGTATCACACTTAGATTTACGATGTGAAAAAGATATTATCAAGATTAATAATAATATTCTTCGTTTAAAGTTTTCTGTGCTTAAAGGTGCGTGTAGAAAGAACCTTTCAACGACCTCATTGTCATACCACGATCATAATGTCGCTGCATTTTTGGTTCAAATTCTGGTTGCGAACTCTTGGTCTCTGAATTGTCTGAAAATGTTACAGTTTCTATGAGAACAGCAATTATCCGACCGCAATTATGCAAATTGTGTACACATGTAAAGGTGATGCTGGTGGATTCTCTACATCACGTGGAATTTTTTTTTTAAATTAGCTCATGCTGAGGATACATTCTAAAGCATGTTTTAGATGTAGTACTGATTCTTGAAAATGTCCGTATGCTGTAAATATTTCACCCCTGAGAAAGAAATAATGGTAGAATATTTTGTAGAATATTTGTAGAAATCTTGAATGTACTACGATTCCTACTTCTGTGTTGATATTGAGGAGCTATCGAATTCCTAATCGACTTTTGGGAGAACTTATTTTGTGCAGATAGATGGAAATAATTCTATTAATGGAAAATTTATCAGTGAGGGGGCTGAGAAATATTCTAAATTTACTTACAATGTTTATTTCCTGGCCGATGTTTCCGAAAACTTTTGGTTTATTCTCCTCGATGTTCCACTTGAGGCGATTTGACTACAACAGAGAAGATTGCCTTCTTCTTACTTTTCTTCACCGACATGTCACACGAGCTTGAGGAAGCATTACTCTCGGTCGGGTGCGTTCATTCTGCGTTTTACTTTAAGGCCAGCTTACATGCATCAACATTTTACTGTAGCATATTGCTATATGCAATAGCTACGACCATAACAGGGCAGAGTGGTCTGCGCCACCCATGGTTCAGACAACGCTGAAAAATGGTCGACTGAGCTAGCCGGTCTTAAACATAGGCCTCATCACTGCGGGCGCTCAATGTGTGTCGCGACCCACGACCCAATGCGTATTCCTCATCACTCGTGCTATATTCGACCGATGACGCATCGAAGTCTCGCCAGTCTTCGACCAGACCTCGACGTCCCTCTCTGTGCGGGGAAGCCAAAGCCACATCGACAGGCTGGTAACCCAAAAAATCCAGCCGGTCGATGTCTCTATGCCTTTCCTCACCGAGATGCTGAGGACCCAGAAAATCGATATATAGCTTTTGCCATGGTCGTTCTGTCACAGATTGGACTTTCATAGGTGGTCTCAGAATAGTATTGGGAGCCTTCGTTTCCTTACACACGTCACAGGCGCCTACGTAGTTTCTGACATCAACTGTCATTCGTGGCCAGTACAGATGTCTTCGCAGACGTTCCAGTGTTTTCCCTATACCTCCGTGTGAAGCTAGTGGCGGATCATGAGCCCTCGAAATGACGTCAGTGACAAGCCCTCGTGGAATCCAAAGCTTCCAGGCTTCTTCTTCCTGAATCGGATCGCCTGTCCTCGGAACAGTCCGAATATAAACGAAGCCATCCCTGACGCAAAGATCTGGTAGTTTGCCAGAAGTCGTTTTAACCTTATGCCTCAGTTCCTCATATTCCAACGAGTTGAAACATGGCGAACTAAGGTCAACTTCCGGGCCAGGATCTTCGTTTGTGGTCAGGCTGTCACAATGAATGCGTGACAGCGCATCAGGGACGACGTTCAGGGTTCCTTTTCGGTGCTCAATAGTGAAGTCGAATCCCTGAAGCTTCAAACTCCACCGTGCAAGTCTACCGCTGAGGTCCTTTTGAGACATCAGCCATTTCAAGCTCGCATGATCAGTCACTATCTTAAACGGCATAAGTTCTATGAAGGACCGGAACTTCTGTACGCTCAAGATTGTAGCTAGGCATTCCTGCTCTGTGACGGTATAATTTCTTTGTGCCAACTTTTTCGAGACATAGGCTATTGGCTTCTCGTGGCCATCGTCATCTAGTTGAAGCAGCACTCCTCCAATACCTTGTTGGCTCGCATCGCACCGGATGACGAATGGTTTGGTGAAGTCTGGACTCACTAGCAACGGAGCAGAAGTAAGTTTTTGTTTAAGTAGATTAAGAGACGTCTGGGCTTCAGGTGTCCATTTGAACTGACTAGGGTTTTTCAAGGTGTCTGTAATGGAGGCAGTCAAATCAGCACAGTTCGGGATGAACCGTCTATACCATCCCGCCATACCTAGTAGGCGTCGGGCTTGCCGAACAGTTTTAGGTGACGGATAGTCAACTATGGCTGAAATTTTGTCAGGGTCAGTTCTCATACCTCCTTTTCCGACAATGAATCCCAAGTATTTGGTCTCTTTGATACAAAACTTACTCTTCTCGACGTTGATAGTAAGGCCAGCTTTCCTCAAACAATCCGCTACACGGGATAGTAGCGTGAGATGCGTGTCGAAGTCTGATGACAGAATTAATAAATCGTCTAGATAGACGAGAACGTTCTCACGAAGATCGAAAGGAATGACTTTATCCATGAGGCGGCACATCGTTTGTGGAGCGTTGCATAGGCCGAATGGCATCACCCTGTACTGATAGAGAGGATGACCATTAAAAAAAGCGGTCTTCTCTCTGGAATCAGTGTCTAATGGGATCTGCCAGATTGCGTCTTTCAGGTCCAGGCTCGTTATGTAGTTTGCCGGAGGAAGTCAACTCAGAAGTGCGTCTATCTGCGGTAGCGAATGGGCATCCTTCTTCGTAACCGAGTTGACCTTCCTGGAGTCAAAACAAAGCCGAACCTTTCCAGGCTTCCTTACCAGAACAACTGGAGAGCTCCAAGGACTCTGGCTCTCCTCTATCACACCCAGTGATAGCATTCGCTCTAATTCGCCATCCATCAAACTTTGTACTGCCGGTGAAATCGGATAAAACCTCTGTTTTATCGGAGCTGCGTCATTCGTTTCAATCTTGTGAGTGACCAATGATGTTTTTCCCAGGCCTAGAGAGGCGAAAGAGGGGAAAAGCTGTTTTGTGGCTTCTAAGCGTTGTTGATCAAGACTAGAAAGAATATGGCAGTCGGTGTCAAGGTAGCTATTACACTTGGATTCACTTCTGCGACTATACACAGGACATCTGGAGCCAACCCAAATAGACGCCAGAAGTCTATTCCCAGATATAGTGCCTGTGTGAGCCCAGGAACCACGTAAAAACGCACGTTTTGGGTCTTATCACGGAAAGTGACATCCAAGTCCACATGACCATGCACAGTCGTCATGGCACCATTTGCTACTTGGACCTATGTCCGATACTTCTTCCATTCGACATCTGCTTCTGCAAGCTTCTCTAGAGCTCCCTGACCTAGAATACTGACAGTGGCACCACTATCAAGTAATCCAGTCTCAGTTCGCCCGAGCAGCTTTACTTCGGCGTACGGTCGAATGTCGTCTGTCATCGACACGGAAATCTGTGCCAGTTTTTTTCTCTCTAGTCTCATTCGTCGACAGTATTCCCGCCAACGAATGGTAGATCTTTTCTTTTTCGGTCTCATATCCAAGTCACGAAACATTATTTCGGCTAACTCTGCCACTGAGGAGAAGATTCGGTCTCTTACTGCGTTTTATCTCTGCAGATGCGTATGATACGGCGTCAGTGGATGTAAAACAGGCTCACGCCCACTCGTCATAACAGAGCTTGGTGGCCGTTTTAAAACAGGAAGGACAGGAGGCCCAATCTCCTGGTCAGTAACTTTGTCAGCTAAGAGTGCTGTCGGTGTTAACGGGATATCGGAAATTAAAGACTCTTCCAATGAAGTGTCTAACAATGTCATGGGCTCCCCATTCGTGCTATCAGGTGTTTTACTGATATCATCAGAATCACTGAATGATATCAGTGGACAAGTCAGGGATTCGTCAAGGTCTGCTAATGGAGCGGACCTTCCTCCTTGTTCAAAGCTTGAGCTGGAGTGTTCGTTGCAGTTGTCGCTCGCGACGTTGACGCTGGTCGGAAAGAGGTGATGGTATTCCCGACCCGTCTCAAGTTTTTCTGTCTGCAATAGCGACAGTCAGGCTTGAACATGCTCTTGCGTCCGCATCCATAGCAGAACACAACTTATCTCTCCTGCCGGCAGTCTTGATAGAAGTGACCGGACTGGTCACAGTTCCAGCAGATTACATTCTGAGGGGTTATAATAGCAGATAACAGGACATCCTCACTGCGTTCAGGTGATGTGTACAATTCAGTCTCAGTCTGACGAAATTCATCCACCTCGCTGACTCTTTGCCCGCGATAACCATTCCAGCTGCTCGCTGTCGCGATTCGCTGCTGTGTCGCCTGTATTTGAGTCTCGAGACTCCGTAGTTGATGTATATTATTAGTGGGATGCAGACAGACCTTTTGCTGAATGTCTGGAAGCAGGTTTGACTTTACGATCTCTAGGAATTCTCCGTCCGCCAAGGGACTTTGCAGTTGATCGCGCAACTGCACTAGGTGTTGGTGGTATGTTGCAAATGACTCCCATGCTTTCTGTTTGCGCAACATCAGCTGAACTTTGACCTTAAGGTCATCTTGCGGTACTCCCCATTCAGCTAATAGAGCTGTTTTCACATACTCCCATGAAGGCGTGGAATTTTGCCTCAGGAGAGACTAGTACCAGTCCATAGCTGGTCCAGAAAGCAAGGTTGTCATGTGCCTTACCAGAAGTTCGAAATCTCCTTCTAAGGCCGAATAGGTCAATGCTTCCACTCGAAACACAAATTCGTCAACAGTAAGCCGTGAGCTGTCACCGCTATACGATATATTCCACCTGCGGATAGGACTGCCAGAACGTCGCTGTCCTACGCCTGCAGGGTTACGACTAGGTGGTGGTTGTGGAGTTGGGACAAAATCTGGTCTAGGCTGATTGATAGGCTGACCAAAGGCTGAATGCGATCTATTTGACGACTGCCTACGCGAGTCGTGGGATGGTCTTGGTTCATCCATGGACGGAGGTGGTCGTGAAAAATCCACGGGCGGCATTGCTGTTAAGATCTCTTTTCGGACGCTATTCCTTAACTCAGTCCGCAAAACATTGAGGCTCTGTTCGAGGCCTTCCCGTACCAGGTCTTGCATTTGTAGGCGCAAGCCTGCCATCAACGCATCCGTAGCTGCTGAGGTATGTCCACTGCCAGAAGGCAGCGGGCTATTTCGTCGCGAGTTAGGATTGGTAAAAGTCCTTGAATGTAGATCTGGCATTCCAGGAGAGAGTGATCGTCGACTAGGTGGTGGAATTGTTAACGGTGGTAGGTCACGTATTGGCATGGAAGGTAATGGATCGTGACTGACAGTCTCTGCAGGCTTCGTCATCTTCCGAACACCACCAGTATTCTCAGTGAAATCATACTGAGTGAGATGGGCTCTGCAGAACGGGCAGTTTGAATGCTGTCCAATCCAGGTTTTCAGACAGGCCTTGTGAAACACATGTCCACAGACCGTCTTCACTGGCTTCCTCTGTCCTGACCAGTCGCTCTCTAGACAGACGGAGCATGGATCTGGCAACAGCATCGATACCCCAGTTGTTTGCGGTGGTGTTCGCGGTGTAGCCATTGTAGAGTCAGTCGTATTTCAAAACACAAAAAATCTTCAAAGCAAAGGTTTGGAATAGATATCAGAAAAACGTCAGAGAATTCAAAAATTCTCAAACTAGCAAGCTCTTCAGGACGAAGATAATGAAATATCAGGAAAAATTTTCAAAGGTTGGGACGAGATACTACAATTCAAACAAAAATTTTCCCAACCGTTCGAAGAGGTTGCAAAAAATTTTTTTTTTTTTTTAACGTCAAAGCTTCGAAAAGCTCGCTGAGTATTCTCGAATCGAGACAATATAACTGCTAGTGACAATATCCCAAGCTCAGAAACAGTAGCAATTCATTGAATAAAATTTCCTTTCTAGCAGTTCAGTTCAGCGTTTAAAAAAAAAACTGTGAAAAATCAACGAAATCAAACGTTCAATATAGCAAAAAATTCTACCAAAACATTTCTCCCTCACTTCCCGGAGCCAACTCCCAACACAAGAGGTCTTCAGGTCGCTCTCCCTCCTTACAGGTCAGATATACTAGCAAGTGACGTGAGTGTGTGCATTGAAAAAAAATTTTTTGAGTCCTCACGGAAATTTTGGAAGAGTCGGGTTGGAGAAGCTAGAGACTGAAAATGATACTAGAGATTCTTGAGCCAGGTAGTTAACAGTATGCCAGCTCCGGATTACTGAAGGTCTCCAGCATCACTTCCATCCTCCAACAACTCTTTCCTTCCCCTTCACCTGATCGTCGTGTCCAGCGGACCTTCCAACCGGGCAGAGCCATGAATCTGGTCAACTAGTTAGCTGAAAGCCAAAAAGTCGTCTCACAGATTCATGACTCTGTCCAGCCAGTTGGCCAACAGGGACATGTCTCCGTGAGAGCACAGACAAAAAAATTTTTGTGAGGCCACCTACCATTTCCATGACAGAAGGCCACCGGGAAAGATCGACTTCAAAAAAATTCAAAAAAAAATCAAAAACTTACAACTGTTCAGACTTGAGGCTTGACCGAAGTCAAACCTAAAGTCGAACTTACAATTCAAAACTTCCAAAAATCTAAAACGTTACGTTACTTTAATCATCCAAATCAAAAAAACTCAAAATCTCAAAACTTTAAAAACTTTACGTTACTTTACAGAAAATTTTCACATACCAAAACAATCAAACCTCAGGCCCACATGTATTCTCCACTAGATATGAGACTACCGAGTCAGACGATTTAGCTAGAAGCCAAATGTCCATATCTCAAGTAGCCTCAGTCCCCAGTGTCAAACACATTCGAACACCGAAGTTGACTGAGGTGGCCCCACGTTGGGCGCCATTTTTGTTATGGAACTATGATGAGTGATTGGCTTGGACGTGAAGTCCAGACTGCCAGCATGAGCTGACATATCACTCGACGGACAGCGTTGACTGCAGGGCGGCACGCTAGTTCGCCTGAACTATTGGCGGAGAGGGTGGGGGGGGGGGGGGTTCCACAAAAGACCTGCCGCTGCCGTCAGCTATAATCAAAAAAAATCTTCGTGCCTGCAACCGAACAGCCAGCACACACTCGGTCCTGAAGGGACCCTTACGTCACCTACCTCCATTCTAGTGGAAGGCGTAGGTGTTGTACCTTCCTTGCCAACCCCATCCTCCCATTTGACCCTGGGTGGCACAATTGTCCAAAGTCCCTTTGTTGATCTGTAAAGAGACTACTGCGGACCTATACAACCTTCATGCTAGAGGGCGCCAGGATAGTGAAAGGAGAAATAACAAAAGCTTTCATTTCCAGTACGTTATAAATCAAACTTTAATCATTAATTTCTCCGTTGTTCGAACACGCTTTTCAGATGTTATAAGTTACTCTATATCGTGAATTTCAACAAAAGAAAAATTCTGAATAACAAAATAAAGATAAAATGGAGCACACTTCAATTATGTATCTCAATTCTTACGAGTCTATCTGATTGGATGCAACGCGAATCCAGTCACGTAACTATTCTTTTTCAGATACGTTTCGGTCATATGGTTAAGATACATTTAACTACCAATATTGGTAATACATAGTAATGAACTAAATTATATACGCGCGTACCTACTTTCAATGGAAATATTATATTGTAATAATAATAATACTTTTTTTTTTTTTATGTATATAAGCTCTTTATTTTTTGGCTCTTTGGCTCTTTTCAAAATTCCTTAAAAATAGGTGGCAAAAGGCTCTACAAAGTGTAAACAAAAGGTCGCTAGCTAATCTAAAAGTTATAAAAGGCCAATAGGGACAATTAAACAATTAAAACAATTAGAAAAACTAATGAACAAGAAAAAAGACACAAACAAAAGGAAAACAAACAAGACAAAATTCTTAAAAGAGACTAAAAAACGGCTACAAGAATTTTGAAAAGGATCTAAAAGATAGACAAAAAATTTAAAAGTCCCAATTTTGACAATTGGGTAAGTGGCAGCTCCAAGAAGTTCCAAATTTCCAAAATAAACTAATAAAAATAATTGCCTAAACGAACGAATTTTCAACATAAAATTTTGAAATTTAGCACCGACACCGAAACCGAATTAAAAATAAATGACCGAACGAACGAAAAATTTACGCGATACCGTTATAGAGTCCCGCGAGGGCAGCCTGTAGTATCATAGACCTCTACAAACTGCCCTCATCATCCCTCCAGCTTAGCATCTCTAACAGAGTGCTTGTCCTTCCCACAGCACTTGCAACGATTCCTAAGCGGGGAGAAGCCCCGTGGACTAGTGCTGCAAATGCTGTGGCCTGCTATCACCAGTGAAAGACAAGAGCTCCGTCCTGCACCGACGATAGTGGTTGCCATGTGCAGTTGAATGTGTCTGCGTTCGTTGCCAGATATTCAAGACGTAAACGTCTCTTCAACCTGTCAACGAAGTGGCGCTTAAGTGCGTGTGCGTGGTGTTGTGGGTCAGTGTTCTGATTCCCAGCTTCGATTCTCATGTAGTACAGGTGAATTGTAGATTTGGCCAGTGTCAACACAAAGCTAATCAAACAATTCACTCGACTACATACCTTTGGTCCCCATAGAAACGATGTCCTAGTAATGCCGAAATTCGGGTGGATCAACTGACACATACCGCGCACGAGATCCATTAGACCCTGCAAAGCCGGACAAGTGAAGAACCTGTGAAACAGGGTGCCTTCACCAGCACAAACTGTGCAAATCCTCTGAACTCGGCGGTCGATATGTGACAACTGATTAGGATGCATAAGACTGTGATGCAGCAATTTGAATGCTACATCCGCATCTTTGTAATTAGAAGGATAACTGTAGACTACTCTGCAAGTTATCCCTCCCATCACGCCCATATTCACCCCGAGGTGTGTTCGCCATCTGTTGTATCCTGTATACTCCGGAGGTCTTATTGACATAAGCACGTCACGGAGCACACGTGTTGTAAGTGTGCTGAAAGGTGTGTGTGGTGGTCTGTTCAGAACGAAAGCATCTTCCAACTTAGTGCCAGGGTCACTGGTCCCAGGTTGGCGAAATCTCTCCCGCGCAGAAGCAGCCAGGTCGTGTAGTTGTGCAGTGTTAGTGTTTATTCGACAGTTTCCAGAGATATCAATAATATCTCCGAGAACCGTCAGTGTATGCGTGTCAGCTTCAAAACCCCGAGCATTACTGAACACTGAATCCATTAATTCAGGATTAAACCTGATTGGAATCGACGCGAATTGCGTGTACCTTAGAGCATTCCACTGGGAACCAATCGTCTTATATTAAATTGTGGATAGAGTTAAAGGTAGCGTGGAAAAACAATTTTCTTCTCATTTGGTTTTTCGTTTTTTCTCTATATATATATATATATATACACACATATACAAATTGTTTAATTGTCAATTAATTCTCACCAAAATACGTTTAATGCAGCACACATTTTTCTTTTACCTGTAAACATATATATATTGCCTTTTATTTTTATTTTTTTTTAAATGAATATATATGGAAGAGACTTTTAGCTAAAAGAAACGATCTATCAATAGTTGCTAATCTCAGTCCTAAATATTTTCTTCAAATATGCGTGTTTACGGAAATTAATACCAAAATTCACTGTTTATAGGAAGTTCATCCACACATTTTCTGATTATATACATATATTTGAATTCGATCGCCATTTACATACAATTATATATGAATATATAAACATGTGTACGAAAAGAGAAAAACAATTTCATCCATTCCTTTCAAATTTTGATTAATTTAAAGAAACGTTCAATCCAACACGGAAAAATTGAACTCCCGCTCTTCCTAGAAGCGACCTCTGCGGCAATACCTCGTGAGCTTGTTGGCCAGAGGACTTCGACAAAAATTAAATATCAATTCCCTGCGGTAGGACTTCGTGAGCCTATCGGTCAGGAGAAAGATATCGATTGGAAGAGCAATCAATTAACAATCTAGAAAGTTGCAGATCAGATAACAAAGTACTATTCCTCTTTATTACATACATAGATATGTGTATAGTATCTAACTTTCATTTTTAATTTCACTGGAAATAGCACTTCATTTAAAAGATCGTTGATGTCACTATCCAATAATAATTCCTTTTTCTTATGTTGCAATAAAACATTTCTTCCTCGGATTCAAATGTCCCACGAGAATTAAAAGAGGTATCTACAATAATCAAATAACAAATTGAGGTTTCCAGCAAAACAAAAAAAAAAAAAAAATTCTCTTTAACTTCTTCTCCCGCCATAATTAGGAAACTTTTATTATTTTTTTTATATATTGAAAACATCCCCGGTCCATCCACTAATAATAAATTAAAATCCCATACCAATAACAAATCGAACAAATTACTTTTAATACATTTTACAGTTTGCAACAATTTACATACCCTAATAAAACATACTGATTACACATAACAACGATTCGCAACTTAGTACTGTTTGGAAATTTGACGATTAGTTTTCTACTCGGCTGTGTTTTTTTTTTTAAATACAATTTCTTCATATCTTCTATAGGCCCCCCAAATCAACCAAATCGAAGCCCAGACACCCTTAATATTATAAAATCTCATACCACATCTCCATCGAATTTTCCGTCTATTTCTTAAAAAAAAAAAGAGGAACTACAATGACTGAAGAAACCGTTTCTTTCGATGAGCTAAGCTCATCTCAAGTAGAAAAAAACAAGGGAATTAGGCTAATACTAGGGGCTTATCACCAAGCCGGTAAAGTGAAGCGTACCAATACCTTTGTGAAAGGTAAATTACAACAACTCGAAGAAATATGGAGCGCCTTCGAAAAAACAGAAGAACAAATAGTTCAGCATAAAGACTTCACGACCGACCACGATTATTTCAAAGAATCGTGCTCGGATAAAACTGAGGACTGGTACATGTTGACGAAAGCAACACTTTCCGAAAGATTGAAATCAATCTCAGAAAGTACTATGAACCAGCAAAAACCCTTTCATATCCCATCACCCAGAGCTTCGTGGAGAATTCCAACCAAATTACAAGTTACAGAAGCTAATAAGGAAACAAATAGTCCACAAAATGAAAGTATTTTCAGAAGCCTAAATACAAAAATTAACTCAATTACAAGAGTTATACAATCATTAAATCCTGATACATTACATGAGTAAAACATACCTAGAACAAAAACTGGGTATCCTAGATAAACATTGGGCTGAATTCCAAGAACTAAACAATACAATCGAAATGCAATCTATGCCACAAGACCTAGAAAATAAATACTTTACTGAAGATGTTTTCAGTAAAACAGAAGCAGAATATGAAGAAACTGTAATTGCTATTCAAGAACAGCTAGATACGCGCTTCCCTAATTACCAACATGACACACGAAATAACTCATCACACTTTCACAATGAAAGCACAGAAGTCAAAACTTCACATATCTCTTTATCAAAAATTAAATCGTTAATACCAAATTTTAACGGCGATACTAAAGACCTCCATAAATTCGTGTCATGTTGCGATGATATTAATAGACTTTATCCCAATACCGACCAAACAACCATGTTTTCAATAATAATAATTTTTTTTTTTTATGTATATATGCTCTTTATTTTTTGGCTCTTTGGCTCTTTTCAAAATTCCTTAAAAATAGGTGGCAAAAGGCTCTACAAAGTGTAAACAAAAGGTCGCTAGCTAATCTAAAAGTTATAAAAGGTCAATAGGGACAATTAAACAATTAAAACAATTAGAAAAACTAATGAACAAGAAAAAAGACACAAACAAAAGGAAAACAAACAAGACAAAATTCTCAAAAGAGACTAAAAAACGGCTACAAGAATTTTGAAAAGGATCTAAAAGATAGACAAAAAATTTAAAAGTCCCAATTTTGACAATTGGGTAAGTGGCAGTTCCAAGAAGCTTCAATTTCCAAAATAATCTAATAAAAATATTTACCTAAACGAACGAATTTTCAACAAAAAATTTTGTAATTTAGCACCGAGACCGAAACCGAATCAAAGATAAATGACCGAACGAACGAAAAAATTTAGCCGATACCGTTATAGAGTCCCGCGAGGGCGGCCTGTAGTATCGTAGACCTCTACAAACTGCCCTCATCATCCCTCCAGCTTAGCATCTCTAACAGAGTGCTTGTCCTTCCCACCGCACGTGCAATGATTCCTAAGCGGGGAGAAGCCCCGTGGACTAGTGTTGCAAATGCTGTGGCCTGTTCTCACCAGCGAAAGACAAGAGCTCCATCCTGCACCGACGATAGTGGTTGCCATGTGCAGTTGAATGTGTCTGCGTTCGTTGCCAGATATTCGAGACGTAAACGTCTCTTCAACCTGTCAACGAAGTGGCGTTTAAGTGCGTGTGCGTGGTGTTGTGGGTCAGTGTTCTGATTCCCATCTTCGACTCTCATGTAGTACAGGTGAATTGTAGATTTGGCCAGTGTCAACACAAAGCTAATCAAACAATTCACTCGACTACATACCTTTGGTCCCCATAGAAACGATGTCCTAGTAATGCCGAAATTCGGGTGGATCAACTGACACATACCGCGCACGAGATCCATTAGACCCTGCAAAGCCGGACAAGTGAAGAACCTGTGAAACAGGGTGCCCTCACCAGCACAAACTGTGCAAATCCTCTGAACTCGGCGGTCGATATGTGACAACTGATTAGGATGCATAAGACTGTGATGCAGCAATTTGAATGCTACATCAGCATCTTTGTAACTAGAAGGATAACTGTAGACTACTCTGCAAGTTATCCCTTCCATCACGCCCATATTCACCCCGAGGTGTGTTCGCCATCTGTTGTATCCTGTATACTCCGGAGGTCTTATTGACATAAGCACGTCACGGAGCACACGTGTTGTAAGTGTGCTGAAAGGTGTGTGTGGTGGTCTGTTCAGAACGAAAGCATCTTCCAACTTAGTGCCAGGGTCACTGGTCCCAAGTTGGCGAAATCTCTCCCGCGCAGAAGCAGCCAGGTCGTGTAGTTGTGCAGTGTTAGTGTTTATTCGACAGTTTCCAGAGATATCAATAATATCTCCGAGAACTGTCAGTGTATGCGTGTCAGCTTCAAAACCCCGAGCATTACTGAACACTGAATCTATTAATTCAGGATTGAACCTGATTGGAATCGACGCGAATTGCGTGTACCTTAGAGCATTCCACTGAAGGTGAAATGCTGGCCTGATTCTGCCCCAGGTCTGAATCGTTGAGATTAGATCCTGTGGCCAGTCACGAGGATAAGGTGGTCGATCAGAGAGTAGGTAGTAATACTCCCCTATGCCGATCCCTCCCAGTACATTCACCCACAGTTGAGAAATCAAGCTGTCTCTCTGGCAAAACACTCTTTGGAATGCACGCACTTGGAGACACCTTGATTTCACAACCAAGTTAGTGAGACCTAATCCACCTATCTTGACTGGCAGACAGAGCGTGCTTTCAGCAACCCATCGTCTTCCGCACCAAAAGGCGTCTATCGCTTTTGCTTGAAGAAGACCTACGAAGCCTTCATCAAACGTCTCAGACTTTAGCAGATGAACGATGGACGAGGTAATCAAATAGTTTATCACGACTGACCTACCCATTAAGGATAGTGGAAACAGTCGACTACGCCATGAGTTTACAGCTCTAGAGAGTTTCTCAAGAGCGATGCGGCTATTATTTGATTTACTCTCGCGTCCGATATACACACCTAAATACTTCAGGCAAGTATTAGTCCATTGGATGTTCAGTGGAGTATCTGTACGATCTCTCCACCTTCCACACCACAAGCCTTGACTCTTACTAAGGTTGATTTTAGCGCCCGCTATACGTTCGAACTGTTCGAAAACAGCACGAGCGACCGGAAAAGCTTCATCTCTTGTCACGAAAATAGACAGATCATCCGCATACGCCAACATAAGAGGCCTCACATTGGTATATGGCAGATGAACTGCATACCGTCCGAGCATTCGACGAAGATTCACCAGTAGCGGCTCCAACGAAAGATCATAAAGCATACCTGACAATGGACAGCCCTGTCTGATACCTCGATGAAACGAGATAGGAGCCAGAACTTGTCCTTGATGCTTAATCAAAATCGCTGAATCTCTATACAGTTTCCCGACGATATCGAGCCACCTGGGCGGAAACCCAAATGCCTCGAGAGCAGTCAAGAGATACTCGTGCGAGACACTATCAAAAGCCTTTTGCTGGTCAAGTGAAATCATGGCCATTTGTGTACCTGTCTGCTCATGGTAGGCAAACAAATGCTTGGCTACCGCGATGTTGTCGTAGATACTACGACCAGGTACACAATAGGACTGTTCCGGGTGTATTACCGAAGCAATCACTGAGCGGAGTATCGCCCCTAATGCTTTGCAGACGATTTTGTAGTCTACATTGCATAGGGTTACTGGCCTCCAGTTCCCCATCCTCTGCAAATCTCCCTTCTTTGGAATCAAGCGCATAACAGATCTCCTCCAACTGGAAGGAAAGTCTGAATGTGTCTCAACCGCCGAATTGAAGACTTCCAAAAGGTCAGGGATTAATAAATCCCTGAAACGTATGAAGAATTCTGGAGTCAAGCCGTCATAACCAGGTGAAGTGTGTCGCCTTAGATCCTTTGTCGCAGCAATCATATCCTCCAATGTGATTACTGTATCCAGGAGCTCCTTACTGTCTTCAGAGAAAGTGGGAATATTCTCAAGAATTTCATGAGTGGTCGAGGATGTTGTCGACGTCGATTCAGAGTAGAGACTACTGTAGTAGTCTCGAATATATTCTGATAGCTGTTGTCCGTTGAGGACTTGTCCAGATTCATCAATTATCGATTCGACCTCACAAGAAGCAGTACGACGTCTGGTCGCCTGAAAGAAGTACTCAGTTGGAGAATCGCCTTCTCTCAGCCAGCGCGATTGGCCGCGCAGCACAAACTCCAAGCTGTGCTTGTAAGTCTGTGTCGCCAAGCGTTCCTTTATTCCATTGAAATAAAGAATCAACCCCGGCTGAGTTGGGAGAAGAGCTGCCACCCGAGAGACCTCGGCCGACAAGCTAGAAGCTTGATAGCCACTTCGATTGAAACTCGTCTCGATAAAAGACCGAATCTGGAGCTTTCCAACATCCCACCATTGACTAAGAAAAGGAAAGTCAACTTTCCTCTCTTGCCAATCGTGCCAGAATTCAGTGAACTCATTGATGAACTGCTCGGAATTCAACAAATAGTTGTTGAATATCCAGTATGCAGTTCTTCTTTCAACTAGAGTGCTGGTCGCCACTACAAGAAGATGATCGCTAACGGAACACACTTCATGAGTGACACCAACGAAATGTTCTAGTATTCCAGGTGAGACGTAAAGTCTATCAATTCTGGAGCCTGCGAGACTTCCATGGATATTTCGCGAGACCCTCGTGTATGATCTAGTCGTAGGATGCATCCAACGATAGATATCCACGAGTCTGAAAACACCGACAAAATTCCTCAATCGAGTAGCATTGACAGAGTTGAACTCAACTCCAGAGTGCCGATCCATTGAGGGATTCAGAGTGCAGTTGAAATCACCTCCGAGGACAGTTTCGCCGCTAAAATTCACCAGACAGGACTGAACACTATCAAGAACTTGTCTTGTAATGTCCTGGTCATGAGGAGGGTACACGTTTACTACCTTGATATGTTTGTCTTGAACGACAAAATCCAAGGAAGAAGCGAAGCCTGGGAAGATATCTGTATAGACAGGAGACGATAGTGTAAATTTGTTGGATACAATGATTGCCACCCCTGAGCCTCGGCGAAGCGCAGGTGTGGCAAACATTGCATAGCCAGTGTGTAAATAAGCATAGCGCTCAAGTTGTGTATATATGTCTTGTGTAAAATTCGTCTCCTGTAGAAGCGCGATGTCTATATCGAACATTTTGACATGTTCGATAGTGCTGTGTAACCTTGTATGTGCACTTAAACCCCCGGTGTTGATAGAAGCTATCTTGCACATTCAAAGAGATGCAAAGCTCAAACGATGATGGTACGACGTCTATTGACGAGGAGAATCGGCCAAGCGATGCTCCTGAAGCAACTCCTCCACCTTTCTATGAAGTCGTTCTAACCGCGCTACATCGTTGTACTTCCTCCTCTTCTTGGACTCCTGTTGTAGGAGTAGAAGCTGAGGGAGTAACAACTCTGGCCTCTCCAGCTCCCTTACAAGAATACTCCAGATTTTATCTGAATTCTTCTTGTACAGGAGCTGGGTGAGAATTCCGGTGATCTTCTTCCTAGAAAGGGTTTCCATCCCCTTCGAGACCTCAAATTGGCTACCAGTCGAGATGATACTATCACACGACTCGTAGCCACCGAGGCTCGAAAGACCAGTCTCATCAAAACCGGTCATGTCGCAGTCCGAAAGCTGCTCAAGAGATGCTTCCACCTCCCTTACAACAACCTTCGGAATGCCAGCTCCACTATCGTCCTCCTCCGAGTGAGGCCGCTTTGATGCGACTGGCTTTGCTGGCTCTGGAGGAGGCAGCATCACACGGTCCACCCTTGTCTTCCTCCTCCTCGTCCTCTTTTTCTTGCCTAAATGGCTACTCGACTCCTCGTCAGAAGTAGCCGTGTTTTCACGTGCCGACGTGGCGCCGTTTATAGCCATAATTTCTTTTGCCTCTAGGACAACTTCAGGCACCTTAACCACTGGCTGCTCCAAAATAGCAGGTCGAGTGCCGGCCGAAGGCTCCTTCTCCAGATCCACTACTGTAGTAGTGGCTTCCTTCGAGGGAACACCCGGTTCAGCCTTCTTCCCGGTTCTCCTGGGGCAGTCAGCAATAAAATGCCCTACCAAATGGCAAGCATGGCATTTCGCTTCGGTGCCCACGTCTATCCAGTACCTCGAGCCGGATATGCTCAGGTAAAAGCCTGACGGAAGCGTACACCCCTTATTCAAGGTGATGGACGCCTCCCGGCTAGTACCGAAGATACCCCGCCCGAGACCCTCGTCCCCAATTTTAATGGGAATAGCGCGAACCTTTCCATGAACCTTCCCGAATCTCCCAAGGAAATTCGAGAGGTCTTCATGTTGGGCTCGCATAGGGACCCGCGAAAACACGACCTTCGTGGGCTTTTCCCTGAGTGGGAACGGCACAAGGTGTCTACCCTCCACCTCGATGCCCTCAAGCATAAGCTTGGTGGCGCTTTCGAGGGTTGTGGTATACACCTCAACCATTCCCCCAGCTATTATCCCCATGGAGAATAGCTGCTCACAGGAGACGACGCGGAAGATTGCCTTCAGGTATGCGCTCTGAGGACATCCTCTGATGTGCTCGAGCTGCATACCGTAGCTCTCATCCTGCCATCTCCCGTCGAAGAAGCCCTGGAGGCCCGCACTGGTCTTGGGTCGAGGCTTACCCGCGTCCAGTGGGGCTGGACGAGGAGTGATGCCTTTACCTATAATTTCAATTGTGGAAGCCTTATTGGAACTGCCACTTACCTGCGCAAACGAGATCCCTGCAACTACTGCTGGGGATCGTGGTACTACTGCTGGTCCTGTTGGTGCTACTGGCTTCTTGCTCTGGCCAGTTGGCTTCGCTGAAGACAGTGGTGGCCTCATAATGATCCCGCTGGGCTTTGGCGCAGAAGCCGAAGCCTTTGCGATTACTTCCGATAATTTCGGCAGTTGTCCTCGTGTTACAGTTGCTGCTAGGGTAGCAACCATTGTAGCAGCTGACGTTCCAGGCACTTCTGGGTTAGCATTTGCTGTCCTGGTTTCAGTCTTCTCCAAGGAAGTTGGCTGAACCTCCTGTGTAGTGGCCTCTTGATTAGGGCCCTTAATGGCCTTTTCGGTGGGCTCTTTCAATATTTTCTTTGAAGAAGAAGAAGCCTCAATTGAGTTCTTCTTCCTCCTACCATTTAGTTTGGGGGGGCATCACTCCCCCCAGGGTCACTAATGCTGCCCGTACTCATATCGAGTGCGGCAGATAATGTTTTTAATTTTTCCAATTCACAATAATTTTATATATACCTATATATATATTTTTTCAATATAACGTTTATAAATAAACTTTACCAAACCACCAAACTAAAATTTCTCACATTTTCGACGTTGCCATGACAACGGCAAAAATTAAATTAAATTAAATCAAATACCTAAACTGTCATTCACTTTCAAAATTTGTACCAATTTAATTTGTTAAATTATTTTTCTTTATTTCTAGTTTTTTTTATGGACACTTCACAAACACAGGTGTTTTATTAGATGTCACTAATTACAAGCACTTTTTTTCGCAATAATCTCGGTTTTTTCTTGTATTATTTTACAGAACTGAAGTGACACGACTGCTCTCTTCGAAAATAATAATAATTTTTTTTTATGTATATAAGCTCTTTATTTTTTGGCTCGTTGGCTCTTTTCAAAATTCCTTAAAAATAGGTGCAAAAGTCTGTACAATGTATA
Organism: Dioctria linearis; assembly: GCA_963930735.1. NCBI lineage: Eukaryota > Metazoa > Arthropoda > Insecta > Diptera > Asilidae > Dioctria > Dioctria linearis. The sequence continues at coordinate 79,975,441 of OZ005743.1, read as the reverse complement.
AGAAAAAGACACTAGCTAAACTAAAAAATCACAAACATAACAGTCAATAGGGACAACAAAAACAAACTAGACACTAATAGGTAAAAGGACAAAAAGTGAACACTATGTTCTCAAAAGAGACAATAAACGGATACAAAAATTTTGAACAATGCCTAAAAGATGTAAAACAATAAAAAATTTTGCTTGCCCCTATTTTGACAATAGGGTAAGTGGCAGTTCCAAAAGTTCCAAAATTCCAAAATAATCTAATAAATATCTTTACCTAAACGAGCGAATTTCAACAAAAATTTTAAGATTTAGCACCGAGACCGAAACCGATTTAAAATAAGAAGTCGAACGAACGAAAAATTTACGCGATACCGTTATAGAGTCCCGCGAGTGCAGCCTGTAGTATCATAGACCTCTACAAACTGCCCTCATCATCCCTCCAGCTTAGCATCTCTAACAGAGTGCTTGTCTTTCCCACAGCACTTGCAACGATTCCTAAGCGGAGAGAAGCCCCGTGGACTAGTGGTGCAAATGCTGTGGCCTGCTATCACCAGTGAAAGACAAGAGCTCCATCCTGTACCGACGATAGTGGTTGCCATGTACAGTTGAATGTATCTGCGTTCGTTGCCAGATATTCGAGACGTAAACGTCTCTTCAACCTGTCAACGAAGTGGCGCTTAAGTGCGTGTGCGTGGTGTTGTGGGTCAGTGTTCTGATTCCCATCTTCGACTCTCATGTAGTACAGGTGAATTGTAGATTTGGCCAGTGTCAACACAAAGCTAATCAAACAATTCACTCGACTACAGACCCTTGGTCCCCATAGAAACGATGTCCTAGTAATGCCGAAATTCGGGTGGATCAACTGACACATACCGCGCACGAGATCCATTAGACCCTGCAAAGCCGGACAAGTGAAGAACCTGTGAAACAGGGTGCCCTCACCAGCACAAACTGTGCAAATCCTCTGAACTCGGCGGTCGATATGTGACAACTGATTAGGATGCATAAGACTGTGATGCAGCAATTTGAATGCTACATCAGCATCTTTGTAACTAGAAGGATAACTGTAGACTACTCTGCAAGTTATCCCTCCCATCACGCCCATATTCACCCCGAGGTGTGTTCGCCATCTGTTGTATCCTGTATACTCCGGAGGTCTTATTGACATAAGCACGTCACGCAGCACACGTGTTGTAAGTGTGCTGAAAGGTGTGTGTGGTGGTCTGTTCAGAACGAAAGCATCTTCCAACTTAGTGCCAGGGTCACTGGTCCCAAGTTGGCGAAATCTCTCCCGCGCAGAAGCAGCCAGGTCGTGTAGTTGTGCAGTGTTAGTGTTTATTCGACAGTTTCCAGAGATATCAATAATATCTCCGAGAACTGTCAGTGTATGCGTGTCAGCTTCAAAGCCCCGAGCATTACCGAACACTGAATCTATTAATTCAGGATTAAACCTGATTGGAATCGACGCGAATTGCGTGTACCTTAGAGCATTCCACTGAAGGTGAAATGCTGGCCTGATTCTGCCCCAGGTCTGAATCGTTGAGATTAGATTCTGTGGCCAGTCACGAGGATAAGGTGGTCGAACAGAGAGTAGGTAGTAATACTCCCCTATGCCGATCCCTCCCAGTACATTCACCCACAGTTGAGAAATCAAGCTGTCTCTCTGGCAAAACACTCTTTGGAATGCCCGCACTTGGAGACACCTTGATTTCACAACCAAGTTAGTGAGACCTAGTCCACCTATCTTGACTGGCAGACAGAGCGTGCTTTCAGCAACCCATCGTCTTCCGCACCAAAAGGCGTCTATCGCTTTTGCTTGAAGAAGACCTACGAAGCCTTCATCAAACGTCTCAGACTTTAGCAGATGAACGATGGACGAGGTAATCAAATAGTTTATCACGACTGACCTACCCATTAAGGATAATGGAAACAGTCGACTACGCCATGAGTTTACAGCTCTAGAGAGTTTCTCAAGAGCGATGCGGCTATTATTTGATTTACTCTCGCGTCCGATATACACACCTAAATACTTCAGGCAAGTATTAGTCCATTGGATGTTCAGTGGAGTATCTGTACGATCTCTCCACCTTCCACACCACAAGCCTTGACTCTTACTTCGAACTGTTCGAAAACAGCACGAGCGACCGGAAAAGCTTCATCTCTTGTCACGAAAATAGACAGATCATCCGCATACGCCAACATAAGAGGCCTCACATTGGTATATGGCAGATGAACCGCATACCGTCCGAGCATTCGACGAAGATTCACCAGTAGCGGCTCCAACGAAAGATCATAAAGCATACCTGACAATGGACAGCCCTGTCTGATACCTCGATGAAACGAGATAGGAGCCAGAACTTGTCCTTGATGCTTAATCAAAATCGCTGAATCTCTATACAGTTTCCCGACGATATCGAGCCACCTGGGCGGAAACCCAAATGCCTCGAGAGCAGTCAAGAGATACTCGTGCGAGACACTATCAAAAGCCTTTTGCTGGTCAAGTGAAATCATGGCCATTTGTGTACCTGTCTGCTCATGGTAGGCAAACAAATGCTTGGCTACCGCGATGTTGTCGTAGATACTACGACCAGGTACACAATAGGACTGTTCCGGGTGTATTACCGAAGCAATCACTGAGCGGAGTATCGCCCCTAATGCTTTGCAGACGATTTTGTAGTCTACATTGCATAGGGTTACTGGCCTCCAGTTCCCCATCCTCTGCAAATCTCCCTTCTTTGGAATCAAGCGCATAACAGATCTCCTCCAACTGGAAGGAAAGTCTGAATGTGTCTCAACCGCCGAATTGAAGACTTCCAAAAGGTCAGGGATTAATAAATCCCTGAAACGTATGAAGAATTCTGGAGTCAAGCCGTCATAACCAGGTGAAGTGTGTCGCCTTAGATCCTTTGTCGCAGCAATCATATCCTCCAATGTGATTACTGTATCCAGGAGCTCCTTACTGTCTTCAGAGAAAGTGGGAATATTCTCAAGAATTTCATGAGTGGTCGAGGATGTTGTCGACGTCGATTCAGAGTAGAGACGACTGTAGTAGTCTCGAATATATTCTGATAGCTGTTGTCCGTTGAGGACTTGTCCAGATTCATCAATTATCGATTCGACCTCACAAGAAGCAGTACGACGTCTGGTCGCCTGAAAGAAGTACTCAGTTGGAGAATCGCCTTCTCTCAGCCAGCGCGATTGGCCGCGCAGCACAAACTCCAAGCTGTGCTTGTAAGTCTGTGTCGCCAAGCGTTCCTTTATTCCATTGAAATAAAGAATCAACCCCGGCTGAGTTGGGAGAAGAGCTGCCACCCGAGAGACCTCGGCCGACAAGCTAGAAGCTTGATAGCCACTTCGATTGAAACTCGTCTCGATAAAAGACCGAATCTGGAGCTTTCCAACATCCCACCATTGACTAAGAAAAGGAAAGTCAACTTTCCTCTCTTGCCAATCGTGCCAGAATTCAGTGAACTCATTGATGAACTGCTCGGAATTCAACAAATAGTTGTTGAATATCCAGTATGCAGTTCTTCTTTCAACTAGAGTGCTGGTCGCCACTACAAGAAGATGATCGCTAACGGAACACACTTCATGAGTGACACCAACGAAATGTTCTAGTATTCCAGGTGAGACGTAAAGTCTATCAATTCTGGAGCCTGCGAGACTTCCATGGATATTTCGCGAGACCCTCGTGTATGATCTAGTCGTAGGATGCATCCAACGATAGATATCCACGAGTCTGAAAACACCGACAAAATTCCTCAATCGAGTAGCATTGACAGAGTTGAACTCAACTCCAGAGTGCCGATCCATTGAGGGATTCAGAGTGCAGTTGAAATCACCTCCGAGGACAGTTTCGCCGCTAAAATTCACCAGACAGGACTGAACACTATCAAGAACTTGTCTTGTAATGTCCTGGTCATGAGGAGGGTACACGTTTACTACCTTGATATGTTTGTCTTGAACGACAAAATCCAAGGAAGAAGCGAAGCCTGGGAAGATATCTGTATAGACAGGAGACGATAGTGTAAATTTGTTGGATACAATGATTGCCACCCCTGAGCCTCGGCGAGGCGCAGGTGTGGCAAACATTGCATAGCCAGTGTGTAAATAAGCATAGCGCTCAAGTTGTGTATATATGTCTTGTGTAAAATTCGTCTCCTGTAGAAGCGCGATGTCTATATCGAACATTTTGACATGTTCGATAGTGCTGTGTAACCTTGTATGTGCACTTAAACCCCCGGTGTTGATAGAAGCTATCTTGCACATTCAAAGAGATGCAAAGCTCAAACGATGATGGTACGACGTCTATTGACGAGGAGAATCGGCCAAGCGATGCTCCTGAAGCAACTCCTCCACCTTTCTATGAAGTCGTTCTAACCGCGCTACATCGTTGTACTTCCTCCTCTTCTTGGACTCCTGTTGTAGGAGTAGAAGCTGAGGGAGTAACAACTCTGGCCTCTCCAGCTCCCTTACAAGAATACTCCAGATTTTATCTGAATTCTTCTTGTACAGGAGCTGGGTGAGAATTCCGGTGATCTTCTTCCTAGAAAGGGTTTCCATCCCCTTCGAGACCTCAAATTGGCTACCAGTCGAGATGATACTATCACACGACTCGTAGCCACCGAGGCTCGAAAGACCAGTCTCATCAAAACCGGTCATGTCGCAGTCCGAAAGCTGCTCAAGAGATGCTTCCACCTCCCTTACAACAACCTTCGGAATGCCAGCTCCACTATCGTCCTCCTCCGAGTGAGGCCGCTTTGATGCGACTGGCTTTGCTGGCTCTGGAGGAGGCAGCATCACACGGTCCACCCTTGTCTTCCTCCTCCTCGTCCTCTTTTTCTTGCCTAAATGGCTACTCGACTCCTCGTCAGAAGTAGCCGTGTTTTCACGTGCCGACGTGGCGCCGTTTATAGCCATAATTTCTTTTGCCTCTAGGACAACTTCAGGCACCTTAACCACTGGCTGCTCCAAAATAGCAGGTCGAGTGCCGGCCGAAGGCTCCTTCTCCAGATCCACTACTGTAGTAGTGGCTTCCTTCGAGGGAACACCCGGTTCAGCCTTCTTCCCGGTTCTCCTGGGGCAGTCAGCAATAAAATGCCCTACCAAATGGCAAGCATGGCATTTCGCTTCGGTGCCCACGTCTATCCAGTACCTCGAGCCGGATATGCTCAGGTAAAAGCCTGACGGAAGCGTACACCCCTTATTCAAGGTGATGGACGCCTCCCGGCTAGTACCGAAGATACCCCGCCCGAGACCCTCGTCCCCAATTTTAATGGGAATAGCGCGAACCTTTCCATGAACCTTCCCGAATCTCCCAAGGAAATTCGAGAGGTCTTCATGTTGGGCTCGCATAGGGACCCGCGAAAACACGACCTTCGTGGGCTTTTCCCTGAGTGGGAACGGCACAAGGTGTCTACCCTCCACCTCGATGCCCTCAAGCATAAGCTTGGTGGCGCTTTCGAGGGTTGTGGTATACACCTCAACCATTCCCCCAGCTATTATCCCCATGGAGAATAGCTGCTCACAGGAGACGACGCGGAAGATTGCCTTCAGGTATGCGCTCTGAGGACATCCTCTGATGTGCTCGAGCTGCATACCGTAGCTCTCATCCTGCCATCTCCCGTCGAAGAAGCCCTGGAGGCCCGCACTGGTCTTGGGTCGAGGCTTACCCGCGTCCAGTGGGGCTGGACGAGGAGTGATGCCTTTACCTATAATTTCAATTGTGGAAGCCTTATTGGAACTGCCACTTACCTGCGCAAACGAGATCCCTGCAACTACTGCTGGGGATCGTGGTACTACTGCTGGTCCTGTTGGTGCTACTGGCTTCTTGCTCTGGCCAGTTGGCTTCGCTGAAGACAGTGGTGGCCTCATAATGATCCCGCTGGGCTTTGGCGCAGAAGCCGAAGCCTTTGCGATTACTTCCGATAATTTCGGCAGTTGTCCTCGTGTTACAGTTGCTGCTAGGGTAGCAACCATTGTAGCAGCTGACGTTCCAGGCACTTCTGGGTTAGCATTTGCTGTCCTGGTTTCAGTCTTCCCCAAGGAAGTTGGCTGAACCTCCTGTGTAGTGGCCTCTTGATTAGGGCCCTTAATGGCCTTTTCGGTGGGCTCTTTCAATATTTTCTTTGAAGAAGAAGAAGCCTCAATTGAGTTCTTCTTCCTCCTACCATTTAGTTTGGGGGGGCATCACTCCCCCCAGGGTCACTAATGCTGCCCGTACTCATATCGAGTGCGGCAGATAATGTTTTTAATTTTTCCAATTCACAATAATTTTATATATACCTATATATATATTTTTTCAATATAACGTTTATAAATAAACTTTACCAAACCACCAAACTAAAATTTCTCACATTTTCGACGTTGCCATGACAACGGCAAAAATTAAATTAAATTAAATCAAATACCTAAACTGTCATTCACTTTCAAAATTTGTACCAATTTAATTTGTTAAATTATTTTTCTTTATTTCTAGTTTTTTTTATGGACACTTCACAAACACAGGTGTTTTATTAGATGTCACTAATTACAAGCACTTTTTTTCGCAATAATCTCGGTTTTTTCTTGTATTATTTTACAGAACTGAAGTGACACGACTGCTCTCTTCGAAAATAATAATAATTTTTTTTTATGTATATAAGCTCTTTATTTTTTGGCTCGTTGGCTCTTTTCAAAATTCCTTAAAAATAGGTGCAAAAGTCTGTACAATGTATAAGAAAAAGACACTAGCTAAACTAAAAAATCACAAACATAACAGTCAATAGGGACAACAAAAACAAACTAGACACTAATAGGTAAAAGGACAAAAAGTGAACACTATGTTCTCAAAAGAGACAATAAACGGATACAAAAATTTTGAACAATGCCTAAAAGATGTAAAACAATAAAAAATTTTGCTTGCCCCTATTTTGACAATAGGGTAAGTGGCAGTTCCAAAAGTTCCAAAATTCCAAAATAATCTAATAAATATCTTTACCTAAACGAGCGAATTTCAACAAAAATTTTAAGATTTAGCACCGAGACCGAAACCGATTTAAAATAAGAAGTCGAACGAACGAAAAATTTACGCGATACCGTTATAGAGTCCCGCGAGTGCAGCCTGTAGTATCATAGACCTCTACAAACTGCCCTCATCATCCCTCCAGCTTAGCATCTCTAACAGAGTGCTTGTCTTTCCCACAGCACTTGCAACGATTCCTAAGCGGAGAGAAGCCCCGTGGACTAGTGGTGCAAATGCTGTGGCCTGCTATCACCAGTGAAAGACAAGAGCTCCATCCTGTACCGACGATAGTGGTTGCCATGTACAGTTGAATGTATCTGCGTTCGTTGCCAGATATTCGAGACGTAAACGTCTCTTCAACCTGTCAACGAAGTGGCGCTTAAGTGCGTGTGCGTGGTGTTGTGGGTCAGTGTTCTGATTCCCATCTTCGACTCTCATGTAGTACAGGTGAATTGTAGATTTGGCCAGTGTCAACACAAAGCTAATCAAACAATTCACTCGACTACAGACCCTTGGTCCCCATAGAAACGATGTCCTAGTAATGCCGAAATTCGGGTGGATCAACTGACACATACCGCGCACGAGATCCATTAGACCCTGCAAAGCCGGACAAGTGAAGAACCTGTGAAACAGGGTGCCCTCACCAGCACAAACTGTGCAAATCCTCTGAACTCGGCGGTCGATATGTGACAACTGATTAGGATGCATAAGACTGTGATGCAGCAATTTGAATGCTACATCAGCATCTTTGTAACTAGAAGGATAACTGTAGACTACTCTGCAAGTTATCCCTCCCATCACGCCCATATTCACCCCGAGGTGTGTTCGCCATCTGTTGTATCCTGTATACTCCGGAGGTCTTATTGACATAAGCACGTCACGGAGCACACGTGTTGTAAGTGTGCTGAAAGGTGTGTGTGGTGGTCTGTTCAGAACGAAAGCATCTTCCAACTTAGTGCCAGGGTCACTGGTCCCAAGTTGGCGAAATCTCTCCCGCGCAGAAGCAGCCAGGTCGTGTAGTTGTGCAGTGTTAGTGTTTATTCGACAGTTTCCAGAGATATCAATAATATCTCCGAGAACTGTCAGTGTATGCGTGTCAGCTTCAAAGCCCCGAGCATTACCGAACACTGAATCTATTAATTCAGGATTAAACCTGATTGGAATCGACGCGAATTGCGTGTACCTTAGAGCATTCCACTGAAGGTGAAATGCTGGCCTGATTCTGCCCCAGGTCTGAATCGTTGAGATTAGATTCTGTGGCCAGTCACGAGGATAAGGTGGTCGAACAGAGAGTAGGTAGTAATACTCCCCTATGCCGATCCCTCCCAGTACATTCACCCACAGTTGAGAAATCAAGCTGTCTCTCTGGCAAAACACTCTTTGGAATGCCCGCACTTGGAGACACCTTGATTTCACAACCAAGTTAGTGAGACCTAGTCCACCTATCTTGACTGGCAGACAGAGCGTGCTTTCAGCAACCCATCGTCTTCCGCACCAAAAGGCGTCTATCGCTTTTGCTTGAAGAAGACCTACGAAGCCTTCATCAAACGTCTCAGACTTTAGCAGATGAACGATGGACGAGGTAATCAAATAGTTTATCACGACTGACCTACCCATTAAGGATAATGGAAACAGTCGACTACGCCATGAGTTTACAGCTCTAGAGAGTTTCTCAAGAGCGATGCGGCTATTATTTGATTTACTCTCGCGTCCGATATACACACCTAAATACTTCAGGCAAGTATTAGTCCATTGGATGTTCAGTGGAGTATCTGTACGATCTCTCCACCTTCCACACCACAAGCCTTGACTCTTACTAAGGTTGATTTTAGCGCCCGCTATACGTTCGAACTGTTCGAAAACAGCACGAGCGACCGGAAAAGCTTCATCTCTTGTCACGAAAATAGACAGATCATCCGCATACGCCAACATAAGAGGCCTCACATTGGTATATGGCAGATGAACCGCATACCGTCCGAGCATTCGACGAAGATTCACCAGTAGCGGCTCCAACGAAAGATCATAAAGCATACCTGACAATGGACAACCCTGTCTGATACCTCGATGAAACGAGATAGGAGCCAGAACTTGTCCTTGATGTTTAATCAAAATCGCTGAATCTCTATACAGTTTCCCGATGATATCGAGCCACCTGGGTGGAAACCCAAATGCCTCGAGAGCAGTCAAGAGATACTCGTGCGAGACACTATCAAAAGCCTTTTGCTGGTCAAGTGAGATCATGGCCATTTGTGTACCTGTCTGTTCATGGTAGGCAAACAAATGCTTGGCTACCGCGATGTTGTCGTAGATACTACGACCAGGTACACAATAGGACTGTTCCGGGTGTATTACCGAAGCAATCACTGAGCGGAGTATCGCCCCTAATGCTTTGCAGACGATTTTGTAGTCTACATTGCATAGGGTTACTGGCCTCCAGTTCCCCATCCTCTGCAAATCTCCCTTCTTTGGAATCAAGCGCATAACAGATCTCCTCCAACTAGAAGGAAAGTCTGAATGCGTCTCAACCGCCGAATTGAAGACTTCCAAAAGGTCAGGAATTAATAAATCCCTGAAACGTATGAAGAATTCTGGAGTCAAGCCGTCATAACCAGGTGAAGTGTGTCGCCTTAGATCCTTTGTCACAGCAATCATATCCTCCAATGTGATTACTGTATCCAGGAGCTCCTTACTGTCTTCAGAGAAAGTGGGAATATTCTCAAGGAATTCATGAGTGGTCGAGGATGTTGTCGACGTCGATTCAGAGTAGAGACTACTGTAGTAGTCTCGAATATATTCTGATAGCTGTTGTCCGTTGAGGACTTGTCCAGATTCATCAATTATCGATTCGACCTCACAAGAAGCAGTACGACGTCTAGTCGCCTGAAAGAAGTACTCAGTTGGAGAATCGCCTTCTCTCAGCCAGCGCGATTGGCCGCGCAGCACAAACTCCAAGCTGTGCTTGTAAGTCTGTGTCGCCAAGCGTTCCTTTATTCCATTAAAATAAAGAATCAACCCCGGCTGAGTTGGGAGAAGAGCTGCCACCCGAGAGACCTCGGCCGACAAGCTAGAAGCTTGATAGCCACTTCGATTGAAACTCGTCTCGACAAAAGACCGAATCTGGAGCTTTCCAACATCCCACCATTGACTAAGAAAAGGAAAGTCAGCTTTCCTCTCTTGCCAATCGTGCCAGAAATCAATGAACTCATTGATGAACTGCTCGGAATTCAACAAATAGTTGTTGAATATCCAGTATGCAGTTCGTCTTTCAACTAGAGTGCTGGTCGCCACTACAAGAAGATGATCGCTAACGGAACACACTTCATGAGTGACACCAACGAAATGTTCTAGTATTCCAGGTGAGACGTAAAGTCTATCAATTCTGGAGCCTGCGAGACTTCCATGGATATTTCGCGAGACCCTCGTGTATGATCTAGTCGTAGGATGCATCCAACGATAGATATCCACGAGTCTGAAAACACCGACAAAATTCCTCAATCGAGTAGCATTAACAGAGTTGAACTCAACTCCAGAGTGCCGATCCATTGAGGGATTCAGAGTGCAGTTGAAATCACCTCCGAGGACAGTTTCGCCGCTAAAATTCACCAGACACGACTGAACACTATCAAGAACTTGTCTTGTAATGTCCTGGTCATGAGGAAGGTACACGTTTACTACCTTGATATTTTTGTCTTGAATAACAAAGTCCAAGGAAGAAGCGAAGCCTGGGAAGATATCTGTATAGACAGGAGACGATAGTGTAAATTTGTTGGATACAATGATTGCCACCCCTGAGCCTCGGCGAGGCGCAGGTGTGGCAAACATTGCATAGCCAGTGTGTAAATAAGCATAGCGCTCAAGTTGTGTGTATGTGTCTTGTGTAAAATTCGTCTCCTGTAGAAGCGCGATGTCTATATCGAACATTTTGACATGTTCGATAGTGCTGTGTAACCTTGTATGTGCACTTAAACCCCCGGTGTTGATCGAAGCTATCTTGCACATTCAAAGAGATGAAAAGCTCAAACGATGAATGTGCGACGTCTATTGACGAGGAGAATCGGCCAAGCGATGCTCCTGAAGCAACTTCTCCACCTTCCTATGAAGTCGTTCTAACCGAGCAACATCGTTGTACTTCCTCCTCTTCCTGGACTCCTGTTGTAGGAGTTGAAGCTGAGGAAGTAACAACTCTGGCCTCTCCAGCTCCCTTACAAGAATACTCCAGATTTTATCTGAATTCTTCTTGTACTGGAGCTGGGTAAGAATTTCGGAGATCTTCTTCCTAGGAAGGGTCTCCATCCCTTTCGAGACTTCAAATTGGCTACCAGTCGAAATGATGCTATCACACGACTCGTAGCCACCGAAGCTCGAAAGACCAGTGTCATCCAAGCCGGTGATGTCGCAGTCCGAAAGCTGCTCGTGAGACACCACCGCGTCCCTTACTACAACCTTCGAACCGCGAGCTCCACTATCGTCCTCCTCCGAGTGGGGCCGCTTGGATGCGACCGGCTTTGCTGGCTCTGGAGGAGGCAGCATCACCCGGTCAACTTTCTTCCTCCTCGTCCTCTTTTTTTTTACTACTTGGCTATTCGACTCCTCGTCGGAAGTAGCCGTGTTTTCACGTGCCGACGTGGCGCCGTTTACAGCCATAACTATTTTTGCCTCTAGGACAACTTCAGGCACCTTAACCACTGGCCGCTCCAAAATAGCAGGTTGAGTGCCGGCCGAAGGCTCCTTCTCCAGATCCACTACTATAGTAGTGGCTTCCTTCGAGGGAACCCTCGGTTCAGCCTTCTTCCCGGTTCTCCTGGGGCAGTCAGCAATAAAATGACCTACCAAATGGCAAGCATGGCATTTCGCTTCGGTGCCAACGTCTATCCAGTGCCTCGAGCCGGATAAGCTCAGGTAAAAGCCCTTTGGAAGCGTACACCCCTTATTTAAGGTGATGGACGCCTCCCGGCTAGTACCGAAAATACCCCGCCCGAGACCCTCGTCCCCAATTTTTAAGGGAATGGCACGAACGTTGCCATGAACCTTCCCAAATCTTCCCAAGAAATTTAGGAGGTCTTCATGGCAAGCTCGCATAGGGACCCGTGAAAACATGACCCTTGTGGGCTTTTCCCTGAGTGGGAACGGCACAAGGTGACTACCATCCACCTCGATGCCCTCAAGCATAAGCTTGGTAGCACTCTCGAGGGTCGTGGTGTACACCTCAACCATTCCCCCAGCTATTATCCCCATGGAAAATAGCTGCTCACGAGAGATGACCTGGAAGATCGCTTTCAGGTATGCGCTCTGAGGACATCTATTGATGTGCTCGAGCTGCATACCGTAGCTCTCATCCTGCCACCTCCCGTCGAAAAAAGCCTGCAGACCCGCACCGGTCTTAGGCCGAGGCTTACCTGCGTCCAATGGGGCTGGACGAGGAGTGATGCCCTTTCCTAAAATTTCAATAGTGGAACTATTCTGGGAACTGCCACTTACCTGCTGAGCATATGATAACCCTGATACTACTGCTGGGGATCGTTGGGCTGCTACTGGTGGTCTTGTTGCTGGTCCCGCTGGTTGCCTCTTCAAGGTGTTTGGCTTCGCTGAAAGCGGTGGCCTCATTATAACACCAATAGGTTTTGGTGCTGTAGATGAAGCCGCTTTGATGACTTCCATCAAGCTTGGGTTTGCACTTTGGCTTGAGGTCGCCAACTGCACACCTGCTACAGCTGCAGGTGTTGCAGCTATAGGTGTGGATATTGCAACTATTGCTCCAGACTCTTCTCGGGCGGGAGCAGCCGTCCTGGCCATTGTCTTCTCCAATGGGGTTGGCTGCAAATTTTTGCCATTGGCCTCTTCAGTAGGGCCCTTTATGGCCTTTTCAGTGGGCCCTTTCCGGTTTTCCAGGGAAGAGGAAGGAGATTTATTATTCTTCTTCCTCCCTTGCTTTGATTTGAGGGGATCATTAGTGCCCTCAGTATCACTGCTGCTCGCATTCATGTTGAATGCGGCAGTGTAAATTTATAATTCTTTTTTACTTTTTTATTTCTTTCTAAATTAATTAGTTTTTATTTTTTTAATAATTTTTTTGTTCAAATTGTATCGAAATCACATTAAAAATTTTCTGTTGCCATGGCAACGACCAAATTAAATTAAATTATTTTCTGAAATGTCACTTGAATTTTATTTTATACACTTTTTCACAATTATTTTGGAATTTATTTTATAAATAATTCACTATAGATGATTGGCGTTACTGTAAGTGAACGTCAATAACACTTTTAAGACTTTTTTCACAGTTTATTATGCCCTTTTCGCTGGGATTTTCCGTATCTCAAAATGACACGTCCGGTCACTGCGATAATAATAATTTTTTTTTTATGTATATAAGCTCTTTATTTTTTGGCTCGTTGGCTCTTTTCAAAATTCCTTAAAAATAGGTGCAAAAGGCTGTACAATGTATAAGAAAAAGACACTAGCTAAACTAAAAAATCACAAACATAACAGTCAATAGGGACAACAAAAACAAACTAGACACTAATAGGTAAAAGGACAAAAAGTGAACACTATGTTCTCAAAAGAGACAATAAACGGATACAAAAATTTTGAACAATGCCTAAAAGATGTAAAACAATAAAAAATTTTGCTTGCCCCTATTTTGACAATAGGGTAAGTGGCAGTTCCAAAAGTTCCAAAATTCCAAAATAATCTAATAAATATCTTTACCTAAACGAGCGAATTTCAACAAAAATTTTAAGATTTAGCACCGAGACCGAAACCGATTTAAAATAAGAAGTCGAACGAACGAAAAATTTACGCGATACCGTTATAGAGTCCCGCGAGTGCAGCCTGTAGTATCATAGACCTCTACAAACTGCCCTCATCATCCCTCCAGCTTAGCATCTCTAACAGAGTGCTTGTCTTTCCCACAGCACTTGCAACGATTCCTAAGCGGAGAGAAGCCCCGTGGACTAGTGTTGCAAATGCTGTGGCCTGCTATCACCAGTGAAAGACAAGAGCTCCATCCTGTACCGACGATAGTGGTTGCCATGTACAGTTGAATGTATCTGCGTTCGTTGCCAGATATTCGAGACGTAAACGTCTCTTCAACCTGTCAACGAAGTGGCGCTTAAGTGCGTGTGCGTGGTGTTGTGGGTCAGTGTTCTGATTCCCATCTTCGACTCTCATGTAGTACAGGTGAATTGTAGATTTGGCCAGTGTCAACACAAAGCTAATCAAACAATTCACTCGACTACAGACCCTTGGTCCCCATAGAAACGATGTCCTAGTAATGCCGAAATTCGGGTGGATCAACTGACACATACCGCGCACGAGATCCATTAGACCCTGCAAAGCCGGACAAGTGAAGAACCTGTGAAACAGGGTGCCCTCACCAGCACAAACTGTGCAAATCCTCTGAACTCGGCGGTCGATATGTGACAACTGATTAGGATGCATAAGACTGTGATGCAGCAATTTGAATGCTACATCAGCATCTTTGTAACTAGAAGGATAACTGTAGACTACTCTGCAAGTTATCCCTCCCATCACGCCCATATTCACCCCGAGGTGTGTTCGCCATCTGTTGTATCCTGTATACTCCGGAGGTCTTATTGACATAAGCACGTCACGGAGCACACGTGTTGTAAGTGTGCTGAAAGGTGTGTGTGGTGGTCTGTTCAGAACGAAAGCATCTTCCAACTTAGTGCCAGGGTCACTGGTCCCAAGTTGGCGAAATCTCTCCCGCGCAGAAGCAGCCAGGTCGTGTAGTTGTGCAGTGTTAGTGTTTATTCGACAGTTTCCAGAGATATCAATAATATCTCCGAGAACTGTCAGTGTATGCGTGTCAGCTTCAAAGCCCCGAGCATTACCGAACACTGAATCTATTAATTCAGGATTAAACCTGATTGGAATCGACGCGAATTGCGTGTACCTTAGAGCATTCCACTGAAGGTGAAATGCTGGCCTGATTCTGCCCCAGGTCTGAATCGTTGAGATTAGATCCTGTGGCCAGTCACGAGGATAAGGTGGTCGAACAGAGAGTAGGTAGTAATACTCCCCTATGCCGATCCCTCCCAGTACATTCACCCACAGTTGAGAAATCAAGCTGTCTCTCTGGCAAAACACTCTTTGGAATGCCCGCACTTGGAGACACCTTGATTTCACAACCAAGTTAGTGAGACCTAGTCCACCTATCTTGACTGGCAGACAGAGCGTGCTTTCAGCAACCCATCGTCTTCCGCACCAAAAGGCGTCTATCGCTTTTGCTTGAAGAAGACCTACGAAGCCTTCATCAAACGTCTCAGACTTTAGCAGATGAACGATGGACGAGGTAATCAAATAGTTTATCACGACTGACCTACCCATTAAGGATAATGGAAACAGTCGACTACGCCATGAGTTTACAGCTCTAGAGAGTTTCTCAAGAGCGATGCGGCTATTATTTGATTTACTCTCGCGTCCGATATACACACCTAAATACTTCAGGCAAGTATTAGTCCATTGGATGTTCAGTGGAGTATCTGTACGATCTCTCCACCTTCCACACCACAAGCCTTGACTCTTACTAAGGTTGATTTTAGCGCCCGCTATACGTTCGAACTGTTCGAAAACAGCACGAGCGACCGGAAAAGCTTCATCTCTTGTCACGAAAATAGACAGATCATCCGCATACGCCAACATAAGAGGCCTCACATTGGTATATGGCAGATGAACCGCATACCGTCCGAGCATTCGACGAAGATTCACCAGTAGCGGCTCCAACGAAAGATCATAAAGCATACCTGACAATGGACAACCCTGTCTGATACCTCGATGAAACGAGATAGGAGCCAGAACTTGTCCTTGATGTTTAATCAAAATCGCTGAATCTCTATACAGTTTCCCGATGATATCGAGCCACCTGGGTGGAAACCCAAATGCCTCGAGAGCAGTCAAGAGATACTCGTGCGAGACACTATCAAAAGCCTTTTGCTGGTCAAGTGAGATCATGGCCATTTGTGTACCTGTCTGTTCATGGTAGGCAAACAAATGCTTGGCTACCGCGATGTTGTCGTAGATACTACGACCAGGTACACAATAGGACTGTTCCGGGTGTATTACCGAAGCAATCACTGAGCGGAGTATCGCCCCTAATGCTTTGCAGACGATTTTGTAGTCTACATTGCATAGGGTTACTGGCCTCCAGTTCCCCATCCTCTGCAAATCTCCCTTCTTTGGAATCAAGCGCATAACAGATCTCCTCCAACTAGAAGGAAAGTCTGAATGCGTCTCAACCGCCGAATTGAAGACTTCCAAAAGGTCAGGAATTAATAAATCCCTGAAACGTATGAAGAATTCTGGAGTCAAGCCGTCATAACCAGGTGAAGTGTGTCGCCTTAGATCCTTTGTCGCAGCAATCATATCCTCCAATGTGATTACTGTATCCAGGAGCTCCTTACTGTCTTCAGAGAAAGTGGGAATATTCTCAAGGAATTCATGAGTGGTCGAGGATGTTGTCGACGTCGATTCAGAGTAGAGACTACTGTAGTAGTCTCGAATATATTCTGATAGCTGTTGTCCGTTGAGGACTTGTCCAGATTCATCAATTATCGATTCGACCTCACAAGAAGCAGTACGACGTCTAGTCGCCTGAAAGAAGTACTCAGTTGGAGAATCGCCTTCTCTCAGCCAGCGCGATTGGCCGCGCAGCACAAACTCCAAGCTGTGCTTGTAAGTCTGTGTCGCCAAGCGTTCCTTTATTCCATTAAAATAAAGAATCAACCCCGGCTGAGTTGGGAGAAGAGCTGCCACCCGAGAGACCTCGGCCGACAAGCTAGAAGCTTGATAGCCACTTCGATTGAAACTCGTCTCGACAAAAGACCGAATCTGGAGCTTTCCAACATCCCACCATTGACTAAGAAAAGGAAAGTCAGCTTTCCTCTCTTGCCAATCGTGCCAGAAATCAATGAACTCATTGATGAACTGCTCGGAATTCAACAAATAGTTGTTGAATATCCAGTATGCAGTTCGTCTTTCAACTAGAGTGCTGGTCGCCACTACAAGAAGATGATCGCTAACGGAACACACTTCATGAGTGACACCAACGAAATGTTCTAGTATTCCAGGTGAGACGTAAAGTCTATCAATTCTGGAGCCTGCGAGACTTCCATGGATATTTCGCGAGACCCTCGTGTATGATCTAGTCGTAGGATGCATCCAACGATAGATATCCACGAGTCTGAAAACACCGACAAAATTCCTCAATCGAGTAGCATTAACAGAGTTGAACTCAACTCCAGAGTGCCGATCCATTGAGGGATTCAGAGTGCAGTTGAAATCACCTCCGAGGACAGTTTCGCCGCTAAAATTCACCAGACACGACTGAACACTATCAAGAACTTGTCTTGTAATGTCCTGGTCATGAGGAAGGTACACGTTTACTACCTTGATATTTTTGTCTTGAATAACAAAGTCCAAGGAAGAAGCGAAGCCTGGGAAGATATCTGTATAGACAGGAGACGATAGTGTAAATTTGTTGGATACAATGATTGCCACCCCTGAGCCTCGGCGAGGCGCAGGTGTGGCAAACATTGCATAGCCAGTGTGTAAATAAGCATAGCGCTCAAGTTGTGTGTATGTGTCTTGTGTAAAATTCGTCTCCTGTAGAAGCGCGATGTCTATATCGAACATTTTGACATGTTCGATAGTGCTGTGTAACCTTGTATGTGCACTTAAACCCCCGGTGTTGATCGAAGCTATCTTGCACATTCAAAGAGATGAAAAGCTCAAACGATGAATGTGCGACGTCTATTGACGAGGAGAATCGGCCAAGCGATGCTCCTGAAGCAACTCCTCCACCTTCCTATGGAGACGATCTAACCGAGCTACATGGTTGTACTTCCTCCTCTTCTTGGACTCCTGTTGTAGGATTCGAAGCTGAGGAAGTAACAACTCTGGCCTCTCCAGCTCCTTTACAAGAATGCTCCAGATTTTATCTGAGTTCTTCTTGTACTGGAGCTGGTCAAGAATTTCAGAGATCTTCTCCCTAGGAATGTTTTCCATCCCCTTCGAGACCTCAAATTGGCTACCAGTCGAAATGGTGCTACCACACGACTCGTAGCCACTGAAGCTCGAGAGACCAGTCTCTTCCAAACCGGTCATATCGCAGTCCGAAAGCTGTTCGAGAGATGCTTCCGCCTCCCTCACAACAACCTTCGAACCGCGGGCACCACTATCGTCCTCCTCCGAGTGGGGCCGTTTTGGAGCGACTGGCTTTGCTGGCTCTGGAGGAGGTAGCATCACACGGTCAACTTTCTTCCTCCTCGTCCTCTTTTTTTTTACTGCTTGGCTATTCGACTCCTCGTCGGAAGGAGCCGTGTTTTCACGTGCCGACGTGGCGCCGTTTACAGCCATAACTATTTTTGCCTCTAGGACAACTTCAGGCACCTTAACCACTGGCTGCTCCAAAATAGCAGGTTGAGTGCCGGCCGAAGGCTCCTTCTCCAGATCCACTACTGTAGTAGTGGCTTCCTTCGAGGGAACCCTCGGTTCAGCCTTCTTCCCGGTTCTCCTGGGGCAGTCAGCAATAAAATGCCCTACCAAATGGCAAGCATGGCATTTCGCTTCGGTGCCAACGTCTATCCAGTGCCTCGAGCCGGATAAGCTCAGGTAAAAGCCCTTTGGAAGCGTACACCCCTTATTCAAGGTGATGGAGGCCTCCCGGCTGGTACCGAAGACACCCCGCCCGAGACCCTCGTCCCCAATTTTTAAGGGAATAGCACGAACGTTGCCATGAACCTTCCCAAATCTTCCCAAGAAATTTAGGAGGTCTTCATGGCAAGCTCGCATAGGGACCCGTGAAAACATGACCCTTGTGGGCTTTTCCCTGAGTGGGAACGGCACAAGGTGTCTACCATCCACCTCGATGCCCTCAAGCATAAGCTTGGTAGCACTCTCGAGGGTCGTGGTGTACACCTCAACCATTCCCCCAGCTATTATCCCCATGGAAAATAGCTGCTCACGAGAGATGACCTGGAAGATCGCTTTCAGGTATGCGCTCTGAGGACATCTATTGATGTGCTCGAGCTGCATACCGTAGCTCTCATCCTGCCACCTCCCGTCGAAAAAAGCCTGCAGACCCGCACCGGTCTTAGGCCGAGGCTTACCTGCGTCCAATGGGGCTGGACGAGGAGTGATGCCCTTTCCTAAAATTTCAATAGTGGAACTATTCTGGGAACTGCCACTTACCTGCTGAGCATATGATAACCCTGATACTACTGCTGGGGATCGTTGGGCTGCTACTGGTGGTCTTGTTGCTGGTCCCGCTGGTTGCCTCTTCAAGGTGTTTGGCTTCGCTGAAAGCGGTGGCCTCATTATAACACCAATAGGTTTTGGTGCTGTAGATGAAGCCGCTTTGATGACTTCCATCAAGCTTGGGTTTGCACTTTGGCTTGAGGTCGCCAACTGCACACCTGCTACAGCTGCAGGTGTTGCAGCTATAGGTGTGGATATTGCAACTATTGCTCCAGACTCTTCTCGGGCGGGAGCAGCCGTCCTGGCCATTGTCTTCTCCAATGGGGTTGGCTGCAAATTTTTGCCATTGGCCTCTTCAGTAGGGCCCTTTATGGCCTTTTCAGTGGGCCCTTTCCGGTTTTCCAGGGAAGAGGAAGGAGATTTATTATTCTTCTTCCTCCCTTGCTTTGATTTGAGGGGATCATTAGTGCCCTCAGTATCACTGCTGCTCGCATTCATGTTGAATGCGGCAGTGTAAATTTATAATTCTTTTTTACTTTTTTATTTCTTTCTAAATTAATTAGTTTTTATTTTTTTAATAATTTTTTTGTTCAAATTGTATCGAAATCACATTAAAAATTTTCTGTTGCCATGGCAACGACCAAATTAAATTAAATTATTTTCTGAAATGTCACTTGAATTTTATTTTATACACTTTTTCACAATTATTTTGGAATTTATTTTATAAATAATTCACTATAGATGATTGGCGTTACTGTAAGTGAACGTCAATAACACTTTTAAGACTTTTTTCACAGTTTATTATGCCCTTTTCGCTGGGATTTTCCGTATCTCAAAATGACACGTCCGGTCACTGCGATAATAATAATTTTTTTTTTATGTATATATGCTCTTTATTTTTTGGCTCTTTGGCTCTTTTCAAAATTTCTTAAAAATAGGTGGCAAAAGGCTCTACAAAGTGTAAACAAAAGGTCGCTAGCTAATCTAAAAGTTATAAAAGGTCAATAGGGACAATTAAACAATTAAAACAATTAGAAAAACTAATGAACAAGAAAAAAGACACAAAAAATGTAAAAAACCAATGACACAAAATTCTCAAAAGAGACTAAAAAACGGATACAAGAATTTTGAAAAAGATATAGAGGATATACAAGAATTTAGAACCAGTCCCAATTTTGACAATTAGGTAAGTGGCAGTTCCAAGAAGCTCCAAATTTCCAAAATAATTTAATAAAAGCTAATTTCCTAAACGAGCGAATTTCTACAAAAAATTTTACAATTTAGAACCGAAACCGAAACCGAATTAAAAATAAATCACCGAACGAACGAAAAATTTACGCGATACCGTTATAGAGTCCCGCGAGAGCAGCCTGTAGTATCATAGACCTCTACAAACTGCCCTCATCATCCCTCCAGCTTAGCATCTCTAACAGAGTGCTTGTCCTTCCCACAGCACTTGCAACGATTCCTAAGCGAGGAGAAGCCCCGTGGACTAGTGTTGCAAATGCTGTGGCCTGCTATCACCAGTGAAAGACAAGAGCTCCGTCCTGCACCGACGATAGTGGTTGCCATGTGCAGTTGAATGTGTCTGCGTTCGTTGCCAGATATTCAAGACGTAAACGTCTCTTCAACCTGTCAACGAAGTGGCGCTTAAGTGCGTGTGCGTGGTGTTGTGGGTCAGTGTTCTGATTCCCAGCTTCGACTCTCATGTAGTACAGGTGAATTGTAGATTTGGCCAGTGTCAACACAAAGCTAATCAAACAATTCACTCGACTACATACCTTTGGTCCCCATAGAAACGATGTCCTAGTAATGCCGAAATTCGGGTGGATCAACTGACACATACCGCGCACGAGATCCATTAGACCCTGCAAAGCCGGACAAGTGAAGAACCTGTGAAACAGGGTGCCCTCACCAGCACAAACTGTGCAAATCCTTTGAACTCGGCGGTCGATATGTGACAACTGATTAGGATGCATAAGACTGTGATGCAGCAATTTGAATGCTACATCAGCATCTTTGTAACTAGAAGGATAACTGTAGACTACTCTGCAAGTTATCCCTCCCATCACGCCCATATTCACCCCGAGGTGTGTTCGCCATCTGTTGTATCCTGTATACTCCGGAGGTCTTATTGACATAAGCACGTCACGGAGCACACGTGTTGTAAGTGTGCTGAAAGGTGTGTGTGGTGGTCTGTTCAGAACGAAAGCATCTTCCAACTTAGTGCCAGGGTCACTGGTCCCAAGTTGGCGAAATCTCTCCCGCGCAGAAGCAGCCAGGTCGTGTAGTTGTGCAGTGTTAGTGTTTATTCGACAGTTTCCAGAGATATCAATAATATCTCCGAGAACCGTCAGTGTATGCGTGTCAGCTTCAAAACCCCGAGCATTACCGAACACTGAATCTATTAATTCAGGATTAAACCTGATTGGAATCGACGCGAATTGCGTGTACCTTAGAGCATTCCACTGAAGGTGAAATGCTGGCCTGATTCTGCCCCAGGTCTGAATCGTTGAGATTAGATCCTGTGGCCAGTCACGCGGATAAGGTGGTCGAACAGAGAGTAGGTAGTAATACTCCCCTATGCCGATCCCTCCCAGTACATTCACCCACAGTTGAGAAATCAAGCTGTCTCTCTAGCAAAACACTCTTTGGAATGCACGCACTTGGAGACACCTTGATTTCACAACCAAGTTAGTGAGACCTAATCCACCTATCTTGACTGGCAGACAGAGCGTGCTTTCAGCAACCCATCGCCTTCCGCACCAAAAGGCGTCTATCGCTTTTGCTTGAAGAAGACCTACGAAGCCTTCATCAAACGTCTCAGACTTTAGCAGATGAACGATGGACGAGGTAATCAAATAGTTTATCACGACTGACCTACCCATTAAGGATAGTGGAAACAGTCGACTACGCCATGAGTTTACAGCTCTAGAGAGTTTCTCAAGAGCGATGCGGCTATTATTTGATTTACTCTCGCGTCCGATATACACACCTAAATACTTCAGGCAAGTATTAGTCCATTGGATGTTCAGTGGAGTATCTGTACGATCTCTCCACCTTCCACACCACAAGCCTTGACTCTTACTAAGGTTGATTTTAGCGCCCGCTATACGTTCGAACTGTTCGAAAACAGCACGAGCGACCGGAAAAGCTTCATCTCTTGTCACGAAAATAGACAGATCATCCGCATACGCCAACATAAGAGGCCTCACATTGGTATATGGCAGACGAACCGCATACCGTCCGAGCATTCGACGAAGATTCACCAGTAGCGGCTCCAACGAAAGATCATAAAGCATACCTGACAATGGACAGCCCTGTCTGATACCTCGATGAAACGAGATAGGAGCCAGAACTTGTCCTTGATGCTTAATCAAAATCGCTGAATCTCTATACAGTTTCCCGACGATATCGAGCCACCTGGGTGGAAACCCAAATGCCTCGAGAGCAGTCAAGAGATACTCGTGCGAGACACTATCAAAAGCCTTTTGTTGGTCAAGTGAAATCATGGCCATTTGTGTACCTGTCTGTTCATGGTAGGCAAACAAATGCTTGGCTACCGCGATATTGTCGTAGATACTACGACCAGGTACACAATAGGACTGTTCCGGGTGTATTACCGAAGCAATCACTGAGCGGAGTATCGCCCCTAATGCTTTGCAGACGATTTTGTAGTCTACATTGCATAGGGTTACT
The DNA here is from genome assembly GCA_963930735.1 of Dioctria linearis. Lineage (NCBI taxonomy): Eukaryota > Metazoa > Arthropoda > Insecta > Diptera > Asilidae > Dioctria > Dioctria linearis. Next base: position 79,952,535 of record OZ005743.1, on the reverse strand, counting down.
GGCCTCCAGTTCCCCATCCTCTGCAAATCTCCCTTCTTTGGAATCAAGCGCATAACAGATCTCCTCCAACTAGAAGGAAAGTCTGAATGTGTCTCAACCGCCGAATTGAAGACTTCCAAAAGGTCAGGAATTAATAAATCCCTGAAACGTATGAAGAATTCTGGAGTCAAGCCGTCATAACCAGGTGAAGTGTGTCGCCTTAGATCCTTTGTCGCAGCAATCATATCCTCCAATGTGATTACTGTATCCAGGAGCTCCTTACTGTCTTCAGAGAAAGTGGGAATATTCTCAAGAAATTCATGAGTGGTCGAGGATGTTGTCGACGTCGATTCAGAGTAGAGACTACTGTAGTAGTCTCGAATATATTCTGATAGCTGTTGTCCGTTGAGGACTTGTCCAGATTCATCAATTATCGATTCGACCTCACAAGAAGCAGTACGACGTCTAGTCGCCTGAAAGAAGTACTCAGTTGGAGAATCGCCTTCTCTCAGCCAGCGCGATTGGCCGCGCAGCACAAACTCCAAGCTGTGCTTGTAAGTCTGTGTCGCCAAGCGTTCCTTTATTCCATTGAAATAAAGAATCAACCCCGGCTGAGTTGGGAGAAGAGCTGCCACCCGAGAGACCTCGGCCGACAAGCTAGAAGCTTGATAGCCACTTCGATTGAAACTCGTCTCGACAAAGGACCGAATCTGGAGCTTTCCAACATCCCACCATTGACTAAGAAAAGGAAAGTCAGCTTTCCTCTCTTGCCAATCGTGCCAGAAATCAATGAACTCATTGATGAACTGCTCGGAATTCAACAAATAGTTGTTGAATATCCAGTATGCAGTTCGTCTTTCAACTAGAGTGCTGGTCGCCACTACAAGAAGATGATCGCTAACGGAACACACTTCATGAGTGACACCAACGAAATGTTCTAGTATTCCAGGTGAGACGTAAAGTCTATCAATTCTGGAGCCTGCGAGACTTCCATGGATATTTCGCGAGACCCTCGTGTATGATCTAGTCGTAGGATGCATCCAACGATAGATATCCACGAGTCTGAAAACACCGACAAAATTCCTCAACCGAGTAGCATTAACAGAGTTGAACTCAACTCCAGAGTGCCGATCCATTGAGGGATTCAGAGTGCAGTTGAAATCACCTCCGAGGACAGTTTCGCCGCTAAAATTCACCAGACACGACTGAACACTATCAAGAACTTGTCTTGTAATGTCCTGGTCATGAGGAAGGTACACGTTTACTACCTTGATATTTTTGTCTTGAATAACAAAGTCCAAGGAAGAAGCGAAGCCTGGGAAGATATCTGTATAGACAGGAGACGATAGTGTAAATTTGTTGGATACAATGATTGCCACCCCTGAGCCTCGGCGAGGCGCAGGTGTGGCAAACATTGCATAGCCAGTGTGTAAATAAGCATAGCGCTCAATTTGTGTGTATGTGTCTTGTGTAAAATTCGTCTCCTGTAGAAGCGCGATGTCTATATCGAACATTTTGACATGTTCGATAGTGCTGTGTAACCTTGTATGTGCACTTAAACCCCCGGTGTTGATCGAAGCTATCTTGCACATTCAAAGAGGTGAAAAGCTCAAACGATGAATGTGCGACGTCTATTGACGAGGAGAATCGGCCAAGCGATGCTCCTGAAGCAACTCCTCCACCTTCCTATGAAGTCGTTCTAACCGAGCAACATCGTTGTACTTCCTCCTCTTCCTGGACTCCTGTTGTAGGAGTTGAAGCTGAGGAAGTAACAACTCTGGCCTCTCCAGCTCCCTTACAAGAATACTCCAGATTTTATCTGAATTCTTCTTGTACTGGAGCTGGGTAAGAATTTCGGAGATCTTCTTCCTAGGAAGGGTCTCCATCCCTTTCGAGACTTCAAATTGGCTACCAGTCGAAATGATGCTATCACACGACTCGTAGCCACCGAAGCTCGAAAGACCAGTGTCATCCAAGCCGGTGATGTCGCAGTCCGAAAGCTGCTCGTGAGACACCACCGCGTCCCTTACTACAACCTTCGAACCGCGAGCTCCACTATCGTCCTCCTCCGAGTGGGGCCGCTTGGATGCGACTGGCTTTGCTGGCTCTGGAGGAGGCAGCATCACCCGGTCAACTTTCTTCCTCCTCGTCCTCTTTTTTTTTACTACTTGGCTATTCGACTCCTCGTCGGAAGTAGCCGTGTTTTCACGTGCCGACGTGGCGCCGTTTACAGCCATAACTATTTTTGCCTCTAGGACAACTTCAGGCACCTTAACCACTGGCTGCTCCAAAATAGCAGGTTGAGTGCCGGCCGAAGGCTCCTTCTCCAGATCCACTACTGTAGTAGTGGCTTCCTTCGAGGGAACCCTCGGTTCAGCCTTCTTCCCGGTTCTCCTGGGGCAGTCAGCAATAAAATGCCCTACCAAATGGCAAGCATGGCATTTCGCTTCGGTGCCAACGTCTATCCAGTATCTCGAGCCGGATATGCTCAGGTAAAAGCCTGACGGAAGCGTACACCCCTTATTCAAGGTGATGGACGCTTCCCGGCTAGTACCGAAGATACCCCGCCCGAGACCCTCGTCCCCAATTTTAATGGGAATGGCGCGAACCTTTCCATGAACCTTCCCGAATCTCCCAAGGAAATTCGAGAGGTCTTCATGTTGGGCTCGCATAGGGACCCGCGAAAACACAACCTTCGTGGGCTTCTCTTTTAGCGGGAATGGAACGAGGTGTCTACCCTCCACCTCGATGCCCTCAAGCATAAGCTTAGTGGCGCTTTCGAGGGTTGTGGTATACACCTCGACCATTCCTCCAGCTATAATTCCCATTGAGAAAAGCTGCTCACAGGAGATGACGCGGAAGATTGCCTTCAGGTATGCAGTCTGAGGACATCCTCTGATGTGCTCAAGCTGCATCCCGTAGCTCTCGTCCTGCCACCTCCCGTCGAAGAAGCCCTGGAGGCCCGCACTGGTCTTGGGCCGAGGCTTACCCGCGTCCAATGGGGGTGGACGAGGAGTGATGCCTTTACCTATAATTTCGATGCTGGAACTATTCTTGGTACTACCACTTACCTGTGCATACGATATCCCTGGAACTAACGCCGGGGATCGTGGTGCTGCTGCTGGCTTCTTGTTCTGCCCAGTTGGCTTCGCTGAAGACAGTGGTGGCCTCATTATGACTCCACTGGGCTCTGGCGCAGAGGCCGAAGCCTTTGCGACTACCTTCGATAATTTCGGATGTTGTCCTATTATTACAGGTGCTGCTGGGGTAGCAGCCATTGTAGTAGCTGACGTTCCAGGTACTTCTGGGACAGCATCCGCTGCCCTGGCTGCAGTCTTCTCCACGGAAGTTGGCTGAACCTCGTGTTTTGTGGCCTCTTGATTAGGGCCCTTAATGGCCTTTTCTGTGGGCCCTTTTATTATTTTTTTTTTTGGAGAAGAAGAAGAATTTAAGCTCTTCTTCTTTCTTCCACTTGTTCTGAGGGGATCATCAGACCCCCCGTAATCGCTGCTGCTCGCACTCATTTTGAGTACGGCAGAGCAGTTTACACTTTATATGTTTATATATATATTTTTTTAAATTTTTTTCTTTTACTTTAAAAACTAAAATTTATTTACTGCTTGCTCCAACGGTTTTAATATTATAGTCAAAATTTAAAAATTTTATATTGCCATGGCAACGACCAAATTAAATTAAATTGTTTTCAGAAATGTCACTAGAATTTTTATTTTGTACACTTTTTCACAATTTTTTTGATAAACTTTATGTAAAATTCACTTCGGACGATTGTGGTTATTGCCCGCTATCGCTGGTAACACTCTTCTAGTTCTTTCGTTCTTTATTATTCCGGTTTTCGCGTTACTTTATCGGAGCTCAATTTGACACGTCCGGTCACTGCGGCAATAATTGGGCTGAATTCCAAGAACTAAACAATACAATCGAAATGCAATCTATGCCACAAGACCTAGAAAATAAATACTTTACTGAAGATGTTTTCAGTAAAACAGAAGCAGAATATGAAGAAACTGTAATTGCTATTCAAGAACAGCTAGATACGCGCTTCCCTAATTACCAACATGACACACGAAATAACTCATCACACTTTCACAATGAAAGCACAGAAGTCAAAATTTCACATATCTCTTTATCAGAAATTAAATCGTTAATACCAAATTTTAACGGCGATACTAAAGACCTCCATAAATTCGTGTCATGTTGCGATGATATTAATAGACTTTATCCCAATACCGACCAAACAACCATGTTTTCAATAATAATAATAATAATAATAATAATATTTGGAGATGCCTACAATGTACTTAAGTACAATGATACAAGCAGGTGGTCAGATTTGAAGAAAATATTACTCCAAACATTCGAAGAGAAATTAGAAAAATCAATACTCCAATCACAACTCCAGAATACAAAACAAAGAACAGGAGAGCCTGTCAAGGAATTCTTAAAACGGATAAATATAATACACGCGCAATTAAATGAAGCCACCTTTCATATACGACGGATAAAATATTAATAAATTCTCTAATAAAGGATAACGAAAAACAAGCTATTAGAGCGATTGAAGACGGATTAATAAGCGAGCAGCTCCAAACTCTGGCCAAACTCCACGAAAATAGAGCATTAAAGCCCATTACGTCATATATTGGCGAGCAAGCATTACGCCTAGAATCAAAGGCAACAAGGTTAGCAACAAACTCTTCTCGCACTGCTCAATCAATGCAAGTGCAGAGCCCCTTTTGCTATAAATGCAAAGCACAGGGACATTTAGCCCCAAATTGTCTACAAAATATTCGTACATACCCAACCCCAAATAAATATTTTTCAAATAATTTAAACAAAGGCAATCCTCCTAAGCAGGCTAGCACGTTCAACAGCACTACTCCTACATGCAGGTATTGTCACAAATTAGGACATACCATAGAAGTATGCAGGGCAAGGATAGCAAACCACGGAAATTTCTACAGAGGAAATATAAATCCCGTTGATCAAAACTTCAGAAAGCGAACGGAAAGTCCCAATAGAACTACAATTCCCCAAAAAGAGGTCAGCTTCAACCAGGTTCCAAATCCTAATTTTAGAAAAAAATTCCATTCCTCGACAATACAACCCCAAAATGAGCCAAGATCAAACAAAGATCACGTACAAAATCCGAGAATATTTTTAACACACTCGGAAAACAAATCAAGGCGAGAGGAATTAGTCGGCAGCCCCTCGCAAATCCAAACAAAAGCCGACATACACACCAACCCAAATTAGATAATGCACATTTATTAAATGATCACTTAACGCTAAAAATTCCAATTGCTATCAGCCCCAATTCCATTACCATTTCCATATCTACCAATGTATGCTCAAATAAAGAAACAAAGTTCCTTGTAGACACAGGAGCGGAAATAAGCCTAATAAAGTTCAATACACTGAAAGCAGGTAGCACTTACTATAAAGATGAAATCTGCAAAATAAATACTTTATTTTCGGAATCTAAAACTACAGAAGGATTAATATTAGCAAAATTGGCAACTATATTAAGCGAAGAATCTGTAATAGAACATCCCTTCCAAATAGTAGGAGAAAACTCGGCCTTGGCATATGACGGCCTAATTGGCCACGACTTCTTGTCCCGATACAACGCTTGTATCAATTATAGAAACAAGTACATTTCCTTAGAGGTGAAGCAATGTCATTCATCCTATCCCATAGAGCAATATCGCTCAGATTACCCAAATACATATCTCAGATATGATATTCCGGACGAGAAGTCTCTAAACGACCTTCTATATGCAAAAAAGAACTTGTTAACCAATAAGAACAATGAAAATATTAACAAGAATAAATCGCACCTTACAAAACAGGCAAGAAACACAAAACAGAAAGACTTTCCTAAAAAAAATCCACAAAAAACGGAATACACTCTAGAATCCAATAAAAACAAAGGTACATTGAATAACTTACATAATAAAATTATTTCAATTCCCGCTCGCTCTGAATCCATAATTCAAATTCCAACTTTGTCAACTACAGAATCGGTATATTTTAAAAAAGAGGTAAATCCAGGGTTGTTCATAGGTAATACCATAGTCAACCCATCACAAGGAATGGCAAAAGTCCTAGTTCTCAACACGAATGAGCAGGACGTTGAACTGGCAATTCATGACATGAATCCAGAATACCATGACCTTAATGACTTCGATTGCATCTCTACGAATTCCAACAGAGATCCAATTAGGGGCAGAATAAAAAAACTGCACACCCTGATTAAATTGCATCACTGTAATTTGGAAGAAGCCGAGAGTATTCGGAAAATTTGTAAGGATTTCAACGATCTCTTCTACTTAGAAGGGGATTTCCTAACGTTTACAAATGCAACCGAGCACAAAATCGAAACAGTCCCAAATAAACCTCACATATACACTAAACCGTACAGACTTCCAGAAACAAGCCGGAAAGAAATTACTCGGCAAATAAATGAAATGTTGGATTCGGAGATAATAAGCCCTTCAAATAGTCCGTGGAATTCTCCCCTACTTCTAGTTCCCAAAAAGCCGGATGAGCATGGGAACAAAATATGGCGAGTCGTTGTAAGTAGATAAGCTATGTATGTTCTGGCCCACTTTTTTAAGCCTCCAGGATTTCGCCACAGATGGCGCCACCGTCGCTAGGTGGTTTGAGTCCGTGCTAAATGTAGGTTTGCGCCTTGGTTGTATTGGTTTGTGCCTTGGATACAGCATTGCGCCTTGGATGCACCATGTGTTGCGCCTAAATGGAGGCTTTTGGTTTGATTGAGTCTCGACTGCGCCTTAGCGGGATTAATCGGTACTACCGGGATATGTCATTTGATCTTGACTGCACCCTAGCGGCATTAGCCGGTACTAACAGCATGCTCCCGTACTACGGTTTCCTTAAATAGATATGTGGTGCGCCTAAATGTAGGCTTTTGGTTTTGAACTAATATTAGTAATAATTAAAGTTAACGCTAGGAAATTTTTGTTCATGCTAATGGATTCTAGATGGTTGGGGTGGGGGTATTAGGGGGGACGAAATTTTCATCAGAAATCTTCTACGCGCCATTTCTTGAGTAAGGTGCCTTAGCGGTCTTAGCGGGAGAGTTCTAGATATAGGTATGACGTCATCATGGTTTTGCTGCACCTAAATAAGTTTTCTTAGCAGGGAAGTTGTAGGTATCAGCATTATTCGAATTTCACAACATGACATCACCGTGAACAGATTCTAGACGATGTCAGTGAGGGTTCTGGGGTATGTATGTGTGTGTGTATTGAAAAGTCTTATGTTTTATAAACACTTGTTTTTATTTCCAATAAAATTTCTTATTATAAAAGTACCTATTTCTTATAGCACATTGTCCAATATTAACTTGGCAAGATGGCGCATTTGTGTTAATCTCTAATAGTTTTCCACAGTTGTATTCATCTTCAACGTTAATAATGATTTCACCCTCTCCAACTATCTTCTGCACCCAATGAACTTTTTCAGCTCCCTTTACATATACGGTTTTGTTTCGAAGCAGTGGTTCAACTATAGTGTACAGCTTGTGATACGGTATGTAGCCATCATCCCAGCGGAATCCATGAAAATTGTGTTGAAGCCATTTTACTTGTCTCTTTTTTGCTGAAGTCAAATCTTTGCATCTGAACGGTGGTTGAAATATAAAGTGCTGCATCTGGTTTTCATTGTTTAAAATTGCCAGTTCTTTAGTGATGAATTCATTGAGATTTGTTTTGAATCTTTGGACGTCTACGATGACAGCCATCTTCTTAATTTAACTTTCTAACTTCACTTGTCAGCGGACTGTATTCCACTATTCGATCGTGTAGAAGCAGGCAATATGCTGTTGTATTAGCCGGTATATTTTCAGATGTCTTGAATTCTAGCCTTATGTCAACAGGTCCAGTTTTTATTGTTTCATTTTGTTGTGAGCAATCAATGACAGCGATCGGAGCATCGGTTTTGAACTTCTCCCATGTGAGGAACGGCTGATACTGATGACCATAGTATGATTGTGTAAACTTTATATACATCTCATACAGCAATGCATATCTATTCAAATCAAATTTCAAATTCAAATCATCATAGGGATATGATTCTGAGTTCAAATGAACTGTAACATCGGTGAGTTGACAGTGATCAAACTTGCTTGCATCTTTGGTTTTATCGTTCCTTCGATCCGTTTGTAATGCTAATATGATAAATCGAGGTTTCTCCAGTTGAGTGGAAGTCTTAACTGTCCAGCTTTGATGCGTGGATTCCGGTAGTACTGGATACTCATATATGTCCCAGCTGCGGAATGGTATTTGTATCGGGCGACCTCTCCCGATAATTTTAAATAGTTGCAGCTTTTCATCATCGGATACTGTAACATACGGAATGTTCCATTGAAGTTTGGTAATTTCAATTTTCACCACATCAGTTGGTGATATAATGGCATTATCGTCTGTCCTGCTCCGGATCAATATGAGTTCATGTTTGGAATTTATCAGAATTTTCTTGTAATCTTCAGCGAATCCCAATAAATATTTCAGAGGTACACAGTAGTTAAACAGTCCATTGGCTGGTATAACGGATGAATCTGGTGACCAGCTGCCGTTGAGTAGTATCCTGCTTACATTTGCATTTAGCGATACGTAGTTTTTTAATGTTGTCGCATCCCAAGATTTCTTGTACGATCGATTTCCACTGCATTCAATTCATAGCGTATTTCCTCAAAAAGAAATGGTAGAGCGTTGTTAGCTAATTTTGCAGTTGCTGAAACGGTTCCATCCAGCTTTGTTAGAGATCCCTCAATGTAAAGAAAACTCCTGCTGGGTAGAAGATTCAAGTCCTGATGTTGTACAGAGATACGGATTTCATCGCTGTTTTTAAATGATGTTAGAAATGGTGAATAGGAGTGATGTTCAAATTTAGTAACACTGTTATCAAAGCGAGCGTCTGGTGCAATATCTAGTATTCCTTTATTCATTGTTTCAGCGTTAAGCCTATTGATTGTAAATATGCTGTATTTGCAAGTGTTAATGTAGGTCTTGACCGCTTCCAGGTTGTCCGCTGACTAATGATCTTGTCTGCTCCGAACTCGTATTTATCATTATTGTATATCAACATGCTGTGGCTTCAAATGTAACCTGATGGTTATAGTCTCTCCTCTGAAGTTGATTAAGTCACCGTCTTGGTCAAGGAGCTTCAATGTTAGAGAACTTATACGTTTGGTGTTCACAGGCAAATAGATTACATTTTTGGGTACCTCCACTATTTTATACCCAGGCCCAATGTTCGGGGAAAACTCGTGGAGAGTGTGTACTTGTGTGTTGTTGAAGAATGATCCTGATATAATATTACATTCGATGCGTATAGTATTTACTTTAATGATGTTGACTGACAACTCTGATGTATGCACTATATTAGCAGATAAGTTTCTTTTAGTGAATCCTAGCAGAGGAGCTATGGATCTCTGTTTTTCAAAATGTATTTCTTCAGTTGCCTTAACTTCACTCTTCAATGTATTATTGTTAGCCTTTATTGTAAGCTTTATCCTTCTCCCTTCTTTATCCAAGTATCCTTGTACATATTTTGCTATATCATCAATCTCATAGGATCCAACAGGTATCTCAACAACCTCATTCCCTACATGAACCAGATAATTGCTCACATCAATATTTGGTATAGAGTTGTATGTTTGAAAATCAATTAATCTACAAACATAATCCATTGCCAGCTCCAGCGGGGGAAAGTACTCAGTGTTAATGACATGGCGGTTGATAATGAACTGTCACAATTTCAATATAGATACATTTATTTATAGATAATAATTAATGGCTATAACAATTATATAAAAACTCTAAACATAAATGACCGCAAATTACTGCAACATAGTTCTGATAAGAGCTGTAGTTGTACGTAATATTACTACCCAAGTAGTTTATGAGCTCCCGTGGTGGTTGGAGTTTGCCAAAGCTATCAAAATACTCGATGTTATCACCTTTCTTGTAGTACGCTACCCAGTGTGTACCTGCTCCAGTTGAGATGTCCAAGTTAACAATACCGCTTTCTCGCTTCCATGGCTTTTTAGGTAGATTATCACGCATAAATACTCCTCTGAAGTGCGGCAAGTGTGTGGTATATTTGTGAAGATCCAAATCGTTTAGCGGTCTTTTGGGTAGCGTCTTTAATAGTTTTTTGGTTGAGGTTGTAGATAGAGTCCAAGTCCTTTTCTGTATGGCTTCAAGAATAGCCCGTTTCCATCTTTACCAACCGCTATAGTTTCCATTGCTTGGTTATGACGTTTGCTTTCTTCCAATTTTGCCTTTGCCGCACTGGTATCATTTACTGCTTTAGCTATGCCTGCTGCACCTCCCGATAGTGCTCCCAATGTTGAAAGCCCAGCAAACAACGGGATGAGGAATGGAAGTGCCCCACCAACCTTTGGTACAGGTATCACTCGTGGAGTTTTAATTGATTTCGTCTTTCTTTTCACAATATTTTTAGCTGCACTCAGAGCTATTTTTATAGCTTCCATCAAGTCTTTTGGTTTTTTAATTTTTAAAATCTTACGTGCATTTCGTACTGCTTCTCGGAATGTGGGTTGGCGTTTATTTTTAGCCTTAAGACCCATACCTAGCTTAATTTTAGCCTTCATTGCGTTTGTTATAAGCCAGGCGTTGGCACGTTCACTCAAATTTGCATCCGTAGATTTTGCACGCTGCCAGGCTTTTTCAGCTAATATTTTATCAGCTATATGTCGATCACTTGTATCTTTATGTCGCGAGTATGCTATATCGTGTTCTTTGCAGGCTGCGTCCAATGGATTAATGCCCGGATCTCCTCTCGCCAATCTTTTTTGTAACTTTGTTCCTGGTCCACAGTACTGGTATCCCGGTAGATGTAATTCTACAGGTAATTTGTTGATGATTGAATTTAATAGTCCTCTGCCCCCTTTCAAAGATTTTCTGGAGCGTTTCGATTTGTGATCCGGCATCTTATAAGGTTCCGATGATACTGTTGAAATGTAATATAAACAGGTATATTTATAGGAATCCCGTTAGTCTTCAATATGCGGTTCATTAAACAACAACAAGCTTTTCCTGTTCGAAATGCTGATGTAGCTGTTATGAAGGTGAAAAACAAGCATGGGCCCCTATTGCCTAATAGTATAAGGAGCATCATTGTTGGACCATCCAATTGTGGAAAAACTAATGTTATGATAAGTTTGCTGGAACATCCCAATGGTTTGAGATATGAAAATATTTACATATATTCCAAATCTTTACATCAACCAAAGTATGAATACTTGAAGCGAGTGATGACTCCCATATCAGGATTGGGGTATTATACATTCTCAAACAACTGCGACGATCTACCACCAGAGGAAGCCAAATCACATTCAGTGTTTATTTTCGATGATGTAGCATGTTAAAAGCAAGATAATGTGCGATCCTATTTTTGCATGGGTCGCCACGAAGATATAGACAGCTTCTATCTCTGTCAAACATATACGCATATACCAAAGCACTTAATACGTGACAATGCTAATTTAATCATCTTATTCAAGCAAGATGACTTGAATTTGAAACATATCTATAATGATCATGTGAACACAGACATGAAGTTTGATACATTTCGAAGAGCCTGTGCTGACTGTTGGAAGGATGAATATGGTTTCTTGATGATTGATAAGGATAGCTCATTAAACAAGGGACGCTACCGTAAAGGATTTGATACCTTCATTGTACTATAAAAGGATGAAACATGCGAAATATTCATAAGTCGAAGTAGTAACTCAGCCGAAAGCACACCGAATCCTGTGGACCTGCTGAGTAGATTAAAGCTGTTCACCTGTTATCAGAACTGTTTGAAAAGCTGTTAAGCTGTTATAAGAGCTGTTTGGAAAGCTGTTAAGCTGTTATCAGAGCTGTTTTAAAAGCTGTTAAGCTGTTACCAGAGCTGTTCGGAAAGCTGTTAAGCTGTTATCAGAGCTGTTTGGAAAGCTGTTTACCTGTTATCAGAGCTGTTTGAAAAGCCGTTATTCAGTTAATATCGAAGATGAATGAAAATCTATTAAAAGAAATCATCAAGACAAGGAATGCAGTGCGAAGGAAATTTAAAGCTCTAAAGACGGGAAGGATTGAAGCAGAAGCTCAACTTGAAGAAACTTTCAAGCCAATCACCAAACCCTTAAAAGAGTTTGTTACCAGAGTCAAAAACGAGCCACCAGTCAAATTGGAACCAAAAGAAGAAAAAGAAGAAGAAAACAACGAAATTGTGGAACCTTTTACTCCTCCAAAACGAAGATATGTGAAAATGGAGGCTAGTAGCACACCTATAAATTATGGAGATTATTCCTTAACATCTGAAGAAGAATTCGCAACACCCAAACATTCAAGAACATTGACAGGAAGGTCTCCTGTCACCTCCCCCGATACGTCTGGATACATAGTTTCAAACTATTTAAAGCTATTCACTGATAATAGCCCTAAAATTGATCCAACCTATGGAGTTTACTATGATGACAACGCGTGGAGAATCGGTAATTCAACGTTTGATTTTGATGATGTAGGAAATATTGTTATCAAGGAGAGCTATAAAACAACTTTGGGGTTATGTGTGCTGCTATTTATGAAGGAACCTGTAAAAAGTCTATATACTAAAGAGGATTTAACTAATTATGGATCTATTTTGAGAGATACCAATGCATATAAACGTGACTATGCTGAAAATGGGCAAATAAAAGGTACTAGAGCGGCTAAGTATAAAGCTATAATCAGTAAACTTATACAGCATAAAGGCATGGGACTAATGCGTCTGCCTAAAGAAAACATTGATCACATTTACTGGGATGATCCAAATGAATTAGTGGATAGACTGCGCCTTCTAATGGCATCAAAGCAGGCTGGAAACACCAGTCACAACAATGAAATTGTATCTATCCTGGAGGAGTTGCGAGAAGCAGATATTATAATTTAAATACTACTCCATTACCATACTTCTTCACAATCTACAGATGAGCGTTGACAAGTTTGGACGTTTCTCTAAGCGAGGATATCTTGGGAAAGCAGGTGAACGTGGACCAACAGGAGCTCAGGGACCAGCCGGTAAACAAGGAATTCAAGGGCCAGATGGTAAACGAGGAGCTCAGGGTCCAGCTGGATTTAATTTAACGATAAACGGAGACTACAATCTAAACTCAAAGTGTATAAAACGACTTGGTGAACCCCTTGAAAATGATAATGCTACTACCAAAGACTATGTTGACAAGAAAATTAAAATAAGTGTTGAAAAATAAAAAAAAAACTATTAATATAGAGGTGACAAATTTAACGCTATATATCAATGATGAAATCGCGAAGATTGAAAACTATCTGTTTACTTCAGTAATAAATAAGAAAAACTTGACACCAAAAGATGGTGTATATGAGTAAAAACTCTTGAGAAATCTGTTTTATTTAAAATTACGATGCGTAAGAGACAAGTGGTAAATGAGCTGCATAAACCATCGAGAAAAAATTTTAAACGTCGTCGTGTGATTATCAAAGGGCTAGATGACTTGTGGCAGGCAGACTTGGTTGAAATGGTTCCCTACAAGTATGTGAACAAGGGTTACCGCTATCTGCTGACAGTAATTGATACCTTCTCCAAATATGCATGGGCAATTCCAATTAAAAGAAAAACTGGTGCAGAAGTAAGAGATGCCATGCAATCTATATTAAGCGAGGGACGAATACCTAAAAACCTGCAGACTGATGATGGAAAGGAATTCTACAACAGCCTCTTTAAAAATCTAATGCTGAAGCATGCAATTAATCATTACTCTACGTACAGTTTCCTCAAAGCATCAATAGTGGAACGATTTAACCGAACTCTAAAGTATATGATGTGGAAGGAATTCAGCTTTAATGGAACTTATCAGAGGATTGGTATGGTAAAGAAACTGCTCACTGAATACAATTCAAGAATACATCGAACTACAAAAATGAGACCACGTGATATCAACGCCTCCAATGAGAAACAACTGCTTTCAACTGTATACAGTCATATAAAGATTGTTGTTCCTGAAAAGTATAAAGTTGGAGATTTTGTACGCATCAGCAAATACAAGCATATATTTGAGAAAGGCTATACACCAAACTGGACAGCTGAGATTTTTAAAATTATTAAAGTTCAAAACACAAACCGCATCACATATCGGCTGGAAGATTATCAAGGAAATCCAATCACAGGAGGCTTTTATGAATTGGAGCTGCTGAAAGTTAAACACCCAAACCTATATCTCATAGAGAAAATCATAAAGAAGAGTGGAGATAAAGCTTACGTTAAATGGCTCGGATTTTCATCAAAACACAATTCTTGGATTAATAACAAAGATGTTTTATAATATCTTGAAGAAACATTTCACAATTTAAAATAATTATAATACTTTATACATGTAGTTATAATGCAAATTACTTTAATAAATAAAACTAAAACTATAATACATTTATTATTTACACTAGACTTAGATACTGTCTGCGGTTGCCACTTGTTGATCTGATAAAATGGAGTAATGCCCCCATGGTAGAGTATCCGTCGTTCCGCTCATAATATGTCGCTTATTATCATAAGGACTCAATGCGATCTTCTTTTGACTGACAGTGTACACCCTATGGTTATGGGATCGTATGGAGCTCTGATTGGCAGTTCATATTCGCTCGTTATTTAAGCATTTGACGTAGTCTTCGAAATCGATATGCTTCTGGACTACATTAGCCTTTACTCCTTTCGCTTTTTTTACAGTTTTACCAGCGTTTATACGCAGACTGTACATTTTCGAGCGCAAGCCTACAAATTCGCTCATGATTTTCCCATTCAACTCATCCTTCATTAGCCCAGGAATCTTTTTATTCATGAGCGGTAAATTGATTTCATTATCTTCTGGGTAATCACTTGTATCAAATTTGTTTATATTTTCGGCCATAAACTCATATGCATTTTCCTCTTCAAGTTCATATATTAGAGAATCTGTATCAGTATACATGACTTTACATTTATCACCATACTCACGCTGCATAAAACTGTAGTGAAAATCGTAGAGGAATATTTTCGAAATTTCCATAACTGCCATTCCTATATAGAGCGGCTTATTGAAAAATATTTTGAGTCGCCTTAATTCCACAGCAACTAAATTCTCATCAAATATCGTTGCACTGTGGAAGTTGGGTGCCGCAATCCGAGCTTTTGCACCATAGCGACCTTCCCACTTCATGCAAAGCTTAATATCGCTATACTTACGTACATTTTCCATGGTCTTACCAAAAGCTGCATTATTCATCTCCTTATAGCTGTCCTTCTCATGATCGCTTGTAGCCTTCATCCGTTTGGTGGTATTTAAGTCAATATATGGCTTAAGCCAAGCTGATTGGTTGAATTGAAGTACCCGGTGCACTTTTTTCAGGATGAGTCCATGTGATAAGCATTGCTTCAAATTTCGGTAGTGTATAACATATTTAGTTTTTGGATGTAATGTTGTCAGAAGCTTTTCTAATTTTGCTCCAGGTGGTGCTGCATGCTCAGAGCAAAACGGTAAGTCCTTATGCTTATCATGCAGATGTTGAGGATAATCCAAGTCGACTTCGAATATGTATCCAGTTGGAGAATCATCAGAAATTTCGGAAACTTCAATATTGGGAACATCAACCCATTTGAATCCTCCGGTTGGTAAATGCTGTGACATGGCCCATCCATAAAGGTTATTGACATCATAATACATCAAGTATTTCTCTTTCTCCTCAGGCTTAAAATCATCCATATATTTGTTATTGGCTTTACTATATCTGTTCGAACATTGACTTATACCACCTCGAATGCCTCTCTCTATGAATAGCAGTTTATCTACGTCAGTTATCAGCTCTAATTTCACATTAGTGTATTTTAGCATAGCATCCCATGTTAGGCCTGGCATGGTGTAATAATGTGCTGGATCTAAATTGTATGTCTTCATGCACACTTCTCGAAAGTTCTCAAACTCATCGGCCAATAGGAGTACATCAGTCTTAAGGTATAGATCTGAATATTCACCAAGTGTTTGTATCTCAAATTTTTGCCAGACCTCTTCAGCATGATTGTAGTCCTCAGGAGATATAGCACTGTCAGTCAGTTTATTGTAGAATGCTTCCTGTGTTGGCAAGTTCCGGAAATTCAATTTATCCCACTCAATAAAATCATATGGGAAGACACCCTTGCGTGTAAGAAGTTTGATAGTGTCATCATCCAATCCCTGCCATACTGATCTTGTAGTGTTTAATTTATCCATCGGCAGCAATGATGATAGCTTATCTAAAGATTCAGCCATAAAACGGAAGGAATCGATGAATCTGAATTTTATGTAGCTGCCGTCCATGTGCTTGGTGAACGAGATATATCTTTCCTTGTTTATTGGCAAGAGATCAACATTTCCTGGGAAAGATGTAGCTATATCCTTAATAATGAAGTGAGCATCACATCCAGATAAATTGTGAAAAATGACTGGAACTATGGAGCAATCTTGATACATCAGATTGCATGCATTGTGCGCTGGACCTCTGTATTTTCCTGTTAAAAGAATTTATGAAAAAAAAACGAATTGAATTATGCTTCTCAGTATTACCTGTTAAGTGGCAATGGTCCCGGACTCGTTCCTCATCAGCTGCAAACGTTTTTTCACATATATGGCAGCAAGTATTTTCCATATGCGATCGCCGTTCCTCTTTAGTCAGGGGTTGCATTGACCTGATGTTCAGGTTCTCCTGTACAGCTATGGATGCAATCTTTTGCAATTCTAATGCAAACCTTTTTTGCCAGTCCTTGCCTCGATATGCTCTGTAATATGAGAGCTTAGAATCATGTTTGCAGTGGAAATAGAATCCTATGCTATGAACTTCATGTTGCTGGATTCGCTGTGTATATTGATCGTTTCCCTGAATCGGCTTCAATATTGATTCAAGATCAGCATACACACAAAACGGGACTGGATTCTTATGGTTATAATTCTTATATTCCAACCATTTCTTTTCCTCTGATGGAAACATAATCCTACAGTCGTTTTGTTTCTCACATTCGGGAGTGTGTGAAGTTAATTTTTCTTCAGAGTAAAAGTAGAGCAAACATCTGTCGCTTATATGCCTCTCACGAGTATTTTTCGAAGTTTGCTTCGATACAAGGCGCGAAAGATCTTTAATCCAGCAGAAATGATGTCTGCTGGCATCACCATCATCGTCGTCATCATCCATATGATCTTCATCTTCATCATCATCCTGGTCATAGTCATCTTGTAGCATTAAGAGATTTACATGTCGCTCCATCCTGTGTTTCGTGAGTCTAACTGGAACTGTGGTGAAGAAACGCTCTTTCTCTAGGATGAACACATTTATTGATAAATCGTTCTGGCCTTCAAATTCTGTAATTTGCTTAAGCGTCATGGGAAATTTTATTCCAGTTAAATTTAGCACAGTTGAATAATGTGGATATGATGAGGTCCTTTCAGAATGAGCATTTGTAGGGTATAGCGCTGAGATTACGGCCCACGCGAAGCACGCTTCATCATTATTTTGTACATTGATGCAAGCTTTCTTTGATGCAATCTCCTTTGGCAGAGGTATATAAAATGATCGCCGAATCGGCTCAAACTTGTTGATATGCACCGCTAAATGTATTATAGAATGCAGAGCCCAACCACTGTCTTTCTCTTGAAACTCTTCCAGTTGAGTAAGTATTGGGTCGTATATATTTAATTTATACCACTCATTCTAATTATCGTCCACACTGATTGGGGCAGTTCTTGCTTGGAAGTACTTAATGTCTTTAATAACTTCATTATCACCAGTTTCTTTAATAAACTCACCGCAAAACGTTGTAGCAACTTTAATATGATATTGTTGTTTTAATGTATTCTTAATGCAGCGAGCAAGTAATTTGGAAGCATCTTGTATAAAAAGCTTGGGATCTAGGTGGCTTATATTCACGATAACACCTGCCCTAATTCTACCTACGAATGCTGTTTTTATTTCAAAATCACTTCTTATTACTCGTTGATTAATTCCTCCACCTCGATGGGGAGCTTTGATTAACACTCTCAACGATTTAATTTGAGCAATACAGCTGTACAAATGTTGTTTTCTAGCATTCTTATTACACTTCCGAAATGCTGCTTGATATTTACAAATGTTTCTGTTGCACTCTTTAATAATATTGTTTTTATTCACAAAATTTGCATCACTTAAACACTTCAAAACATCTTCTCGCAATTTATTAATTAATGAAAAACTTTCATTTATTACTCTGATATAAATTTTTATTTTTTTTTTTCAACACTAACACTGTGAATCACTTCGATTGACTGGTGCTCCCCAAGAGTTTGCTTGCGCTTTTATAGCAACGGTTTGTAAACATGAATGATCCTGCTGCTACAATAATCATTGCACAGGATGAATTCCAACGAATTTGCTTACAGGCTGAAATGATATCGAATTTCACGATAAAAAAATCACTCAAATTAATTTGATTACTTTATTTTGCTGGTCGAATTTGCAAATAAGATTGTTTACATGAATGCATACATGAAAATGTGAAAATTTGTTTACATTACAATGAAACTTTCGATCAGCAAAATTCTTGGAACAATAAAATTTTTGGCTGCCTACAGGAAGTGTGGCATCAAATTAGATGAAAGGAATAAATGTGCTGATATAGCTTAAATTTGTTTACACAGGTGTGCATGACTCATTCAGCTAAAATGCGAATTTGTAAACAGGAAGTTTACACAGGTGTGTATGAACCATGCAGCTTAAATGCGAATTTGTTTACGAATTCCAATGAAACGTTTCGATCAGTAGAATAAACTTGAATCATTTGCTGATATTGCTTAAATTTGTTTACAACAGGATGTTTACGAATTCCAATGAAACGTTTCAATCAAAATTCTTGGAATTGGGTTGCTTACAGGAAGTGTGGTATCAAATTACATAAATCATTCAGCGTATTGTGCTGATATTGCAAATTTGCTTTAAACAGGATTAAACTTGTTTTGGAATCATGACTATAAATTGAGGAGCTGAATCAGATTTGCAATCAGTTTTATTTTGGAATTCAAGGAAGCAACAACGACTTAGAGTAAAACAATGGCTGGCGCAATGGAAGAACTAAGGAAGCTGAAGCAATACTCACCAACCCTGAAGACATCCCAAATGGTGCTGGGCCAGAAATATAAGGTTATTGCAGCAAGGCGATGCAAAACTGCATTTGGAGATCGTGTGGTTCTCGATTTGGAAAACTACCACCTTTTTCTTCCTTCGAGGTACAGCAGAATTTCAGAGGACTCTTTGAATGAAATAAACACCAAGGGAGACTTCTACGTAATCAATAAAGGAGTAATCGGATGTTCATACAAAATTGAATTTGTTCAGCATGACGAAAATTTGTATCCAATTAATTATTATAATCGTTAAATAAAAAATAAAATCAATAATGTGAAACTAGTTTTTTTATTATTAATATTTCTAAATTATTAGTGATAATGAAAGTTACGTTTAGTACTAGTGCTCCACAAGTTTATATAATTGAATATGAGCCCAGAAAAGGACCTTGGGAGACATATGCTCTGGATTGCTTTCGTTTCCAAGATAGGATTCATAGAACTTCACTTATATTGCTACCAATTTTGAATACAGAACATAGGGAAAAAGTTTATAACTTAAGATTTAGAAATAAATAATTAATTTGATGTGAATAAATAAATATTGGAATTTAATTTGGTTTGACAACATTATTTTCAGCAAAAGGAATTGTATCAATACACCTCACATCAACCATATTTTTACCTTAAACTTGAAGTTTTCTATTAAATATTTACAGCAAGTGTTGATATTACTTAAATTTGTTTATTTTTAAGAGAATTACGCATCACAATACATTACTAATTGTCAATTAGCTAATTGCCAATTAGCTAATTACCAACCAAGCTGCTAATTGCCAGTTAGTAAATATATAATTGCCAATTAGCTAATTGTTTGAACAAATGTCGCTAATATTTCGAAAACCAAAGCCTGTAGAGGATTTCTGATGAAAACTTCGTTCCCCCTCCCACCCCACACCACCAAGGATCCATTTCCATGAGCAAAAATAACTTGAAATATTAATACGCTAATATCTCCAAAAACCAGAGCCCGTAGAGGATTTCTGATGAAAATTTCATTACCCCCTCCCTCTCTTTATTTCCCCCCCCCCCCCCACATACCACCCCTCTAGAATCCATTGGCATGAACAAAAATTTCCTACTATTAACGTTAATATATTAGTTCAAAACCAAAAGCCTACATTTAGGCGCTCAAGAAAAATCAATTATTACTAATATTAATTCAAAACCAGGCGCAACACTTGAAAACAACAAAAGCCTACATTTAGGCGCACCACACATCCAAAAAAGTGAAGCAAAAAACTTCCCAAAACCGTAGCATACTGCCACGTGTTGGCAAAAGTGAAGCAAAAAACTTCCCAAAACCGTAGCATGCTGCCACGTGCGGGCCAAAAGTGAAGCAAAAAACTTCCAAAAGAATCGTACCACACATCCAAAGCCGTAGTACCGGAGCATGCTGGTAGTATCGGCTCACTGACATCTTATAGAATCTGTTCACGGTGATGTCATGTTGTGAAATTCGAATGATGCTAAACAAAGCCTACATTTAGACGCAGCACACCCATGACCGAAAAACACTTGAATTATTACTAATATTAACTATATCTAAAAACGTAAAATCGCTAATATCTCGAAAACCAAAGCCCGTAGAAGATTTCTGATGAAAATTTCGTTCCCCCTCTAACCCACGCCCCTCTAACACCTTCTAGAATCTATTGCCATGAACAAAACTATCCTAGGTAGCTTGAATTATTAATAATATTAACTATAAAAGAAAAGGTAAAATCGCTAATATCTCGAAAACCAGAGCCCGCAGAGGATTTCTGATGAAAATTTCGTCCCCCCTAATAACCCCACCCCAACCATCTAGAATCCATTGGCATGAACAAAAATTTCCTAGCGTTAGCTTTAATTATTACTAATATTAGTTCAAAAGCAAAAGCCTACATTTAGGCGCACCACATATCTATTTAAGGAAACCGTAGTTCGGGAGCATGCTGGTAGTACCTGCTAATGCCGCTAGGGCGCAGTCAAGACCAAATGACACATCCCGGTAGTACCGATTAATCCCGCCAGGGCGCAGTCGAGACTCAATGAAACCAAAGCCTACATTTAAGCGCAACACATATCTATTTAAGAAATCCGTAGTACGGGAGCATGCTGTTAGTACCGGCTAATGCCGCTAGGGTGTAGTCAAGATCAAATGACATATCCCGGTAGTACCGATTAATCCCGCTAAGGCGCAGTCGAGACTCAATCAAACCAAAAGCCTACATTTAGGCGCAACACATGGTGCATCCAAGGCGCAATGCTGTATCCAAGACACAAACCAATACAACCAAGGCACAAACCTACATTTAGCATGGACTCAAACCACCTAGCGACGGTGGCGCCATCTGTGGCGAAATCCTGGAGGCTTAAAAAAGTGGGCCAGAACATACATAGCTTATCTACTGTTGTAGATTTCCGCCGAGTAAATGACATTACTATTGGCGACGCTTACCCATTACCTAATATTACAGACATATTAGATCAATTGGGTAAGTCTAAATATTTTACAACGCTAGACCTCGCCAGCGGATTCCACCAAATTTGCATGGACGGAAAGGATAGAGCAAAAACTGCGTTTAGCACTCCTTATGGTCATTACGAGTTTAACCGTATGCCATTTGGATTAAAAGGTGCACCCGCAACCTTCCAACGTGCCATGAATAATGTCCTTTCCGGACTCCAGGGCATCTACTGTTTCGTATACATGGACGATATTGTAGTCCATGGATACAATCTGAAAGAACATAATATCAGGCTAGCAAACGTATTTAGCCGCCTTCGGGATTACAATTTAAAACTACAACCCGATAAGTGCCATTTCCTAAGAAAGGAAATAATGTATCTAGGGCACATCATTACTGAAAATGGAGTCAAGCCAGACCCGGCAAAAATTAAATCAGTTCAATCTTATCCCAGACCCAAGAAGGAAAAAGACATCAAAGCCTTCCTTGGTTTCGTCGGCTATTATCGCCGCTTTATTCCCAATTTTTCTAAAATCGCGAAACCTCTTACTAACCTTCTGAAAAAGGACACACCTTTCAAGTTCGATGCAATTTGCGATGAAGCATTTTGCGAATTAAGAAAAAAATTAATCTCAGCACCAATTTTATCCTATCCGCATTTCGACAAAGAATTTTTTGTCACCTCCGATGCCAGTGACTAGGCCATCGGAGCAGTCCTTTCCCAAGTAGATGATCAAGGAGATCATCCAATCGCCTATGTGAGTCGTTATCTCAATGGTGCAGAGACTCGTTACTCAACAATCGAAAAAGAGCTTTTGGCAATTGTTTTCGCAGTTGAGCAATTCAGGCCATACGTTTATGGTAGACAGTTTACCATCATAACTGACCATAAACCATTAGTATGGCTAATGAATCTCAAGGACCATTCCTCAAGGCTAATGAGATGGAGAATACGTCTTGAGGAATATGACTATAAAATAGTTCATAAACCTGGAAAACTCAACACAAATGCAGACGCTCTGAGTAGGGCTATCCCAGAAAATTCCGTAAAATCAACGGAACCTAACACCTATGTAAATGTGGTAACCAGGAATCAAGCCAAAGCTCAGGCGAATCTAGATACACCAAATCCAAATCCAGATTTATCAGTAGTAAACAGTTCCTCAGTGATAATAACTAAGACCAATTTCCCATTACTTTTAACTAAAAACACAAATCCCAAATTTTTCATCTTGCCAATGCAGGATACAGAACTTGAAAGAGTGTTAAAATCTAAACTAACACTTTTAGACAAACCTCCTCTACTAGAAAACAAACTGAACTTCTTTAAGAAGAAAGACTCCACAGTAATCATTTCAAAAGTCAATCTACCTTGCCGATCTCAAAGAGATAGATTAGACATTGAAAAGATTTTAACTGAGATCGGCTCATACACAGAAGCAAATCAGTTAAATCAGGTAAATATCTCCTTCCCGGTATTAGACCAACAAAATCAATCAACTATTAAAAACATTTTTACCAAGATCTTCGTTAACCAAAAAATAAATATAAAACTTCATCAAGATTCCATAAAGTATTTATCCAACAGCAGTGATATTGAACGAGTTCTAAAAGATTTCCACTCTTTACCAACGGGAGGCCATCAAGGTGTCTCCCGCACAATTAAAAGAATTAAAAAACAATTCTATTGGCCTGGCATGTCAGACGATGTTGTAAGATATGTAAGGAAATGTAAACTTTGTCAAGTAAACAAAGTATCCAGAAATCCCAAGATTCCTATGAAAATCTCAAGCATAAGCTCAAATCCTTTTGAAAGAGTGTACCTAGATGTTGTAGGACCTCTCCCAATTTCCCATTCTGGAAATAAATACATCCTTACATTTCAAGACGACCTTTCCAAATTCTCTGAGGCTATTCCCATAGTCAACACTGAATCTAAGACATTAGCGGAAGCCTTCACGATAACAATAGTTTGTCGACATGGCATTCCAGAAAGTATCCTAACAGATGAGGGATCTCACCTCATAGGTGGCATGTTCGCCGAGGTATCTAAACTGCTAAAAATCAAAAAGCTCAAAACTACTCCATATCACCCTCAAACAAATGGTGCATTGGAGAGAAGTCATAGAACTTTAGCAGAATACCTCAGATCTTATGTAGCGAAAGATCCTCAAAACTGGGTTACATGGATTCCATATGCCATGTTTGTCTATAATACCACACCTCACTCGAGTACAAATTATACTCCCCGCGAACTCCTGTACGGATTCCCAGCCGAAATCCCAAATAACTTAAAATCATCTCCGACCGTTTGCTATAATTGCGATAATTATGCAAACGAGTTAAAAGCACGTCTACAACACAGCTATAAAATTGCGAAAGATATAGCCATATATTGGCCCAACAAAAATCATCTTGCAACTAACTAAAACTGTAAAACTTTCGGGCATAGAACTCATCAAAAATTGCATCCAAAGCAATTTACACCTAAACAAATTACCAAACAAAAAATGATACAAAGCCATCAAACACTACGAGCTAGATTAAATTCACCATCGTTATCAAAACATTCGATTCATTTTTTTTTCTCTTTTCTCTTTTCATCTTTCCCCTACCCGCCGTCTTACTTTCGGGCCAGGAAAGAAATTTATCGGCGAGCAATTACCACTCGATCAAAGCTTGCTACATTTCTTTCAGAACCTTTTTTCTTCTCCATTTCTCTCCCCTCTTCCTTTCCTCCCCTTCTATACATTTTTTCTACTTCTCCTCTAATAACAATAACAATAAGGTAATTCGAGTTCCCTTAGAAAATAGGACATAAGTAGATATAAACAAACCAAGATGCCAAACACAGAATTGATTTACATGTATTGCATATACCTATAGTAATAACACACAAGAGAGGCCCATTAAATGATAGTGTGGGAAGAAAATTGCAAATGATATCAAACAATGAGTAAATCCCTTTTTTTTGTGCAATTGACTATGATATATACGAAATTTTTCTTAAAAAAAAAAAAAAAAAAAATTTTATAGAATAAATCAAATACATGATAATGAAAAAAAAGATTAACACTATGTAAAGGGTCATAATATATGACAGAATGAAAATGAGAAATTATATTTCCTTAAAATGGAAATATAAAAATTATATAAATATTTGTATGTTGTAATGAAATAATTTTAGTTATAAACCAGTATACTCCTAGTATACAAATACCTATGTAACATAATATATTATAGGTTTGGAGAAAGAAAGTTTTTTCTAGTAAGAATAAAACTTTCTTTTGTCCAGGGGGGAGGGATGTTGTGACCCGGGTGCCTATCACAACCATAAAATGCAAGGCACCAATGTATTGCCCTATGCAATATATTGATGCATTGCAAAAGTTGACCCTGAAAAGTAAAAATTATTTAAAATTCCATCCAAATTTTAATTTGCATTTAAAAATGCATTTCAATACTGCAACAAAATGCAATTTAGCATAAATTGCATTTTGTTATCAGTCGTACATTCCGTTCACACGGCATGTATACTTACCCACATGTAGTACTATGTACATACATACACCTAATCATTCTCATCACCTAAAAATATTACTGTTTCAAGACACAAGTGCATATCAGATTACATGCATATGCACTGTGCCTAAACTTTTTGTACATTCCCACGTACGATTTCTCACGTCGTGGGAAAGTAATTAAAAGAAAAAAGAAGCTTTCATGGGCACCTGGGGGCAGCTAGCCCGATCTTCGGGGAGTCGTTTTTTCACCCGTCTAGTGGTGGCCTCGTTGAGTGTGAACAAAAAATTCAATTTAAAAAATTATCAAGAGAAATTATCGAAAAGTGTTCTTTAATTTTAAATAAATTCAGTTCCAAAAAATTATCAAGAGAAATTATCGAAAAGTGTTCTTCTTTCAACAAATTATCCAAAGAAATTGTGTAAAAGTGTTCTTCTATTCATAAAACCCCTACGCGCGCTCTCTCCCTAGGAGCACGGAGTGCGTTAAAACATTACAAAACTCGAATTTGAAGGTGCATGACGTATGTGCGAGGTGGCGACTTGTTTATGTTTTAGTATTATTGGATTCTTTCTTTTCGTTTTCAAATATCGCTATTATAGTGCATTGGAATATAGTCTTACTATCTTTTTGAAGGTTGTAATCTAGTACTGAATTAGCCTTATGAGAGTCTTTCACATAAGAATTTGTTAAGTTAGCACTGAATATCTTCCCGTAGGCAATTGCAAAAAAACTTATCTTATAATTAATGTAAATTTCGTGTGACTAATTTCACATAATCTCTAGTTTTGTTCAAATGAATATTTAATTTCATGAAATTGCAAAAAACTTAGGTTATGACTACTCCAAAAGCAATCTAAGTAAATTCCATGTGACTAATTTCGCAAAATCTCTAGTTATGTTCAATTGAATACTTTCAATCGATATCTATTTAATTTAAATTGGATTAGTTTGTCTAGGAACTTACAAAAAGAAAAACTCTATCAGAATAAAATGTACTAATAATAAAATTTGGTACTTATCAAAAACAGTTATCCTCCGCAGGTACAATTTTGAAAATTCTGTGTCGCTTTTGAGGACGTTTCATATTCCAGCAAACGTGCCCGATCCTGATGGCCTTTGCAATGGCCCTCTTAACATTGGAAAATCTGTATGTTTGTATTGCGCGTCAAATGTGGTCCTTTCGGACTAAACTCTTTGGGGGCCAATTCTGCCTCCTATACAGCGAGACTCTCGTCAACTTTAAGCTATTTGTGGTTGCCGGATGGGTAGAAATTGATGGGAAAATGTTCATCCGGCTGCTCTCTTGTTTCCAATGCAGCAATTGCTTGAGGACATTCAAGGGGATATTTTCAGCGTCCTATAAAGGTTCCGCTGGTTCGCAATCAAGTGTCAATCACTGAAAATTGATATACTCTTAGTCGATCCTTATACTTCCCGGAATATGCAATTGTAAAAATTTCCAAAACTTTACCTGAACGATTAAACTCTTTATAGTGATTATTCTCCAGTGATAGTTTGTCCTTTATTGGTTAAATCTCTTCCGATATGTGTGGATCACATTAGTGTATTTTTTACTTTGCACTTTGCCTTTCGCAAACAGAAGGAAGATAAAACTCTTCTTCTTCCTTGTCACAATCAGCATGCCACACCGAGCTCGTTCGTCGTCTTTGGGCTGTGTTCAGCAGTCGGTTTAACCAAAGGCCGGCTTACATGCTACAGTATTTCTCAGTGCAGCATATAACTATATGCAATATGCTACGACCATAACAGGGCAGAGTGGTCTAGACCACCCATGGTTCAGACAGCGCTGAAAAATGGTCGACTGAGCTAGCCTATCTTAAACTTAGGGCGCATCGCTGCGGGCGCCCAATGTGTGTCTGGACCCACGACCCAATGAACATTCCTCATTACTCGTACTCGATTACGACTGTTGCCCTTGCTTGACTGATGACGCATCGTGGACACATCCGTGAAGTCTCGTCAGTGTTTGATCAGACCTCGACATCCTTCTCCGTGTTGGAAACCAAATTTACATCGACAAGCTGGTAACCTAAAAAATCCAGCCGGTCGATGTCTCTTTGCCGTCCTTCACCGAGATGCTGAGGAAGCCTCGCGATCAGTAACATAAACAACTGATCGCTAAGCTATCCCGGCACAACATCTCGCTCCGATTTCCGACCTGTGATTGTTCAAGGGTATGTCCCCAAGGCGTCGTCGAAATGGTGACGTTGTCGATTTCACTTTCTAACTTGCTAACAGCCATATACAGGATTGGATTCCAACAGGTATATCACCTACCATTGACGGGTCAATAGGAGGGCTTCGCGATATCCTACAGTTTACCAGTGAAGCTGGCTGGATGCCTTCTTAGGGCTACCAGGAATAAGCGTGACAGTAGATAGATGACGCTTCTAGAATGGATTTCACTGCCTGATGTCTTTGACGTGATAGACTCCTAAAGGTTTCCCCTGCAGACCTTCCAGCTCGTATAAAGAGTTTCCTTTCTTGGCTTTAACCCGACACTTGACAAATTTCCGTCCCAGTTTAGCACTAGTTTGCTGTTGGAAGTTGCTTTGAGCAAAATCCCGTCTGAATACCTCTTGACCCACTCTGAAATCAACTGGCTTCGCCCTGAGATTATGGGCTCTTGAATCCTGTTCGAACACATTGTGTAAGTTCTCCTGCACTCTCGAACGGATCAATCTCATTTGGTCTTCAGCATATACTATCAGAGGCTCGTTAAGAGTCCCAAAGCCCCTCAAGATGGAATAGGAGCTGCCATGTTCAATCATTTGCTGACCGAATAGTGTTCGATGAGGAGAGAAACCAGTTGCTTGGTGGAAAGAGTTCCTGAGAGAACTAGCTATGTGGCTCAGCTTCACATCACACCTCGTGTGCTCCTTCCGAATATATGCTCTAATCCCTGACAATAGAGACCTGTTTACTCGCTCTGAGGCGTTTCCTTGCGGCGAGTAAACTGCCGTTCGCAAGTGTTTCACCCCATACTTGTCCAGTAATCTGGTAAACTGAGCCTAGCAAAACTGGACTCCATTGTCAGAGACTATCGTTTCCGGGACTCCGAACACATGGAACACTTCCGTTTCGATGAACTGGCACACATTGAGTGTAGATGCTTTTCTCATAGGTTTGAGAATTGGGAACTTTGAAAAGTGGTCAAGAACTATTATGATGCAGACATTTCCTCTCACTGATCGAGGATATGGACCCAGAAAATGAACAAACAGCTTTTGCCCTGGTCGTTCTGTCGCAGACTGGACTCTCATAGGTGGTCTCAGAATGGTATTGGGAGCCTTAGTCTCTTTACACACGTCACAACCGAATACGTAGTTTCTCACGTCAGCTGTCATTCGTGGCCAGTACAAGTTGCTTCTCAGGCGTTCCAGTTTTTTCCCTATACCTCCGTGAAAAGCTAGTGGCGGATCATTAGCTCTTGAAATAACGTCGGAGACAAGCCCTCGTGGAATCCAAAGCCTCCAAGCTTCTTCTCCCTGAATCGGATCGCCTGTTCTCGGAACAGTCCGAATGTAAACGAAGCCATCCCTGACGCAAAGATGATCTTTAATAGAGGTTGGGATTGGGATATTCTTTATTCTGGTCGATACCCAGAATAAAGTGAGGTGAGTAGTTCTTACTGCAGTCGAAACCCACAGAATTTTTATTGCAGTCATCACCCACAACAAAGTGTTTTATTAGTAATTTTCTTATTACAGTCGTTACCCGTAATAAGAATCTTTATTGTAGTCGTTACCCACAATAAAGTGTTTTGTTAGTGGTTTTCTTATTACAGTCGTTACCCGTAATAAGAATCTTTATTGTAGTCGTTACCCACAATAAAGTGTTTTGTTAGTAATTTTCTTATTACAGTCGTTACCCGTAATAAGAATCTTTATTGTAGTCGTTACCCACAATAAAGTGTTTTGTTAGTAATTGTCTTATTACAGTCGTTACCCGTAATAAGAATCTTTATTGTAGTCGGTACCCACAATAAAGTGTTTCGTTAGTAATTGTCTTATTACAGTCGTTACCCGTAATAAGAATCTTTATTGTAGTCGGTACCCACAATAAAGTGTTTTGTTAGTAAAATTCCTTATTACAGTCTTTACCCGTAATAAGAACCTTTATTGTAGTCGCTACCCACAATAACGTGTTTAGTGTTAGTAAAGTTTCTTATTACAGTCGCTACCCGTAATAAGAATCTTTATTGTAGTCGGTACCCACAATAAAGTGTTTAGTGTTAGTAAAATTTCTTATTACAGTCACTACCCGTAATAAGAATCTTTATTGTAGTCGCTACCCACAATAAAGTGTATAGTATTAGTAAAATTTCTTATTACAATCGCTACCCGTAATAAGAATCTTTACTGTAGTCGCTACCAACAATAAAGTGTATAGTATTAGTAAAATTTCTTATTACAGTCGCTACCCGTAATAAGAATCTTTATTGTAGTCGTTACCCACAATAAAGTGTTTTGTTAGTAATTTTCTTATTACAGTCGTTACCCGTAATAAGAATCTTTATTGTAGTCGTTACCCACAATAAAGTGTTTTGTTAGTAATTGTCTTATTACAGTCGTTACCCGTAATAAGAATCTTTATTGTAGTCGGTACCCACAATAAAGTGTTTCGTTAGTAATTGTCTTATTACAGTCGTTACCCGTAATAAGAATCTTTATTGTAGTCGGTACCCACAATAAAGTGTTTTGTTAGTAAAATTCCTTATTACAGTCTTTACCCGTAATAAGAATCTTTATTGTAGTCGCTACCCACAATAACGTGTTTAGTGTTAGTAAAGTTTCTTATTACAGTCGCTACCCGTAATAAGAATCTTTATTGTAGTCGGTACCCACAATAAAGTGTTTAGTGTTAGTAAAATTTCTTATTACAGTCGTTACCCGTAATAAGAATCTTTATTGTAGTCGGTACCCACAATAAAGTGTTTTGTTAGTAAAATTCCTTATTACAGTCTTTACCCGTAATAAGAATCTTTATTGTAGTCGCTACCCACAATAACGTGTTTAGTGTTAGTAAAGTTTCTTATTACAATCGCTACCCGTAATAAGAATCTTTATTGTAGTCGCTACCCACAATAAAGTGTTTAGTGTTAGTAAAATTTCTTATTACAGTTGATACCCGTAATAATAATCTTAATTGTAGTCGCTACCCACAATAAAGTGTATAGTATTAGTAAAATTTCTTATTACAGTCGCTACCCGTAATAAGAATCTTTATTGTAGTCTCTACCCACAATAAAGTGTATAGTATTTGTAAAATTTCTTATTACAATCGCTACCCGTAATAAGAATCTTTATTGTAGTCGCTACCCACAATAAAGTGTTTAGTGTTAGTAAAATATCTTTTTACAGTCGTTACCCGTAATAAGAATCTTTATTTAGTCGCTATTCAAATAAATCTCCTAATCTAGTCGCAACACAGAATAAGAAAATCTTATTTTAATTGTCAACCAAACAAAGTGTTAGACTGTTAATAAAAATTCACAACACTAGGAAATACCACTAAGAAAAAATTATCAAGTCACTCACTCCACTGCCAAACTGAAAAAGATATCGAGTCAAGTTAAATTGCTGTTTATATAGCCCTTGCTTGCACACGACACCAATGATGGAGTAGCAGAGGCGCATGATCACAAGAATTGGCCGTGCATCTGTAATTTTACGGTACTAGAGATAAAATATGCATAGCAGCGAACAAAAATGCATAGCAACAAGAAATTTAAAGCAACCCATGCTGCTGTGTTAAATTGAATTCTGTATATTTGCAAAAAATGTTATCTCTATCACGTAGAGAAGAAGTTCCCGTTCGATAGTACTTATAATGATTATAGAGTTGCAAATTGATCTGCTTGATCTGATTGTATTTGTGCCATGCATTATATGCTACATGACAACACATGCTTTGCTTAGATGTTGTACCTATTTTTGGGAAAATTTGTAATTAGACTGAATTTGTCTTGCTTTTTTCAGCAATTGTTTTTAGCACGAATACGAATCTAATTGCTTCAATCATATGATAAGAATTTTAATTTGATCTGCTCAATGAGGCTATATTGTTGTATTGTATTTGTGCAATGTGCCATGTAGATGACAAATACATGGCTTTGTTTTCAGGATGTTTTCCCTTTGCATGGATATGAAATTTTTGAGAAATGAAGAGAGAAAAAAGAAAAAAAAAATGTTGGTTAGGAGGAAGTAAATGTTTCGTGGGGTATTTTGTTTATTTGTTTGATTTTTTTGTGTGCGTAGGTATATATGTGCAATTGTTAGCAATGCACGGAAACAATACAAAAAATTAATTTTATTTTATTTCAGAAAAAATGAAAGAAAGAAAAATAAAAAAAAAATATTTTTTTCTTTTAAATGCACGTTATTGGGCTAAATGGTGTCAACGTATTGAAGGTCTGTAATTTAGTGCTTCAATCTTAGACCGCCATTTGTTTTGTGTTAAAGGAAATACGTATGGAACTCCATAGTTGGTTTTTGTTTCAAATAGGTTATTTAAATCCCATTGTAGATTGATGAGAACCATAACTTACCTTTTTTCTACTCTTGGGGTGTACTAACTTATGTCTTATGTGGACAGAACCAATTCTAGACCTCCATGTGCTGTTTTCGTGTGAATTATTTGTTAATCTTGTCAAGTTACTTTCTTTTGGCAAGATCGTTGGGGGCTTTTGATTGTAGAATCGACGTAAAGTCATGCCGCGGGAGTGACCCAAGCTGGAACTATCTTTTATAAAGGAAAAATGAGCTTGATATTGGCCGTTGGCGTTTAGATAATTAGTTTTTTGGTCATAATCTTCACAATATCGAGCTTCTTTATACAGTTGTCTTCCTGGAGTAACCTTTTCGGTCTTTCGAAACCGTCGTTGAAGTTTATCCAGTGAAGACTTATGCTCGTAGTGAGCGTTTGCTGTTAAAGTAGACGCTGTGGAGATTGTGGAAGTGTTTTTTAGACTTCCGAAAAGAATCCAACCGAGCGTGCTATTTTGCGCGATTGGTGTTCCTGGAGGACCTTTTCGTAATCCTTCTAAGAGGATTTCTCCGTATACATCCGCTCCTAAGAGCAGGTCGATTTTTCCTGGCTTGAAAAAGTATGGATCGGCGAGTTGCAGATCACGTACATGACTCCATTCCTTGTTTGAAATGGTGGACGGAGGTAATATATCTGTGATAGTATTCACGATAAGGGCATTAATTGTGGTCGGTTTATTCGATGTTGAATAAGGGTGTATGCTAATTGCTGCTTGGTTTTAAACAAACGCAGCTTCTGACTGTCCTAAGCCAGTGACTTGTGTCGACGTGTTCACAATGTCCAATTGGAGCTTGCGTGCCTGAGTCAATCAAGGCTCGTAGAGTAAAAATGTTACCCTTTTTTGACGGAACTTTAAGCAATGCTGTAGCAACCAAGGCTTGTGTAGTTCGCATTGTTTGATTCGCGTGAAGCGTGTGAAGATTGGATGTGGAAGGTGAAGGTTGAACTTGTATATCTGGGTTTTCTGATGCTTTGATCAAACCCTGTGGAGTTGCGTTATTCCTATGCAGTAAGGAATGATGTCTCCTTCCACATCGCTGGCACGTGAATTTGCTTGAGCAACTCTTTGAGTTGTGACCTTTTTAAAGACAGTTAATGCACAAATTGTTTGACGTGACAATTTTGAATCTTGAGTCTACGTCTTGTTTAATAAATTTTGGATATTTGAATATCCGATGTTGCTCTTTGCACATTATGCATCTGACGCCAGATGATGTAAAGTGGGTTGATGCTCTTCGTATTTGAGCTGATTTATTGGCTATACTTGGTTTTGCGTCTGAGATTGCTTCGAGAGTTCTAAATCTTGTCTCTAGAAACGTCTTCAAAGATTCAAGGGAAGGCAGTCCATCTGCACTGTTTACCTCTTGTTCCCATAAGTGATGAGTTTCTGCTGGCAAGCACTGCACTAGCATATATATTAAGATTGTATCCCAGTGTTTAGTGGGGACCTCTAATGCTTCGAGTTCGTATATACATTCGGAAGATTTATCCAGCACTGTTTTTATAGCCCTGGCTGACTCTTGTGTTACTTTAGGCAAATTGAATAGAATTTTTAGCTGAGCATTAATTAACACTCGCTTGTTGTCGTACCTGTTAAGCAATATCTTCCATGCGCTGTCATAACTCGAGGTGGTCATAGGAAGTTGACGCAATAAGTGTTCTGCTTCTCCAGAAACACTTGATTTCAAGTAACGAAATTTCTGCACTGGTGATAGCGCAGAATTGGTATGAACCAAGGAATGAAATAGATCGTGAAACGACCTCCATGACTCATATGAACCAGAGAATTTTGGTATTGTGATGCTAGGTAATCTCAGAAACGAAGAGGATTCATTCTCCATGTTCGTTTTTTATTCCACTTTTGTTTCGAATGCATCTAGTGCATCTCTAAGAATATCTCGAAAAATAAAGTATTGATTTTCCACCTTTGAAAATTGATCGCTTGCGAAATAATCGTACTTTTGAAGCTCACTATCTTCCAAAGCCTGCGTGGCTTGGATAATTGTATAGTGATCTTTCTTATAATTTGACCAATTTTCCTTAGAGTGGTTAATCGCTCAGAAATAAGACCTTTCGTTCGTTTCTCTACATTAGTATTTTTGTAGTTGTTGAACGATTTTTCAAATATTTGTGCAGAGGTGGCTTGGTTAGCGAAAAGTTTTTGAAGTGAAGACATGGTTGAAAGACTGAGAATATATACCACTAGACTTTAAATTTGGCTGCGAAGGACCATGAAATGTACTGCCCGTTGTCAGAGCGTACATGCAATAAATGAAAAATGTGTGTGTGTATGTCTACAAATTATACACTTCACTTATAAACTAGAGCTTTAATACTCGATAAATGTAAAATACTAATAGCTCACTTTATCAAATTTCAATAAACGGAAAATATAAGATATGTAATAAATATAGTAATGATGTTGCAATAAACTTTGTACTCACCTGATCTATGTTTGGCAGTTGATTGACTTGATTTCAATAACTTTAATAGAGGTTGGGATTGGGATATTCTTTATTCTGGTCGATTCCCAGAATAAAGTGAGGTGAGTAGTTCTTACTGCGGTCGAAACCCACAGAATTTTTATTGCAGTTATTACCCACAGCAAAGTGTTTTATTAGTGATTTTCTTATTACAGTCGTTACCCGTAATAAGAATCTTTATTGTAGTCGTTACCCACAATAAAGTGTTTTGTTAGTAATTTTCTTATTAAAGTCGTTACCCGTAATAAGAATCTTTATTGTAGTCGTTACCCACATTAAAGTGTTTTGTTAGTAATTGTCTTATTACAGTCGTTACCCGTAATAAGAATCTTTATTGTAGTCGGTACCCACAATAAAGTGTTTCGTTAGTAATTGTCTTATTACAGTCGTTACCCGTAATAAGAATCTTTATTGTTGTCGGTACCTGCAATAAAGTGTTTTGTTAGTAAATTTTCGTATTACAGTCGTTACCCGTAATAAGAAAATTTATTGTAGTCGCTATCCACAATAAAGTGTTTAGTGTTAGTAAAATTTCTTATTACAGTCGCTACCCGTAATAAGAATCTTTATTGTAGTCGCTACCCACAATAAAGTGTTTAGTGTTAGTAAAATTTCTTATTACAGTTGATACCCGTAATAATAATCTTTATTGTAGTCGCTACCCACAATAAAGTGTATAGTATTAGTAAAATTTCTTATTACAGTCGCTACCCGTAATAAGAATCTTTATTGTAGTCGCTACCCACAATAAAGTGTATAGTATTAGTAAAATTTCTTATTACAATCGCTACCCGTAATAAGAATCTTTATTGTAGTCGCTACCCACAATAAAGTGTTTAGTGTTAGTAAAATATCTTTTTACAGTCGTTACCCGTAATAAGAATCTTTATTTAGTCGCTATTCAAATAAATCTCCTAATCTAGTCGCAACACAGAATAAGAAAATCTTATTTTAATTGTCAACCAAACAAAGTGTTAGACTGTTAATAAAAATTCACAACACTAGGAAATACCACTAAGAAAAAATTATCAAGTCACTCACTCCACTGCCAAACTGAAAAAGATATCGAGTCAAGTTAAATTGCTGTTTATATAGCCCTTGCTTGCACACGACACTAATGATGGAGTAGCAGAGGCGCATGATCACAAGAATTGGCCGTGCATCTGTAATTTTACGGTACTAGAGATAAATTATGCATAGCAACGAACAAAAATGCATAGCAACAAGAAATTTAAAGCAACCCATGCTGCTGTGTTAAATTGAATTCTGTATATTTGCAAAAAATGTTATCTCTATCACGTAGAGAAGAAGTTCCCGTTCGATAGTACTTATAATGATGATAGAGTTGCAAATTGATCTGCTTGATCTGATTGTATTTGTGCCATGCATTATATGCTACATGACAACACATGCTTTGCTTAGATGTTGTACCTATTTTTGGGAAAATTTGTAATTAGACTGAATTTGTCTTGCTTTTTTCAGCAATTGTTTTTAGCACGAATACGAATCTAATTGCTTCAATCATATGATAAGAATTTTAATTTGATCTGCTCAATGAGGCTATATTGTTGTACTGTATTTGTGCAATGTGCTATGTAGATGACAAATACATGGCTATGTTTTCAGGATGTTTTCCCTTTAAAAGTAGTCGGTAAAAACAAGAATATATTCGAACTGATTTTGGTTATTCCCAGAGGCTCGTTAAGAGTCCCAAAGCCCGTCAAGATGGAATAGGAGCTGCCATGTTCAATCATTTGCTGACCGAATAGTGTTCGATAAGGAGAGAAACCAGTTGGAAAGAGCTCCTGAGAGAACTAGCTATCTGGCTCAGGCTCTCATCCCACCTCGTGTGTTCCTTCCGAATATATCCTCTAATCCCTGACAGTAGAGACCTGTTTACTCGCTTGCGGCGAGTAAACTGCCGTTCGGAAGTGTTTCACCCCATACTTGCCCAGTAATCTGGTAAACTGAGCCTAGCAAAACTGGACTCCATTGTCAGAGACTATCGTTTGCGGGACTCCGAACACATGGAACACTTCCGCTTCGATGAACTGGCACACATTGTGTGTAGATGCTTTTCTCATAGGTTTGAGAATCGGGAACTTTGAAAAGTGGTCAAGAACTATTATGATGCAGACATTTCCTCTCACTGATCGAGGATATGGACCCAGAAAATCAACATACAGCTTTTGCCATGGTCGTTCTGTCACAGACTGGACTCTCATAGGTGGTCTCAGAATGGTATTGGGAGCCTTAGTCTCTTTACACACGTCACAAGTGGCTACGTAGTTTCTGACATCAGCTATAATTCGTGGCCAGTACAAGTGCCTTCTCAGGCGTTCCAGTGTTTTCCCTATACCTCCGTGAAAAGCTAGTGGTGGATCATTAGCTCTTGAAATAACGTCGGAGACAAGCCCTCGTGGAATCCAAAGCCTCCAAGCTTCTTCTTCCTGAATCGGATCGCCTGTTCTCGGAACAGTCCGAATGTAAACGAAGCCATCCCTGACGCAAAGATCTGGTAGTTTGACAGAAGTCGTTTTAACTTTATGCCTCAGTTCCTCATATTCCAACGAGTTGAAATATGGCGAACTAAGGTCAACTTCCGGGCCAGGATCCTCGTTTGTGGACAGGCTGTCGCAATGAATGCGTGACAGCCCATCGGGGACGACATTCAGGCTTCCTTTTCGGTGCTCAATAGTGAAGTCGAAACCCTGAAGCTTCAAACTCCACTGAGCAAGTCAACCGCTAAGGTCCTTTTGAGACATCAGCCATTGCAAGCTCTCATGATCAGTCACTATCTTAAACGGCATAAGTTCTATGAAGGGCCGGAACTTCTGTACACTTAAGATTGCAGCTAGGCATTCCTGCTCTGTGACGGTATAATTTCTTTGTGCTGAGCTCAACTTTTTCGAGACGTAGGCTATTGGCTTCTCGTGGACATCGTCATATAATTGAATCAGCACACCCACCAATACCTTGTTGGCTCGCATCGCACTGTATAACGAACGGCTTGGTGAAATCTGGACTCACTAACAATGGAGCAGAAGTAAGTTTTTGTTTTAGTATCTCCAGAGGCGTCTGGGCTTCAGGTGTCCACTTGAACTGACTAGGGTTCTTCAAGGTTTCAGTTATGGAGGCAGTTAAATCAGTATAGTTCGGGATGAGCCTGTTATGGCCCAATATATGGAAGATTCTTCCAGCAGCCAAAGGAATTACAGCGAAATAATCAGCAATTGCTAAACAATTACCTCGCATGGTATTGTTCTGCAACTGTCGGCTGTTTTGCTGATTAGCCCAACAGCTGGCTTTGATGAGCGCTTGTTGAAGCAATTGATAATTACAATACTAATTCGCTTCGCATGGTAATTATTATGTAAAGCGATCGTTTACAACTAAGCGACTCAGGTGCTGCAACCGGTAGAACAAAGGACAAAGTTGTTGCCGTTTGTTTTCATCCGCGTTGCGAGTAAAAGTTTACTTCCGAATATTGGGGCATAAAAGACCAATGACTGGTCTGGCGAGTGCCGTTAAGTGATCAGTCGTGGGTTAGTTTCAGGCACAGTGGTGTCAAATGTCCGGTCGGTTCGGAAGTGTAAAGAGTTTTAAATTATATCGAGCGTTCTTATTTATTCGCAAGTCTTAATAGTTTTTCAGTTAATTAACTGAGAGTTTGAATGATACGATTGCATTGGGACACGACAATGGGCGCAGCCGGTAAACTTAGGTAAGAAATTTGAGAATTTCTTGCTGTTGTGTTGTTTTTTTTTCATGGTTAATTTTCTTTTTTTAAATTCTTTTAAGATGGTTGGAATTTTTTTTTTCAGAGATTTAAATTTATTTTTCAGAGATTACAATAAATTAATTCCTTGACTTTTCACGCATTTAAGTGTTAGATTAAGTGATTTAAATTTTTACATGTGTGATTTTAATTTTGTTTTGTGAAATTGATGGAAATTACACTTACATCATTTGAGTAGTTGATCTTTATCGGCTACTCAACACAAATACACACACTAGAAGCAAAGCTATATTAGCTACTCCAGCACACACACAAGGAGCAAAGCTGTATTAGCTAGTCCAGCACACACACAAGGAGCAAAGTTATATTAGCTACTCCAATCATCGGTTATACAAACACGTACATACAACAAACGTGCCGTGCCCTGAACTTTCTTCAAGTAAGGTGCTGATAGGAGAGTACTCGTTACACGGTAAAGTTAAAAAAATTCAAATGTTTTGCGGTTCGTGTTTAAAATAATTGGTTTGGTCTGCGAGAAGTGACATTGAAGTGTAAGGTGACAGTAGATTAGGAAATCTTGTGATTCATTAGTGTAGATGTCAGTAGGGAGAAGCAACGTCCTGACGAGAGAGGAACTTTTGCGATTTCGAGAGCAGGAAGAAAAATTGGAAAATAAATCACAAGAGTTGAAAGAGTGCCAAGATAAATTAAAAGGTTATAAACAAGACTGGCAGTATATCGAAGAACGCCTAACAACCGATCTTAAGAAGCGATTGCCAAGTGAGGAATTAGAAGCTGTACTTGAAGAACTAAATACTTGCACCCGGATAAGTACTAAGGGGGAGGCACTTGATTTATTGGTTACAGCTACTTTCGACATTATCCACAAAGGAGAGAATGCTTTGGAACAAGCAGTAGAAGATAGCCAAAAAGAAAACCAGGCTCTAATAAAGAAAGTAAAAGTTCTGAAACAGCAGTTGCTAGAGGCAGAGAACTTAACAGAGGAATTAGAGAAAGAAATAGGACTTGATCGAAATACACAGGAAAAGGAAAAAGGCGCAGAGTCACAGAAAAGGCGTGGACGAAGAAGGTTGTTGTTCTGGGAGGCAAAACAAAGTGGAAGTGTTAAAACAGCTAAAAGCCAGTGTTCAACATCCAATTCAGTTACAGATCAAAGGCCGAATAAGGACATAGAGAGACATATAGAGAAATCAACATCATAAGAACAACAAAACAACTTGGTTGATACACATGGCAAAATCATGGGTATGGTGTCCAAATATATCCCAATGTTTTCGGGGGAAAGGTCGCCAAAGCTAGCAAAGGAAGTGCACCGCTACCTAAACTGCTGCCAAGACCTTCACGATCGTCTTAAGGCCGAAGAATAAGATATCTTCATGAAATGTGTAAGATATCGGTTGATGGACGATGCATACTATCTGGTAAGTTCAGAGGAGCCAAAAGATTTTGCGGCATTGCAGCAGACCATTAAAACTGCTTATATGCCTAAAAAGTCCTACAGCGAATTGAGAATGGAAATGATAGCGTGCAGACAAAGACCCGGAGACGACATTAGGGAATATGCGGACAGATTGAAGGATTTGTTGAATCAAATTAAAACGGCAGTTTCTGTCCCAGGTAAGGACGGGGGTTTGATTTCAGAGTTAGAGGCTGATGCAGTAGCCACATTCAAAGCAGGTGTGGTGAGCCGAACTACGCAAGTATACCTAACAGGCCAAAAATTCCAATCTTTACACGAAGCACGGGAGGAAGCAGATTACTTCGAGAGAGACGCCAGGCGACTACAGGTAAGAGAACCAAGAATGCCTGGGAAAGCATATGAACATAGATCCAAATATTGCTTCAAGTGCGGTCAGCCTGGACACTTTGTGAGAGAGTGTCAACAATTACCTTTCTGTACGGGATGTGAGGAATATGGCCACGAGGTATCCAATTCCCCAAATTCATCACGTCAGAGTGGCAAACTATGCAACTGGCATTCAAGATGAATTCCATTCTGGAAGGGAGGGGCTTTATTTCCAATTCTGCCAAACACGATACAATTATACGGATATCTGCATAAAGAAGTATTTAGCAGAGAAAGAAAGGGAACAGTTAGAAGCTCAGAGTAAATTTATCATCACAGTTCCAACGGACATAGCTTTAGAAGGTAAGTTTAGGCTTTTAGTAGATACCGGTTCAACATGTAACATAATTAAGGTCAATAGCATAACAAGAAATACGCCCATACAGACACAATACAAAATAAGAATCGGAGGGCTGTGAAGCGAAGCTGCAAATAGATATTAGTCAGCAGGCTTGCCAATTTAATGCCATTGGTGACACTGACTCAATTCCAGCCGATGGTATCCTTGGAATGAATTTCCTCAGTGAAAGCGCTGTTATTGACTGTGTTAATAGGAAATTGTGGTTACAACACGGCGGTGAGGTAAAGAAAGAAAAGGTAGTATTTGAGAATGTTGAAGTTAGCGAATAAGTTGTGCCAAATACTCTGCATTTGTCCAGTCAAAGAAACCCTTTACATGCCAGAATAGAGGAGGTTGAAATGAACACGGCAAAAATCATCGGGCAAGGTGTTAACAACAAAGACGACGAATGGAAATCTAACACGGGCAGGGTAGAGACAGCTCACGACAATGCAAGACTTCACGAGGTAAGAGTCGAAGAACTTGGGGAGGAGAGGAGGAGGCGAGATGAATATTATGGCCACAGCGAAAATGATCTGGAGGTTGGATGTGCATTTTTAAGAGTTGCTAATGCAAGAGCCTATCCTGTAAAACCAGTGAACTCTTCGTATGAACAACTCGGTCATCGAAAGTATTCTAAACGAGCTGCATGGCGCTATAAGCGTACTAACAATTTCTATCCTCAGCTACGGAAATCCCAGGGGAGTCTGCAAGACGGTAAGTCTAAATTTCAGCGAGATAATAGTATGCCGGATAGGACAGAAGTACATCAAGGCCGACGGAAAGTGGCGGAACGGAGCTTCAGTCATGTTGATAATGCGACTTCTACCGCAAGTTCAATAACCCCTTACAAGGTAAGTAACGGTTATGATCCGGGAATCGGGGGACGTAACCAAAGAGATGCCCAACAAATTCCCTCTAATTTCAGAAGAAATTCGGTGAGCGGAGTTTGGTAGTCTATGGATGAAGAAGGATATGGAAATGAGATATAAAGGTAACCCAGTGAAAACAATTTACGGTAAAGTTATAAGTTAGCATGTAAAGATAAGAAAAGGTATTTAAAAAAAATATATAGGGAAATTAGACAAAAAAGGAGTTGTTTACTTACTTAAATAATGAGAATTAAAAAAAAATAATAAGAGATTTAAAGTGAAGAGAAGTATGCGTAAAGGGAATAAGTGATTTAAAATAAAGAGAAGTTTAAAAAAAAGAAAAAAAAGATTTAAAAGAAAGAGAAGTGTAAAAGAGTTAAAGATCCAAAAATAGGCAGGAAAGATAAAAACAAAAGAGTAATGAAAATAAAGTAAAATAAAATGTTAAAAACGGAGAGGTTTTTAAAAAATAAGAGTTAAAGAAAGAAAGTTATAAGGGAAACTATAATTAAGAAGAATAAAAGGGTAGCCATCGATAAGCATAATATAAGTACATATAGTATAAGTTTACAACAAGGAAAGCATTCATATACGACTGTTCTTCGAGCACGTTGGGAAATTAATTTGTACACCACATATTGGACTAATCTGTCCACACGGGAAATTCCGGAATTAAGGGAGGCCAGAAATTTCACAACCGTAAAGGGTTGCGTTAGGTATGCACAGGGTATACACTATTCCTGTAACAGTAGATGAAGTCCACATATCTGATCTAGATGGCGAATTTGAAGCAGCAATAAGAAAGCCCAAAAATATAGCTAGCTAGATAAACTTTCATTGGAAGGCTAAATAAGGAAACCTTACGGAACTAGTAGCGCATAATTTAATGTTGAGAGGTCTGTAATATGATGTACCTATTACCATACATATATACGGTACTATATGAAATAAAAAAAAAGAGCTTTAAGTACACTTGGACTCTCAATATAATTGAGCGAACTCCATCGTGTTCAAAAGAAATTTTTTTTACAAACATTATTATCAGTCGGACCAAGCAACGATTTTCTTTGGGATGTTGATTGAAATTAAATTACAGAAGGGGCTGTAACAAGGAATGGTCATACGTCCTAGCTACAAACTGGGTTAATTCCGATTAATAAGTGGAAAAATATCTTGAACGTCAGAATTCAATAATCGTTCAGTAAAAGATGTGAACATTATGCAGGTGTTCAGTCCTCACACATAAATATAAATATCCCACGATGAAGATCCTGCTGTCAGCTTGAA
Organism: Dioctria linearis; assembly: GCA_963930735.1. NCBI lineage: Eukaryota > Metazoa > Arthropoda > Insecta > Diptera > Asilidae > Dioctria > Dioctria linearis. The sequence goes on along the minus strand of OZ005743.1, from coordinate 79,910,195 downwards.
TGCACTAAGCAGAAAAATATTCCCTCGACTTACTTTCAGAGTCATATTGAGTGTGCCTTCCTACGACGAATTATTTCCTGAAATATAAAACAAAAGAAACCACAAAACATCAAGTTAAATTAATAAATGACAAAATCACTTATCTAATCTTCATTTCACAGTTTAACTCTAGGGAAGTTTGGTGAAAATTCGAACTAAATCCACCCGAACATTGCACACATATTGCAGAACATCAGCTAATACTCCTAGACATGATATTTCACCTAAAAAAAAATCAAAAGTCATCAATGAAATCAAAAAATCAATATCAAAATGCAGCAAAGCATACGTACCTCCTAATATTTACATTTTTTGATGACAGCAAATGACATTACATCAGCCAGCTGTCTGTGGTACATTCAGACATCGCATCAATCGTTGCTAGGGCAACACCAAGAGGCGAGAAGACGTAACTGGTTACAGCGGCTATATAAAGCCGATGAATTTCAGTAGAAGGCACCATTCTTTTGGCAGAGTTGATCTGTATCAGAGCTAATCTGAGTAAAAAGAATCGTGCTTCCTACCTTTTTCCACAGAAGATAATTCTGGTCAGGGATAACCTGAATTTCCTATTATAAAGAAGATAATTCTGATCAGGGATAACCTGAGCTTCTTATCATTTTATACAGAAGATAATTCTGATCCGGGATAACCTGAGCTTCTTATACAGAAGATAATTCTGATCAGGGATAACCTGAGCTTCACATCCTTTTACACAGAAGATAATTCTGGTCAGACAAATCTGAGTCTGAATTTTTTCATAGAAGTTTTTTACTTCCTTGAGCCCACACGTACCATAATTCGGACCAGAGACAAATCTGAGTACCTGATTTGTCTATAGAATGGTTTTGCTGCCGGTGTGCTTAGACGTAGCACCCTTTTGAATTTACTTTAGAAAATTTTAGTTTATTCATAGAAGACTAATATTCTGCTTCTTCTTTCCTTTTCAGAATATATAATACAAGGGTGGCGGACTGCGTGGCCAATTGTATTTTTTCTTTGAATTTTTTTATTGTTGGATTTATTATTTTATTTGAATTTGTTATTGGATTTTTATATTATTTTGAAGGTTAGTTGTATATTGATTTCGTATTGAATTTTTATTGTTATGAATTTTGTGATATTAGGTTAAGCAAATTGAAGTATTTAATAAAATTTTATATTTGAAATCTAAAAAACTGAGTTATCCTCTAAACCGGCTCTCCTCCAAAGTTCCCTCTAAGCTGCGCGGATGCGCGGCCGCGCACTAAATTTGCGAAAGTTGCGCAGCCGTTTTTGTATTCTGCGCACAATGGACTTGTTCATATTTTTTTTTGTCATTTTATAAAAGAATTGTATCTAAAAATGGCAAAAATTTAAATTTCTGTTTTCATAGAAAATATTTTAAATAAACTGCTAGAAGCAGATCTCCATACACTTAGATGAAAGGACAGACATTTTAGTTCAAAAATCATTAATTTTATATACTTTAAATTTCGAATAGAAAATGAATTGACCTACAAAACAGAACTTGGAGGTATTTTGAAGCTTACACATACAGACAGTCCTTCTATTTTGGAAAAATGGTTAGAAAATGGTTATGTTTACAACGAACGGAGCAAGTGTTATGGTAGGACGAAGAAATAGAGTGGCAGCACTTCTCACAAAGGAAATATACCTCATCTCAATGAACAACATTGTGTTGCACACCGAGTAGATTTGAGTTTGGATGATGCATAGAAACATGAATCTCTTATGCAAGATATTGAGAGTGAAGATTCAGGAGAATGAATCTAATTAAATCCAAACTTAGGAACTGATTAAATATCGATCATTTAAATGATTTGATGAGGATTAAAATATACTTTGCAACTGAAAAACAAAAAAAAAATATAGATAAAGTTTATAATGAATGGACAAGTATGAAAGACAGGCGGGAAAAAATGTAGTGCTAAGGTTTTTGTGAGCCGTAAATATAATTCTTAATTCAAATAATATAATTTATATAGTAATTATAGATATTATGAACTATATAAAAATAACTATTGAAAATTTGTTTAATGTTTATTCTACATTTAATGTCGTATTATAATAAAAGTTTTCATTAGGTTAAGTACCTACCTACAAACATTTATTTTATTACATTCATTTTTATAAAATTCCACTTAAAACATTCTGATTAACATTTAGAAATAAAATTTAATTCTAATGTTTATCGTAAAATGTCGTTCAAAAATAGTAGATCTTGCCCTTAATAAATAAAGGGTATAAACAAATATATGATCGAAAAAGTAAAAATCCTTTTTCTTGTTCGTAATTTTCAAGAGCATTTATTAAAAAAAATTGGCACAGGACCCTCGCCCCCCCCTCGCACTGTTACATACATTTTGAAAATTTTTGCTCCCATATATACTTTTGCACCGCGCAGTCAATGAAAAAATTGGAGGGAACATTGCTCTCCTCCCTCACGAACGAGACTTGATCTCACATTGGTCCTTTAAAGCCGGATAACTCAGTCGAATCAAATATAAAATTGAATACATTGCTTAATACTATCACGTGATTCAAGTCTCTCCATTCAAAATGCCTACAGATGACGAACGCAGTATATCTGACGCCGGGGACGAAATCATTAGCTAATATTAGAGTTGGTTGAGTCTCAAAAAGAGGTCAAAGATTTAATGGAAGACCTCTTTAGAAGGCATCAAAGAGAAAGTAAAAAGAAAACTGTCAAATCGACAGAAAAACGCCTACAAACGTTCACCGAATATTGGAAAGAATTCCAAACGCGGCATAGGGTAATTCAAAAGAGAGCGACATAGGAAGATCGCAAATTAGAATATTTCACGAAAGAGACATTTAGTGATGTACAGGAGTATTATATTGAAAAAGCAGCAAGCATGGAAGAGGATATAGACAAACTAACACCAACGCCTTTCAACAATCCTCCTCAGACTCAGACATCACATGCTAGCACGATTTATTTAATTCGGTTATTCATAAAAACAATAATTTAAGAGACGTCGACAAATTGTATTTCTTAAAAACAAATCTAGTAGGAGAAGCTGAAAAGTTGCTCAGGCACTATGAAGTATGCGACGCAAATTATAAGCCAGCTTGGCAGCTTTTAAAGGAACGCTACTCAAACAAGCGAATCCTAGTCAACGTACAATTAAAGAAATTATTGTCTCTCCCAACCATAAGCCATGACACTGCCGACAATATTAAAAGGCTATTGGATAACATAACTGAGGCATTACTAGCACTACAAAATTTAGAAATAAAAACTGAGAATTGGGATCCAATAATAATATATTTAACGGTGCAAGAATTGCATCCAGACACTCATCAATTATGGGAACAGACACTCACAAAATTCCTACAATCTCGCTTCAGAACTCTGGAAATGATAGGAAGCAAAAATATGTCGTCAAATATGACACAGAGAAAACCATTCTCACCTAGAACAACGTATGGACTCTTAAACAATTCTAAGAATCCAGCGCCCCCACCTAATAAAACAAATTGCAGCCACTGCAAAAAGTACCATATAATTTTTCACTGTCCAACATTCCGAACTCTGACCACCCAACAGTGACACGAAGCTGTCACAAATAAGCATTTATGCAAGAATTGCTTATCACCTAACCATACAACATCAAATTGTACAAGCAAAAAAGATGTTATCATTGTAACAGAAATCACAATACACTGCCCCACTATGAGAAAAATCTCATAACTAAATCACCTAATCAGCTCACTCAAAGGTCCAATGTGGAAACAAAGCAATACTCACCCGTCGATAGAAATGAGGAACAACAAGTTCAAAACTTTCTAACATCCAATATGAAGAGAGCACTACTCTCTACAGCTTTGACAAATGTCACAGCACCATCTGGAATCACAATAGTGTTTAAAGCACTGATCGATTCCGGATCTCAAGTGTCCATTTTAACTGAGAGGGCCTTTAAGCGACTACAGCTTAAAGGACTCCCAACCACCCATCAACTGATTGGACTTGGTACAACGCCCACGAATACAGCGCTAAAACAGACCACAGTCATCATTCATTCACTGTACTCCAAGTTCAAAATTACAAGTAACATGCTCGTGATTAAAAAAATCACAGACTTGCTACCTACCAATACAATTAAAATATCGAACTGGAGACACATTAGCAATCTCCCATTAGCAGATCCCACCTTTTCGACACAGGAGAAATTGACATTCTTCTTGGAGCAGAGGTGTACGCCGCCATTATTAAAAATGGAATAAAAAGAGGATCTGACAATACACCCACAGCCCAAAACACATAATTGGGCTGGATTCTGGTTGGAGCAGTACCAGAATCAAAAAGCACTATCACCACCATGCTATCCCCCCACACCACCATAAACACTACGTTGGACGTTCAATTAAGAAAATTTTGGGAACTCGAGGAATGTATTACCCAACCAAAATTAACACCAGAAGATCAACTCTGCGAACGACTCTATCACGAGACAACTAATCGCTTACCCTCTGGGAAATATGAAGTAAACCTACCTTTCAAGACCAGAGATTCACCCGAACTTGGACAGTCCAGAAACATGGCTGTCAAACAATTTTTCCAACTAGAAAAAAGATTATCCAATAATCCAACAATGCACAAACTATACAAGGAGTTCAGAGATGAATACATTCACCTCGGCCACATGAGGCCAATCTCACTTACACCAACGGAAAGTACATCACACGACAACACTGCTTTCTATGATCTCCCACATCATGCGGTGCTCAAAGAGAGTACCACAACAAAACTCCGGGTTATTTTTAATGCCTCAGCTTGTACATCGAATGGAAATTCATTAAACGAGCAGTTATTAGTTGGACCTACAATCCAGCCAACGCTATGGACCACCCTACTGAGATGGCGCCTGTACAAATTTGCATTTAAAGCACACATAGAAAAAATGTACAGAATGATTCAAATGACGCCACGACACCAGAATTATCAAAGAATAATCTGGAGAGACATTCCAAATGAAAAATTTAAAGATTATATTCTCACGACGGTCACATTTGGAACTACACCAGCACCATATCTCGCCATCAGAACTCTACAGCAACTAGCAAAGGACGAAGCGATCAATCATCCGCGAGCAGCTAAGAGCATCATGAGAGACTTCTACGTTGATGATCTGGTCTCAGGAGCACATACTTTGCATGAGGCACAACAACTACAACATGAGCTCATTGAAGTTTTAGCAAAAGGCACATTCAACCTGCGCAAATGGACTGCCAGCCATTATCATCTCTTAACTAATATACCATTAAATCATCGAGAGTTGAAAACAAACCTAGAATTTTCAGAACACGAGTCCATAAAAACTCTTGGCATCCATTGGTATCCAACCACAAACTGTTTTTCATTCAAAGTTAACATTCCTGAGCCAAAAACCACATATACAAACAGAATAATATTATCCGAAGTCTCATCTCTCTTCGATCCATTAGGATGGCTGGCTCCATCCATAATCACTGCAAAAATCTTAATGCAGAAACTTTGCTCTCAAAATGCGATTGGGATGACGTTGTATCCACAGAAATATCAAGAGAGTGGAATTATTTTAAAAATCAATTACATGCAATTCAAGACATCCAGATTCCACGTTGGCTAGGCTACATGCGTAATTCAACAGATATGGAGCTCCATGGCTTTTGTGACGCATCCAACAATGCTTACTCAGCAGTTCTATATTTAAAAATATAGACAAACGAGGGCTCCAAAATAAAATTAATAACAGCGAAAACTAAGGTCGCTCCAATTAAACCAGTCTCAATTCCACGCTTAGAGCTATGTGGGGCTGTTCTGCTCTCTCGACTCATAAAACAAGTAACCATCGATTTGGAATTGGAAAGAGTTAAACTAATAGCTTGGACAGATTCCAATATAGTCTTGTCATGGCTTCATAAATATCCCTCAACCTGGAAAACTTTCATGGCCAATCGTATAACCGAAATACACGAAAATATGCCACAAGCCTCTTGGAAACACGTTTCCTCCAAGGATAATCCAGCGGATGTAGCATCAAGGGGAAGTTCGCCAGACAACTTAGTCACTACTCCAATGTGGTGAAATTGCCCAGACTGGTTGCATCAAAATGAGGATCTATGGCCTCAACAGTCAAAAGATATACATACTCAATTAGAGTATAAAAAACCAAAGGTTCTCACTAAAATCATCGATCAACAAATCAGCTTACTACACAAATATTCATCATTTCAAAAAACCATAAGAATCACAGCATACTGTCTCAGATTTATAAACAGCATGCGCAAAATACAGTCCACTAATCAATATTTGTCAGTCTCTGAGTTAAAAAGGGCAGAACAATGCTTAATTAGACTTCTCCAAAATATCTCCTTCTCCACCGAAATCACCCAGTTACAGAAGAATCTGCCCGTTCCTAAAAAGAGTCGAATTCTTTCTCTCAATCCCAAACTCGACTCTGAAGACATGTTACGAGTTGCAGGTCGTCTCACCAATTCTCAGTTGAATTACGACCAAGAGTACCCTATAATCCTCCCCAATAATCATCACATAACCAATATTTTTATAGACCATATACATCGTTATACTCTACACGGAGGCACCCAACTAATCTTGAGTACTATAAGAAATCATTATTGGTTATTAAACGCCCGCAACAAGATTAGACATCGCATCCACAAATGTGTCGAATGGTTTCGATTCAATGCACGACCTAGTACTCAATTAATGAGTTCGCTACCCGCCGCTAGAGTCAACACATCTTTACCATTCCAACATACTGGGGTAGATTATGCAGGCCCGCTTGATATGAAAACATCTACACTAAGAGGAGCGACAACTACTAAAGCATATATATGTCTATTCGTTTGCCTGACCACTAAGGCCATACACATAGAACTTGTCGCTGACTTATCTACACCAGTCTTTCTAGCCGCTCTTAAGCGATTTGTTGCACGGAGAGGCCTTTGCTCACACATCTACTCAGACCAAGGAACGAATTTCGGAGGAGCAAATCGAATTCTACAATCAGACTTAGAGACATCTATCAGAACAATTGAAAGCAATTTAGCCAGCGAATTTGCCGACCAAGGCATAACTTGGCACTTCAACCCTCCCGCAGCACCTCACTTTGGAGGCTTATGGGAATCTGGTGGAAAATCCACCAAACGCTATCTCTACAAAACAATCAAGGATGCAAAACTCACATACGAAGAACTATATACAATTTTAGTTCAAATAGAGGCATGTTTAAACGCAAGACCCCTTTCTCCCACCGATTACAATATCCTCACTCCCGGACATGTCCTCACTGGTCGTCATAATCTCACCATAGTAGAACCTTCCCCAGTTAACCCTCTACAACATCCTCTCAAGAGATGGCAGTACATCCAATCCCTCTCTCATAACTTTTGGAAACAATGGTCACGAGAAAAGGAAAATTTAAAAATCGGAAATCTCGTTTTAATAAAAGAAGACCAAATCCCAATTGGAAAATGGCCATTAGGTCGAATTATTGAAAATCATATTGGCCATAATAATTTAGTCAGAGCAGCAACTATTAAAACTGCAAAAAATATTCTCCCCCGTCAAATCTTTAAAATCTTTCCTCTCCCGCTCATAAAAAACTCCTGACAATCAAATATCCCCACCAAAATCTTCTACTCTCTGGCATTAACAAATTCCAAAACACCCGTTATATTCAAATATAAAGGATTCCACAATCCGCCAAAAGTCACTTCAAGTTTGAAAGTTGACAAGTGCGCGCAGTGTTTTTTATTCTTTTTGAGCTCGCTTATATTTTCTTTATTATTTTCTTCGACCATGGATGAGTTATTGGAGATTTTCAACTCAGAATCCTTGGATTTTGTGGATGCTGGCCTATCTCCAACTCCACCAGAATTATTGGCTCCCTTCAAGCCAATCAGGCCTATATGCCCTCTGCCTCCAATACCTAAGAAGGAACGGAAGATGAAATCAGTCGTCATACGACCATCACCCGTACATTCCTCACCTATCAAACAAAAGGCAAGGCCATTTGAGGCAAAGGAAGCATCCTTTCCACTAAAGGCACTACGGGGGATGCCAATGCCCAACAAGGTTCTGAAATTTGGACCTAAATTGACTCAGAATCGACCTGAAGTTCGGAAGGCAACAACACCAAGGCCCCTTCCTACAAAAACAACAGCACCACGGGATTTATTGCCTAATCCATCAGGAAGTTTGCACAAAGCAATGTATATTGAAGCAAGATCATCCTCTGATATTCACACTCCTAGGTCTCAGACACTATCAGTCAAAAGGCCGGGAAAGAACCCCACAGCTGATGACTTTCAAAAAAACCAACCCAGGCCGAAGAAACGCTCAGGGAATCAAGGTCCAACACAGCCACGTCATACAATGACACAGGTCAGTAGTCAACAAAATGCAGCAGCAAACAAAGCACTACCGAGTCTGCCAGAAAACCTTGACGAGATAACACCCGCGGTAATCAGTTCGAATGCTTTCCAGACTTCAGCTGAAATACCTATCAGGAAACCATCACCGCGGAAAATAGAGGAACAATTTCTGAATGTCCCGATTACTCTTGCAAAGGAATTCCAAGATCATCCAGCACCCAATATTAAGCAAACACCAGAGAGATCAGAGCCCGGGATTCCAAAAGATCTAATTGGGAGAATTATTGCTACGCCAATTGTCGTCAAGTTGCTGGAAACAACAAATACTCCTTGGAACGTCATCAGGGAAGCAAAGACGGTTTGCAAATGGTCTCTGCCTGGAGATGTCACTATGAAGATGAAGAGAAAAAGGGATAAATTGCAGATCTTCTATCAACAAAACGTAAGTTTATTCACAAAACAAAAAATATCTTTTTTTTTAGGCGGGAGGATGTTCAGTCCTCACACATAAATATAAATATCCCACGATGAAGTTCCTGCTGTCAGCTTGAATGGACTAAGCAGAAAAATATTCCCTCGACGTACTTCCAGAGTCATATTGAGTGTGCCTTCCTACGACGAATTATTTCCTGAAATATAAAACAAAAGAAACCACAAAACATCAAGTTAAATTAATAAATGACATAAACACTTATCTAATCTTCATTTCACAGTTTAACTCTAGGGAAGTTTGGTGAAAATTCGAATTAAATCCACCCGAACATTGCACACATATTGCAGAAGATCAGCTAAAACTCCTAGACATGATATTTCACCTAAAAACAATCAAAAGTCATCAATGAAATCAAAAAGTCAATATCAAAATGCAGCAAAGCATACATACCTCCTAATATTTACATTTTTTGATGACAGCAAATGACATTACATCAGCCAGCTGTCTGTGGTACATTCAGACATCGCATCAATCGTTGTTAGGGCAACACCAAGAGGCGAGAAGACGTAACTGGTTACAGCGGCTATATAAAGCCGATGAATTTCAATAGATGGCACCATTCTTTTGGCAGAGTTGATCTGTATCAGAGCTAATCTGAGTAAAAAGAATCGTGCTTCCTACCTATTTCCACAGAAGATAATTCTGGTCAGGGATAACCTGAATTTCCTTTCCTATCATACAGAAGATAATTCTGGTCAGGGATAACCTGAATTTCCTATTATACAGAAGATAATTCTGATCAGGGATAACCTGAGCTTCTAATCATTTTATACAGAAGATAATTCTGATCAGGGATAACCTGAGCTTATTATACAGAAGATAATTCTGATCCGGGATAACCTGAGCTTCTTATACAGAAGATAATTCTGATCAGGGATAACCTGAGCTTCACATCCTTTTACACAGAAGATAATTCTGGTCAGACAAATCTGAGCCTGAATTTTTTCATAGAAGTTTTTTACTTCCTTGAGACCACACGTACCATAATTCGGACCAGAGATAAATCTGAGTACCTGATTTGTCTATAGAATGGTTTTGCTGCCGGTGTGCTTAGACGTAGCCCCCTTTTGAATTTATTTTAGAAAATTTTAGTTTATTCATAGAAGACTAATATTCTGCTTCTTCCTTCCTTTTCAGAATATATAATACAAGGGTGGCGGACTGCGTGGCCAATTGTATTTTTTCTTTGAATTTTTTTATTGTTGGATTTATTATTTTATTTGAATTTGTTATTGGATTTTTATATTATTTTGAAGGTTAGTTGTATATTGATTTCGTATTGAATTTTTATTGCTATGAATTTTGTGATATTAGGTTAAGCAAATTGAAGTATTTAATAAGATTTTATATTTGAAATATAAAAAAAAACTGAGTTATCCTCTAAACCGGCTCTCCTCCCTCACGAACGAGACTAGATCTCACAGCAGGAAATGCTAGAACAATAGCTAGAAGTTTAATAAGCGTAGTACAAAGTTGAATAAGCGTAGTACAAAATCGCATGCAATAAAGAATTCTGTAGAAGCAGACTTAGAACAACAAACCCAGGTTAACACCAACTGACTAAAAATTGTACCCACTTAGGCAAATTTTCCAAGTTCCCAAGGCAGGGAAGCTACACGTAAAAGCAAAAGTGATATGCGACGTTACTGATAGGATACGGCCTTTACATTGAGACAAAACCATACTTTCCGCCATCATTAACAAGCAATTGGACCGACTACAGTAAATTTAAGGTTATTAATTGTGTTAAAAAGCAGCAAGGTAGAACTATATTAAGCCAAGTAATACATTTGTAAGTAATAAATAAAAAGGAAGATAAATAGACATCTTATGTATCGTTATAGAGAATACTAATTGTGAACTAGTTACTACACTGAACATTAAAAATTAAGGTACTTGTATAACTCATATATGCAATCTCACAGTTTATAACATAAAGAAATGAAATGGATAAGAATATTATAGAAATAATTTTGTCCTAAAGCTAAATAGAAATGAAAATTGGAAGATAACTCTTTGAGATCTAACGATAAAATGAAATGTTTAAAAAAATGAATATGTAAAATAAGATATACAAAAAAGAAGAAATGTTATGAGGAAATAATAAAAGAATATATATTGTAAAGAAGAAAAAGGGGGAAAACACTTTTAACGTGCATGAAGATTATTAATTAAAAATGATAGTAAGAAAAAAAATATTAGAATGATTGTAAAATGTACTTTATTGTTGTTGTTGCATTTTTGTTATTTTTGTTATTTTTGTGATGCATGTGAATTAATCAAGAATTTTTTTTAATTAAAAAAAAAAAACATGTTAAAATAATTTGGAAGACAATATGTAAAAAAAAACAGAGCCAAGTTAAATAATTTGAACAACAAAATATAAGAAATATATACATAGGAAACTTTTTTTTTGTTGTGACAATGGAAAAAGAAAAGATAATGTTTAAAGAAAATGTTCAGAATATAAGGAAATGTATTAAGTATAAGAAAGATAACAAAATTAAAAAAGGAATCAGTGAAAAATGTAAAAGAAAAGCGTAATCTGAACCGAACGAAGATTAAAAAATGTTTTTAAATTAAGACTGTTGCACTCTCCAGGTCTAGTTCCCTGCGGAAACTAGTTTTTCAAAGGGGGAAGGGATGTTATGGCCCGATATACGGAAGATTCTTCCAGCAGCCAAAGGCATTACAGCGAAATAATCAGCAATTGCTAAACAATTACCTCGCATGGTACTGTTCTGCAACTGTCGATTGTTTTGCTGATTAGCCCAAAAGCTGGCTGTGATGAGCGCTTGGTGAAGCAATTGACGATTACAATAATAATTCACTTCGCATGGTAATTATTATGTAAAGTGATTGTTTACAACTAAGCGACTCAGGTGCTGCAACCGGTAGAACAAACGACAAGGTTGTTGTCGTTTGTTTACATCCGCGTTGCGACTAAAAGTTTACTTCCGAATATTGGGGCATAAAAGACTAATGACTGGTCTGGCCAGTGCCGTTAAGTGATCAGTCGCGGGATAGTTTCAGGCACAGTGGTGTCAAATGTCCGGTCGGTTCGGAAGTGTAAAGAGCTTTAAATTATATCGAGCGTTCTTATTTATTCGCAAGTCTTAATCATTGTTCAGTTAATTAACTGAGAGTCTGAATGATACTATTGCATTGGGACACGACAAACCGTCTATAACATCCCGCCATACCTAGTAGGCGTCGGGCTTGCCGAATAGTTTTAGGTGACGGATAGTCAACTATGGCTGAGATCTTGTCTGGGTCAGTCCTGAGTCCTCCTTGCATTTAGTCCTCCAAGTATTTAGTCTCCTTAATGCAAAACTTACTCTTCTCAACGTTGATAGTGAGCTCTCCTCAAACAATCCGCTACACGGGATAGCAATGTGAGATGAGAGTCAATGTCTGATGACAGAATCAGTAAGTCGTCCAAGTAGACGAGAACATTTTCACGAAGATCGAAAGGAATGACTTTATCCATGAGGTGGCACTTCGTTTGTGGAGCGTTGCATAGGCCGAATGGTATCACCGTGTACTGATAGAGAGGGTGACCAGGCACAGTAAAAGCGGTCTTCTCTCTGGAATCAGTTTCTAGTGGGATCTGCCAGAATGCGTCTTTCAGGTCCAGCCTTGTAATGTGGTTTGCCGGAGGAAGTCGCCTCAGAAGCGCATCCATCTGCAGCTGCGGATAGGCGTTCTTCTTCTTCGTAACGGAGTTGAGCTTCCTGGCACCAAAACAAAGCCGAATCTTCCCAGGCTTCCGCACTAGTACAACTGGAGTGCTCCACGGACTCTGGCTCTCCTCTATCACACCCAGTGATAGCATTCGCTCTAATTCAGCATCCATCAAATTCGGTACTGCCGGTGAAATTGGAAAAGAGCGTTGTTTTATCGGAGCTGCGTCAGTCGTCTCAATCTTGTGAGTAACCAAAGATGTCTTTCCCAGGCCCAAAGAGGCGAAAGAAGGGAAAAGCTGTTTAGTTGCTTCTAGACGCTGTTGATCTAGACTGGTGTCACTTCTGCAACTATACCTAGAAAATTTGGAGCCGACCCAAATAGACGCCAGAAGTCTATTCCTAGATATAGTGCCTCTGTGAGCCCAGGAACCACGTAAAAACGCACGTTTTGGGTCTTACCACGGAAAGTGATGTCCAAGTTCACATTGTTATTCACTGACACGGACTTATGGAAGTAATTAGAGAAATTTTCCTTACTTCCCGGCGTAAACTTCTAATCGAATCAATAGTAGGTATAATAAATAGAATTCCGACACTTTATTTTAAGAGTAACTTTATTGATTAATATTAATAGTTCTGAACGCGTGCTAGGGCAACTTAAGACTAAATTCTATTTACAGTATTATACAGTTCTGAGTTTCATTTCTTATCTGAAAAATTATGCTTACTTAGCTACTAAACAATCAAGACTTTAGCTACAGGAAGATCCCGAGTAAACATCACGCATTCCGATTACCATAGCATATAATTAAACGAAATATGATACTCTGACCGAGCATTGCGTTAGTGCAGAGTAATGTTATTTAGAAAATAATAAGCTCACATTGAATAAAGAAAAAATATTTGGATCACAAACAAAAATGTTAATTTCTTTTGCTACCTTGCATCTTTTATCAATAACAACATGACCATGCACAATCGTCATGGCACCATTCGCTACTTGAACCTGTGTCCAATACCTCTTCCATTCAACCTCTGCTTCTGCAAGCTTCTCTAGAGCTTCCTGGCCTAGAATACTGACAGTGGCACCACTATCAAGTAATCCAGTCTCAGTTCGCCCGAGCAGCTTTACTTCGGCATACGGTCGAATGTCGTCTGGCATCGACACGGAAATCTGTGCCAATTTTTTTCCTTTTAGTCTCACCCGTCGACAGTATTCCCGCAAACGAACGGTAGATCTTTTCTTTCTTGGTCTCATATCCAGGTCAGGATACATAATGTCAGCTAACTCCGCCACTGAGGAGAAGATTCGGTCTCTTACTGTATTATATTTGATGTACAACAGACTAGCGCCCACTCGTCATAACAGAGCTTGGTGGCCGTTTCAGTACAGAAATGCCATGAGGCCAAATCTCCTGCTCAGTAACCTTGTCAGCTAAAAGTGCTGTAGGTGTTATCGGGACATCGAAAATTAAAGACTCTTCCAAAGAAGTGTCTAATAATGTCATGGGCTACCCAGAAGTGGAAATGGGAGCTTGAAGATCTGCGGAGAAGTCTATCAGGTTTTCCGTCTCTATCAATCGATCGTTAAGTCTATCAGGTGGATTGCTGATATCATCAGAGTCACTGATTCATCGTTAAGGACTTCTAATGGAGCGGACCTTCCTCCATGTTCAAGGGTTGAACTGGAGTGATCGTTACAGTTGGTGTTCGGGACGTTGACGCTGGTCGAGAAAAGGTGTTGGGATTCCCGACCCGTGCTGGTCTAGGTTCACCCATAGAAGGAGGTGGACATGAAAAATCGATTGGTGGCATTACAGCTGCTATTTGCTGCCTAACGCTACTTGTCCATTCAGTCCGTAATGAATTCAATCTCTGCTCGAGGCCTTCCCGAACTAAGTCCGGCAGCTGTATGCGCAGACCTGCCAGCAGGGCTTCAGTCGCTGCTGAGTTCTGTCCACTGCCAGAAGGCAGTGGGCTATTTCGTCGCGAGTTGGGATTTGTGAAGGTCATGGAATGTAGATCTGGCACTCCAGATGATAGGTATCTTCGAATAGTTGGTGGAATCGTCAAGGGTGTTAAATCTAATGTCGACATGGGAGGCAATGGATCGTGACTGACAGACTTTAAGAGCTTCATCATCTTCCGGACAGCACCTGTAAAATCATACTGAGTGAGATGGAATCTGCAGATCGGGCAATTTGACCGCTGTCCAATCCACGTTTTCAGACACGCATTGTGGAACACATGTCCACAGACCGTCTTCACTGCCTTCCTCTTGCCAGACCAGTCTCCTTCTAGACAGACGGCGCAATTTTCAGGCACCCGTATTGGCGCACCAGTTGCTGCGGTGATGTTCGCACTGTAGCCATTGTGTATTCAGTCGTAAGTCAGGCTTTCAAAAAATTTACAAACCAAGGGTTTGGAAGAAATGTCAATAAAAATTCAAGGAATTCAAAAGCTCGGAAGAGATAACAAACTCTTCGAATAAATTTTCTTCTTAAAAGTTCAGCAAAAGGCGAAAAATCCAAAGAAATCACAAAAGTCAAATCAAGCGTTTTAAAACAAATTAACAGGAACCATACCATTTCTCCCTCACTCTCCAAAACGCCGGCACACAATCGGTCCTGAACAGACCTTTACGTCACTTACCTATATTGACATCGAAGGCGCAGATGTTGTGCTTTCCTTGCATGCCCCACCCACCCATCTGACTCTGAGGGCAAGATTTTTCAGAGTCCCTTGTTGACCTGTAAAGAGACTAGAGCGGACCTAGACGACCTTCATGTGAGAGGGCTCCAGGAAAGTGAAGGAGGAAAAGACAAATCTCTAAGTCATGACTACGTTATAATGAGGCTTATACTTCTGTTGGGAGTACCACATTTTTATAATACCATCGCTAATTTCTTCCTTACCTAATTCTACAATACAATACAATTTTTTTCTAATGGAGCGAGTACTACTATAAGGTTTCTACCAAAAATTTAAACGTACTGGAATAAAAAAATTAAATAAATTCTCATCTAGGCTTCCACACTTTCATATTATAGGTATGCGGGATTGACCTCAGCTCAATGGTATTTCTGGACCCTTTGTTTCCTTTTTTTTTTCTTTTTTTTCGATTTTTCAATTCAATTATACAAATTTATAACATTTTTCCTTTTTATTATAATCTTTCTGGGTTCAATTTATTTCTACGTTTATTATATCTTTTTCCCTTTTCTTTCTTCTACATATATTAAATCAAAAGAAAGTTAATAGTAATGGAAGCGCTTCATTTTAATTCGTACCTAAAATTATTAATAATTTACATAGACAACAGAAGTCGTAAAAAAATGAGGTATCTAACTCAGAAAATTTATTATTTGAATATAAAAGTATCTTAACGGGATTTTGTTAAAGCTAAAATTACGAGAAAAAAAAATTAAGAAAATAGCATTTCAAGCGGATTAAAAGTCCTTTCTTTTCAGGGTTCATACCATTTTCATTCAAAGCAAGTTTGTTTTTCATTATCGGAATTACAAAACCTATTATCAGCTCAATAAACGTCTGTGTTTACTTCAAAAATGTTGTTTGTTTGTTATTATTTATCGTGTCATTAATTTCTTGTACAAGTGAATTAAATGGTGATTCCAATATAAGAAAATTTAGGATGTTCCGCTGACAAGTGCTTTCTTTTTGGTTTCACTATTACGTTTTCTTTTTCTTGAGTTTTATTGCTCTTTGAACCTCGCTCGTCTACAAAGCTAAGGGCTGTTCCTTAAAATTGGAATTAGGAGGAACATGACGTATGTGCGAGGTTGCGACTTGTTTAGGTTTTAGTATTATTGGATTCTTTCTTTTCGTTTTCAAATATGAAAGTACTGGACCTAAATCGCTATTATAGTGCATTGGAATCTAGTCTTACTATCTTTCTGAAGGTTGTAATCTAGTACTGAATTAGCCTTATGAGAGTCTTTCACATAATACTTAGTTAAGTTAGCACTGAATATCTTCCCATAGGCAATTGCAAAAAAACTTATCTTATAATTAATGTAAATTTCGTGTGACTAATTTCACATAATCTCTAGTTATGTTCAAATGAATATTTAATTTCATGAAATTGCAAAAAACTTACTTACACCAAAAGCAATCTAAGTAAATTCCATGTGACTAATTTCGCAAAATCTCTAATTATGTTCAATTGAATAATTTCAATCGATATCTATTTAATTTAAATTGGATTAGTTCGTCTAGGAACTTACAAAAAGAAAAACTCTATCAGAGTAAAATGTACTAATAATAAAATGTGGTACTTATCAAAAACAGTTATCCTCCGCAGGTACAATGTTGAAAATTCCGTGTCGCTTTTGAGGACGTTTCATATTCCAGCAAACGTGCCCGATCCTGATGGCCTTTGCAATGGCCCCCTTATCATTGGGAAATCTGTATGTTTGTATTGCGCGTCAAAAGTGGTCCTTTCGGACTAAACTCTTTGGGGGCCAATTCTCCCTACTATACAGCGAGACTCTCGTCAACTTTAAGCTATTTGTGGTTGCCGGATGGGTAGAAATTGATGGGAAAATGTTCATCCGGCTGTTCTCTTGCTTCCAATGCAGCAATTGCTTGAGGACATTCAAGGGGGTATTTTCAGCGTCCTATAAAGGTTCCGCTGGTTCGCAATCAAGTGTCAATCACTAAAAATTGATATACTCTAAATCGATCTTTATACTTCCCGGAATATATAATTGTAAAAATTTCCAAAACTTTACCTGAACGATTAAACTCTTTATAGTGATTATTCTCCAGTGATAGTTTGTCCTTTATTTGTTAAATCTCTTCCGATATGTGTGGATCACATTAGTGTCTTTTTTACTTTGCACTTTGCCTTTCGCAAACAGAAGGAAGACAAAACTCTTCTTCTTCCTTGTCACAATCAGCATGCCACACCGAGCTCGTTCGTCATCTTTGGGGTGTGTTCAGCAGTTGGTTTAACCAAAGGCCGGCATACATGCTACAGTATTTCTCATTGCAGCATTTTACTAT
Organism: Dioctria linearis; assembly: GCA_963930735.1. NCBI lineage: Eukaryota > Metazoa > Arthropoda > Insecta > Diptera > Asilidae > Dioctria > Dioctria linearis. The sequence continues at coordinate 79,892,543 of OZ005743.1, read as the reverse complement.
ATGCAATATGCTACGACCATAACAGGGCAGAGTGGTCTAGACCAGCCATGGTTCAGACAGCGCTGAAAAATGGTCGACTGAGCTAGCCTGTCTTAAACATAGGTCTCATCGCTGCGGGCGCCCAATGTGTGTCTCGACCCACGACCCAATGAGCATTCCTCATTACTCGTACTCGATTACGACTGTTTCCCTTGCTTGACTGATGACGCATCGTGGACACATCCGTGAAGTCTCGTCAGTCTTTTGTCAGACCTCGACATCCTTCTCTGTGTTGGAAACCAAATTTACATCGACAAGCTGGTAACCTAAAAAATCCAGCCGGTCGATGTCTCTTTGCCATCCTTCACCGAGATTCTGAGGAAGTCTCGCGATCAGTAACCTAAACAACTGATCGCTAAGCTTTCCCGGCACACCATCTCGCTCCGATCTCCGACTGGTGATTGTTCAAGGGTGTGTCCCCAAGGCGTCGTCGAAGTGGTGACGTTGTCGATTTCATTTCCTAACTTGCTAATGGCCGTATATAAGATTGGATTCCAACCATTGACGGGGCAATAGGAGGGCTTCGCGATATCCTATAGTTTACCAGTGAAGCTGGCTGGATGCCTTCTTAGGGCTACCAAGAATAAACGTGACAGTAGATAGGTGACGCTTCTAGAATGGATATCACTGCCTGATGTCTTTGGCGTGTTAGACTCCTAAGGGTTTCCCTGCAGATCTTCCAGCTCGTATAAAGAGTTTCCTTTCTTGGCTTTAACCCGACACTTGACAAATTTGCGTCCCAGTTTAGCACTAGTTTGCTGTTGGAAGTTGCTTTGAGCAAAATTCCGTCAGAATACCTCTTGACCCACTCTGAAATCAACTGGCTTCGCCCTGAGATTATGGGCTCTTGAACCCTGTTCGAACGCATTGTGTAAGTACTCCTGCACTCTCGCACGGATCAATCGCATTTTGTCTTCAGCATCCACTCTCAGAGGCTCGTTAAGAGTCCCAAAGCCCCTCAAGATGGAATAGGAGCTGCCATGTTCAATCATTTGCTGACCGAAAAGTGTTCGATAAGGAGAGAAACCAGTTGCTTGGTGGAAAGAGCTCCTGAGGGAACTAGCTATCTGGCTCAGCTTCTCATCCGATGTGGTGTGTTCCTTCCGAATATATGCTCTAATCCCTGACAATAGAGACCTGTTTACTCGCTCTGAGGCGTTTGCTTGCGGCGAGTAAACTGCCGTTCGCAATACTTGTCCAGTAATCTGGTAAACTTAACCGAGCAAAACTGGACTCCATTGTCAGAGACTATCGTTTCCGGGACTTCGAACATATGGAACACTTCCGTTTCGATGAACTGGCATACATTGAGTGTAGATGCTTTTCTCATAGGTTTGATAATCGGGAACTTTGAAAAGTGGTCAAGAACTATTATGATGCAGACATTTCCTCTCACTGATCGAGGATATGGACCCAGAAAATCAACATACAGCTTTTGCCATGGTCGTTCTGTCACAGACTGGACTCTCACAGGTGGTCTCAGAATGGTATTGGGAGCCTTATTCTCTTTACACACGTCACAAGCGCCTACGTAGTTTCTGACATCAGGTGTCATTCGTGGCCAGTACAAGTGTCTTCTCAGGCGTTTCAGTGTTTTCCCTATACGTCCGTGAGAAGCTAGTGGCGGATCATTAGCTCTTGAAATAACGTCGGGGACAAGCCCTCGTGGAATCCAAAGCCTCCAAGCTTCTTCTTCCTGAATCGGATCGCCTGTTCTCGGAACAGTCCGAATGTAAACGAAGCCATCCCTGACGCAAATATCTGGTAGTTTGCCACAAGTCGTTTTAACTTTATGCCTCAGTTCCTCATATTCCAACGAGTTAAAATATGGCGAACTAAAGTCAACTTCCGGGCCAGGATCCTCGTTTCTGGACAGGTTGTCGCAATGAATGCGTGACAGCGCATCGGGGACGACATTCAGGCTTCCTTTTCGGTGCTCAATAGTGAAGTCGAAACCCTGAAGCTTCAAACTCCACTGAGCAAGTCCGCTAAGGTCCTTTTGAGACATCACCCATTGCAAGCTCCCATGATCAGTCACTCTCTTAAACGGCATAAGTTCTATGAAGGGCCGGAACTTCTGTACACTTAAGATTGCAGCTAGGCATTCCTGCTCTGTGACGGTATAATTTCTTTGTGCTGCGTTCAACTTTTTCGAGACGTAGGCTATTGGCTACTCGTGGCCCTCGTCATCTAATTGAATCAGCACACCCACCAATACCTTGTTGGCTCTCATCGCACTGTATAACGAACGGCTTGGTGAAATCTGGACTCACTAACAACGGAACAGAGGTAAGTTTTTGTTTTAGCATCTCCAGAGGCGTCTGGGCTTCAGGTGTCCACTTGAACTGACTAGAGTTCTTCAAGGTGTCAGTTATGGAGGCAGTTACATCAGCATAGTTCGGGATGAACCGTCTATACCATCCCGCCATACCCAGTAGGCGTCGGGCTTGCCGAACAGTTTTAGGTGACGGATAGTCAACTATGGCTGAGATCTTGTCTGGGTCAGTCTTGAGTCCTCCTTGTATTTAGTCCTCCAAGTATTTAGTCTCCTTAATGCAAAACTTACTCTTCTCAACGTTGATAGTGAGACCAGCTCTCCTCAAACAATCCGCTACACGGGATAGCAATGTGAGGTGAGAGTCAAAGTCTGATGACAGAATCAGTAAGTCGTCTAAGTAACGAGAACATTTTCATGAAGATCGAAAGGAATGACTTTATCCATGAGGCGGCACATTGTTTGTGGAGCGTTGCATAGGCCGAATGACATCACCGTGTACTGATAGAGAGGGTGACCAAGCACAGTAAAAGCGGTCTTCTCTCTGGAATCAGTATCTAGTGGGATCTGCCAGAATGCGTCTTTCAGGTCCAGGCTTGTAATGTAGTTTGCCGGAGGAAGTCGACTCAGAAGCGCATCTATCTGCGGCAGCGGATAGGCGTCCTTCTTCGTAACGGAGTTGAGCTTCCTGGCATCAAAACAAAGCCGAATCTTCCCAGGCTTCCGCACTAGTACAACTCGAGTGCTCCAAGGACTCTGGCTCTCCTATATCACACCCAGTGATAGCATTTGCTCTAATTCAGCATCCATCAAATTCTGTACTGCCGGTGAAATTGGAAAAGAGCGTTATTTTATCGGAGCTGCGTCATTCGTCTCAATCTTGTGAGTAACCAAAGATGTCTTTCCCAGGCCCAAGGAGGCGAAAGAAGGGAAAAGCTGTTTAGTAGCTTCTAGACGCTGTTGATCTAGACTGGAAAGAACATGGCGGTCGGTGTCAGAGGTAGCTAGTAAACTTTGTGTCACTTCTGCAACTATACCTAGAAAATCTGGAGCCGACCCTAATAGACGCCAGAAGTCTATTCCTAGATATAGTGCCTGTGTGAGCCCAGGAACCACGTAAAAACGCACGTTTTGGGTCTTACCACGGAAAGTGATGTCCAAGTTCACATTGTTATTCACTGACACGGACTTATGGAAGTAAGTAGAGAAATTTTCCTTACTTCCCCGCGTAAACTTCTAAGCTAATTCATAGTAGGTATAATAAATAGAATTCCGACACTTTATTTTAAGAGTAATTTATTGATTAATATTAATAGTTCTGAACGCGAGCTAAAGCAACTTAAGACTAAATTCTATTTACAGTATTATACAGTTCTGAGTTTCATTTCTTATCTGAAAAATTATGCTTACTTAGCTACTAAACAATCAAGACTTTAGCTACAGGAAGATCCCGAGGAAACATCATGCATTCCGATTACCATAGCATATAATTAAACGAAATATTATACTCTGACATTGCGATAGTGCAGAGTAATGTTATTTAGAAAATAATAAGCTCACGTTGAATAAAGAAAAACATTTGGATCACAAACAAAAATATTAATTTCTTTTGCTACCTTGCATCTTTTATCCATAACACCTCCCGCCATAAGAGGAACAATATTTCTTTAAAAAAAATTGTTTCAAAAGATTATCATAATTACAAATCCAAATCTTGATCTTTGGTTCTAAGGACGCGCGAAGTGCGATGTCCTTCTAAAGCTGGTCTTGATTGTTCACCATAATAATGTGCTATGTTTTGTCTTTCTACAAGTGTTCTCTGTGTCCTTCTATTAAAGCAATTCTTAAACATGGATATTTTGCTACATTTGATGTATTTTATACTAAAGTAAATTAATAGGATCGTAATTATAAGAGAGATAGTGAAAACTCCTCCCTGAACTCTCTCTGGTATTGGTCTTAATATATCCTTTAAAAGGTTCTCTTGATTCTGTAAATCTATACTTAAATCGTGCACATCTTGTAAATTTGTCTTAATTCCTGATAAAAGCTTATCTTTTAATTTAATATTTTTCAATCTTATATTAATACATTCTTCTAGTTCAAAATCATATTTGTCTTTATTTACGTAGCTGTAACTGATATTATTAGTAGTTATTTCCGTTTCAACTGTTACAAATTTACAATTGGAGTCTAAGAATAGAATACCAGTTTCTTTAATAATACCTTCTTCGTGAACATTAGCACATTTACATTTATATTTTGTAGGGTTATTAATTGCGAATATATATTTATTAAAGTCTATTTTATAAAAAAAAACTTCAAAATTACTAGTGATCTGCTTCATCTTACAATTTTCAATGGACCTTCTCATGTAAACATTCAATGCACAATCGTCTTTTTTCATAGTGTTATATGTACATAATAATTTCCTTACAAACGTAATACTCGTTGAATTTTTTACGATCATTTAAATTAGAACTGATTGAATAGCCTTCTTTATCATTACTAACAGACAGAAAACTGCTGTGAATATCAAATATAAAACCTTGATTATCCCTCAGGACTGGTAAGCTAATGGTTTCATATAATTCATCGTTATCTTTCTTTAGAATAGGGATTTCTACAGTTATTTTAATAATTTTATCAACCAAATATGCCTTAATTTTACTTTCTTGAATTAGGTTGTGATAGTTTTCAAGAGTTGGTTCAAATAATAGATCTTCTTTATAAGGGTGTTTTTGTAAGATCTCAACGAATTTTATTGGTTTCAATATAAAAGGATGTACAATATTTGCACTTATTAATAAAATAGCTTGCTCTAAAATATCTGTTTCGATATCCAAAGCTAAAGTTTTATCAAGAATTTGCCTATGTATCCGCTCAAAGTATTTGTTGACTTCAATTTCTTGTTTAACACTATTTTCTTCATTAATTAAATTGTTAATTTGGTTTATTATTTCATTAAGTTTTGTCTCGTGAGCATAGTAAGTATTGTGAAGAGTTTTGTACTCCTCGTTTAAAGACTTCATATATTTTCATTAGTATTTTGTAGAGCTTGTACAGCCTTTTCATAAAATTCGCTATCTTCGCTATCCATTGTACCGAATAAACCCTTTAATCCTTTACCGACAAGGTTAATTAAACCTCTCTTTTGCTTACTTCTACCAATGACATTTCTTCTAATTCCAAGCAAATTGCAAATATCATCCAATCTTCTATTAATTCTATTAGTATGCTTTAAAACTTCATTTTTTATTTCGTCGCACTCTAACTTATAACTGGTACATACGTCACCTAACCCTTGAGACTGTTTAATTATGTTGTCTATGGCCAATTCTAATTCATTGATATCTACCGAGTTGATGATTGAGATTTGTCCCTTGATCGATTTCACCTTTCCGATTTGTTTACAGTATATCCCATTAGAGCTTATCTCCTGGATTCTAATTGCTCGGCCGGTGGTTGACCTATAAAATGTTTTATTTTACTTTTTTTATATTTGATATATATACATTATTTCTTCTAATTACTACAAAATCGCCTAATATCTTTATAATTTTAAAAGGCCCTGAATATTTTTCACTAGACTTGTCTCTTTTCTCGTTTTCTACAAGTATAAGATCATGAACTTTAAAATTTGGAATTTTAGAACCTAGTTTCTTATCGTAACGTTCTTTTGCCTTAACTTTGGATTTGTGGAGATTTCTTTTCTCTTCGAGTTCCATCCGAAGTAATTTTAGTTGTAATTCCTGCGTGTAGTCTATTGTGGTCTTAAACCTCATGTCACCGACTTCACTAGGAGTATTCGCTTTCCTTTCGAATAGCATTTCATGTGGGGTGAATCCTGTACTGTTATGTTTTGTTGTATTCTGACAAAATGCTGCATATCTGAACAGTTTAGCATATTCAGGTTTGGTTTTATCTTTTATTACAAGCCTTAAGTATTATCCTAGTCTAGCATGCGCTCTTTCTGCTGAACCATTACTTTGCGGATATGCACTACTCGTTCGTATGTGTTTTATTTTGAATAGTTTGCAAATTTCCTTCATGAGATCGTTAGAAAATTCACCACCATTATCAGTTAAGATATATTTTGGTATGCCAAAATATAATATCCATTCATTTGTAAAAGCTCTAGCAATTGTTTCACCTTTTTTATATTCAATTGGTATATATTTTATGTATTTACTCAAGTCGTCATAAATAGTGAGACTGTATGTGATCTTCTTACCATCTTTATAAGGTCCAGTGAGATCCATTGACACTTTTTCTAAACAATATTCTGCGCTTGATACAATATTCATTGGATTTCTTGCAGGATGTCGATTTATCTTTTGTTTCTGACAAGGTATACACTTTTTTATGTATTCTATGACGTCTTTGTTCAAACCTTTCCAATAAAATAATCCTCTTATTCTAGAAATAGTTGCTTTTTCTCCGCCGTGACCACCTATTAAACCTTCGTGATTATCTTTGATTATTTTCAGTTGTTCTTCCCTATCTGTAATAACTCGTATATTATTTTTTTGGGACTCCTCTAAACTAAAATCATTAGAGCTGTCGCTAATGTTACCTTCATTGTCCTCTATATTTCCATTTAAATTAATATTACTTGGATCATCTTGTCCATAGTTCTCTTCCAGAATTGCTCTTAAGTCTTCTTCTGTATCTTTAATGTTTTTATTGGCCTCAGATAATGTCGCTAAATCTGATTCGTTCTTAATTAAATCATCCCCAAAATTTTCTTGTATCATATTTTCTAAATTCCTACCAAGCTCGTCATTTTCGACTTCTACTGGAAAAACTATATTTCTACTTAGTTCATCTGCTACAGCATTATCTACTCCCTTTTTATAAACGATGTCATACTCGTACTCTTCAAGACGTAGTCGCCATCTTACCAGCCTTGATCCTGGATTGTTCACACTAAATAGCCAGGTTAAGGGCCTATGATCCGTTTTAATTTTAAATTTCTTCCCATAAATGTATGGCCTAAACTGCTGCACGGCCCAAACCAGAGCTAGCACTCTTTTTCCGTAGTACTGTAATTAACTTCTGCCTTGTTGAGTGCTCGACTGATGAAATGAATTGGCAAATCTGTACCATTGTATTCTTGAGATAATACTGCACCTAGTCCTACATTGTTTGCATCGGTGGTTATAATAAACTCTTTGCTATAATCGGGATATTGTACCAAGGTGAAATTCTTCAGGCTTCCTTTTATTTCTGCGAAACTATTTTTCTCTTTCTCTCCCCCAAGTGAAGCAAATATTCTTTTTCAATAATTTGTGCAATGGAGCAGCAATAGTACTGAAATCTTTTATAAACTTACGATAGTATCCTATCATTCCCAGAAAACTTTTGATCTCTTTCTGATTCTTAGGCTCTTTGAGTGCATCTACAGCATCAATTTTTTTCACATTAGGTGAGACACCTTTGCTAGTAATTGTATGTCCTAGATAATCTACTTGCCTTCTCATAAATTCTGATTTATCTAATTGTACTTTCAAATTAGCATTCTTCAATCTCAATAAGACTTGTTCCAACATCTTATTATGATCTTCGAGATTTTTACTGTAGACGACATTATCGTCCAAGTATACAAATGTACCCTTTCCGATTAAGTCACTTAAAGCCATATTCGTCATTCGCTGAAAACCAGCTGGTGCATTCCTCAGACCGAAAGACATTCGAGTAGACTCAAAATGCCCATAAGGCGTCGTAAATGCAGTTTTCTCCATGCTTTCTTTACTTAGCGGAATTTGATGAAAACCTGAGGTCAGGTCTAGGGTTGTGAAATACTTTTCCCTATCCAGCTGATCGAGAATTTCTTGGATGTTTGGGATAGGAAATTTATCGCTTACAGTTATCTCATTTAATCGGCGATAGTCTATTACCATTCTCCATTTCATTCTCCCGCTGCAGTCTAACTTTTTGGGCACAACCCTTATTGGACTTGACCAAGGTAAAATACTATGGCGAATCACCCCGTTTTTCAAAAGTTTTTGAGTTTGGGAGTTGACTTCTTCTTCATGTATCTTCGGATATCGATACGTTTTAACGTTAAGTGGAACGTCGCTTGTTGTTCTTATATGGTGACTTATACCTGAAGTAACTGTGAGGTCTTCATCCTCTAAACTAAATATATCACTAAATTCCCCTATTATATCTTTTAAAGATTCTATTTCTTCATTCTTCAGATGTTCCTTCCGTATTTGGTGCCAGATTTTATCTGTCCTATTACTAACCTCTTTAGAAAGAAGTTTGGATCGTTTTGACATCTCTTCCCTATTTATCACTTTATTCACATATTCAGATGTCAAATTTGGTTTATTTTCAAACAATAATGTAATCTTTATTTCATCGTTGTATAGTATATTATTGTAAAGATCGATAGAGAATTTCATCTTACTTAGAACATCATTGCCGACAATTCCATCATAACACCCTATTACATCTTCTCTTACTACATTGAATTTAATTTTTAAGAGATCATCAATTCCAAATTTTTCATTGTAATAATTCATTTCTATTTTGGCGCTTCCAATACTACAACGATTAGACCGACCTATTCCTTTAAAATAGACTATATCATCAAAATTAACGTCATCTTCATAAACACATTTTTCTTTTATTAAACTTATTCCTGCACCCGTGTCAATTAAAAATTTATACTTTTGTTTATCTTAACATAGTGTTATGTGGGGGCTTTCGCTGTAATTTGAAACAATCCCCCCTACGATTGTTCCTTTTTCCGAAAATTTGAGCCATTTTCTTTCATTGGTACTTGCGGTACAAATCCTTTCTTTCCAGTATCACTAAAATGGCTTTTGCATTCGTTGGTAGTATTATTTTTGTATATTGATTCCTTACGGTTATATTTACTGCTATCCCTATAACCATTTGGTCTGTTTCCGAAATTCTTTTGATTATAATTATTTTTAAATTTGAAACAGTCTCTAGCCATATGCCCTGTACCACCACATGAATAACACTTATGATCAAAGTGATTAATCCTAATCAAATTTTTATCTGTATATTCTCTTTCTTTAATTTTACTGTATCCTAAGCGAATATCTTGCTCCATAGCCAATTAGCTGGCTTCAGCTAAACTTTTTGGGCGTTGTGTATTAACAAAAGTACCTAATTCTTTATGTAAACCGAATATATATGCATTCAGCATATCTTTTTCTATCGCTATTTTCTGCCCGTAATAGGTTGTTTCTTCTAAGCTTTCATTAAAAAGACTCTGTATGCGACGACGCGTTAACGTTTCGACCCTTTGCGTGTACTGCATAACAGTTTCATTTCGCTGTTGCCTTAATCTTGTCATTTCAAGATGAAGTTGCATTGAAGAATATGTCTCTCTAAAAACTCTGTTCAATTCGTGCTTTAGTTCTTCCCATGTACTAAGCCTCTTATTCATTAATATGGTTTCCGCATTTCCTGATATCCTACTTTTAATTATTGGAAGTAAACACTCTTTTTGCTCTTTCGTAGCAATACTCATCGCGTTCTCACAATTTTGAATAAAATTATATGCTTTAGATGGGTCACTATCAAAATATGTAATTATTCTAATGATATTTTCTAAACTCATTTTGATTTTTTCATTATTTCCGACATTTGCAATTTCAGGAATTCTATACACATGTTTTCGAGTAGCACCTTGACCTATTTCTAGATTTTTTAAGCCTTCTGATAAATTTTCTACTTTTTCATTATTATCGTTTCCGTGTGAATTAGCTTTGTCTGCAAAAGTTTTTCCAACTGTGGACTTATCCCCATATTTTTCAGTTATTCCCGAATCGTTTCCTGTTTCCATTATTCCGTCTTCACTACCGAAATCGTCGGATAACAAATTTAGAAAAGTTCTACGTTTATAAGTACGAGAAATTATAAGACACTTTATAAATTTCTTCTTGGTTATCTCTAAATGCGATTTTATCATTTGAGATTATCTGTCCCAAAGTTAATTCGACTGTAAGGCCACTACTTTCGCCTACACAACAAATTTTTTTCTTTAAAGTATTTTCGTCAAAACTATATTCAGACTCACTTGTATTACTCATCGTGACAAGTTTGTTAAATATTAATTTCAGTATTTCAAAATAATAAACACACCAATAAGATTCGTTGATAGTTCTCTCAAAACATAAAACAGATATATGTATATAGATTCAATATAAATATACTTTTCTTTTCCTTTCTCTCTTTGCACCACGAGAACAAAAAATTGTTATAATGTATAAGTAAAATCTTAAAGCCGTCAGGAAAAGTATAGATGTGTATACTATGCGTTTTTATTGTTGTTATTATTACCAGAGATTCAATAACTTTGAACTTTACACGCTTTTTCATTTATGTAATCACTATAAAGTATAAACCTTCTACTTTACTTAACAGTAAACATATATTCCAAAAATAAAATAATTAAAGGTAATTTAAAAAGAATCGACTTACAATAATAATAAAAATGTGTAAAAGTTTCGCATCATCTTATACGCCAATAGTGATTCCTCTATATTGAAATCAATCTCCTTGAAGAAACTAAAATCTTCTGGATATCGTGGGAAACGTTTATTTCTTTCCTCCTTCCTTCTTGAATGATCAATAATTGCCTAATTTGATTTTGTTGACAATTGAGTCGATTGAGTCGCTTATTGTGGCTCCGTTCCTCTTTCACGTTAGCTTCAAAAATATTTAGTGCGCCCAAAAGATTTGAAGATTAACTTTGTATGGCAACACTTATCTTTGAAACGTGTTTTAAATTAGAATCAGAATTGTGTAAAACAGATGCACCCGTTACATATAATTTATATATGTGTATTGCACACACAATTATATGTAACTTTCGTACACACGGAGATATTTATTTTCAATTAATATTAGCGCTGCCACCAAATGTTATTCACTGACACGGACTTATGGAAGTAAGTAGAGAATTTTTCCTTACTTCCCCCCGTAAACTTCTAAGCGAGTCAATAGTAGGTATAATAAATAGAATTCGGACACTTTATTTTAAGAGTAACTTTATTGATTAATATTAATAGTTCTGAACGTGAGCTAAAGCAACTTAAGACTAAATTCTATTTACAGTATTATACAGTTCTGAGTTTCATTTCTTATCTGAAAAATTATGCTTACTTAGCTACTAAACAATCAAGACTTTAGCTACAGGAAGATCCCGAGTAAACATCATGCATTCCGATTACCATAGCATATAATTAAACGAAATATGATACTCTGACGGAGCATTGCGATAGTGCAGAGTAATGTTATTTAGAAAATAATAAGCTCACGTTGAATAAAGAAAAATATTTGGATCACAAACAAAAATATTAATTTCATTTGCTACCTTGCATCTTTTATCAATAACAACATGACCATGCACAATCGTCATGACACCATTCGCTACTTGAACCTGTGTCCAATACCTCTTCAACCAATGCTTCTGCAAGCTTCTCTAGAGCTCCTTGGCCTAGAATACTGACAGTGGCACCACTATCAAGTAATCCAGTCTCAGTTCGCCCGAACAGCTTTACTTCGGCATACGGTCGAATGTCGTCTGGCATCGACACGGAAATCTGTGCCAATTTTTTTCCTTCTAGTCTCATCCGTCGACAGTATTCCCGCCATCGAACGGTAGATCTTTTCTTTCTTGGTCTCATATCCAGGTCAGGATACATAATGTCAGCTAACTCAGGTGTTGGGATTCCCGATCCGTCTCTCGTTTTTCTGTGCACAGCGTCCGCTGTTGGGCCTAAAAATATTCTTGCGCCCGCATCCGTAGCAGAACACTTGCTGTCTCACTTGCAGGCAGTCTTGGTAGAAATGACCTTGCTGATCGCAATTCGAGCACACTACTGTGTGTCTGGTCGAAATGGCTGACACGTCGCCTAAGCTGGTGTCACTGCCTGTTGCTATTGACAAGTCGGGGTTTAAGGTCTGGAAGTCGTCAATCTCGTTTACTCGTTGGTTCCGGTAAAGGTTCCAACTACCAGCTGTCGAAATTCGTAGCTGCGTGGCTTGAATTCGAGTAACGAGCGATCTTAACTGTCCTATAGTATCAGTGGAACACAGACATATCTTCTCCTGAATCTCAGGCAGTAGATTAGACTTGACGATTTCCAAGAATTTTGTTCTGGCATGTCGTTTTGCAATTGGTCACGCAACAACACTAAATGGTGTTGGTACATGGCGAATAGTTCACGAGGCTTCTGCTTTCGCGACTTCAGCTGCAATCGGATTTTCAAATCATCTTTGGGCACTCCCCATTCAATAAACAATCCAGTGTTAACAAATTCCCAAGATGGAAAGGGGTTGGGTCTTAATAGCGACCAGTACCAGTCCTTCGCTGGTCCCGTCAACAATATGAGCATGTTTCTAACAAGGAGATCAAAATCTCCTTCTAGAGCGGAGTGCGTGAGCGCTTCGACTCGAAAAATAAATTCATCTACGGAAAGCTCGGAGTTATTGCCATTGTATGTCAGGTTCCATCTTCTGATAGGACTGCCTGATCGTCGTTGTCCTACACTCGCCGGGATACGAAGAGATGGAGGTGGTGGAGCTTGTATATAACTTGGTCCAGGCTGGTCAAGAGCTGAAGACGGTCTATTTAACGACTACCTACGCAAGTCGTGGAACTCGTGTGATGGTCTAGGATCACCCATAGAAGGAGGTAGCCGTGAAAACTCGATTGGTGGCATTGCAGCTGCTATTTGCTGCCTAACGCTACTTGTCAATTCAGTCCGCAATGAATTCAAGCTCTGCTCGAGGCCTTCCCGAACTAAGTCCGGCAGCTGTATGCGCAGACCTGCCAGCAGGTATTCAGTCGCTGCAGAGTTCTGTCCACTGCCAGAAGGCAGTGGGCTTACTCGTCGCCAGTTGGGATTTGTTAAGGTCATGGAATGTAGATCTGGCACTCCAGATGATAGGGATCTTCGAATAGTTGGTGGAATCGTCAAAGGTGATAAATCTAATGTCGACATGGGAGGCAATGGATCGTGACTGACAGACTTTACGGGCTTCATCATCTTCCGGACAGCATCTGTATACTCAGTAAAATCATACTGAGTGAGATGGAATCTGCAGATCGGGCAATTTGACCGCCGTCCAATCCACGTTTTCAGACACGCCTTCTGGAACACATGTCCACAGACCGTCTTCACTGCCTTCCTCTTGCCAGACTAGTCTCCCTCTAGACAGACAGCGCAATTTTCAGGCACCTGTATTGGCGCACCAGGTTCTGGCGGTGGTGTTCACACTGTAGCCATTGTGTATTCAGTCGTAAGTCAGGCTTTCAAAAAATTTACAAACCAAGGGTTTGGAAGAAATGTCAATAAAAATTCAAGGAATTCAAAAGTTCGGAAGAGATAACAAACTATTCGAATAAATTTTCTTCTTAAAAGTTCAGCAAAAGGCGAAAAATCCAAAGAAATCACAATAGTCAAATCAAGCGTTTTAAAACAAATTAACAGGAACCATACCATTTCTCCCTCACTCTCCAAGGGCTAATTCTACACATAAAAATCTCCAGGTCGCTCCCTCTTTCAGGTCAGAAATGTTGACGCAAATAAGCGACGTAAATGTGTGCATGAAAAAATGTTTGAGTTCTCACAGAAATCTGGGAATAGTCGGGTTGGAGAAGCTAGAAACTAAAAATGATACTAGAGATTCTTCAGTCAGGCAGTTAGCAGTAAGCCAACTCCTGATTACTGAAGGTCTCCAGCATCAATTCCATCCCCCAACAACTCTTTCCTTCCTCTTCACCTGATCATCATATCCAGCTAGTCCGCTAGCCGGGCAGAGTCATGAATCTGGTCAACTAGTTAGCTGGAAGCCAAAAAGTCGCCTCACAGACTCATAGCTCTGTCCAGCCAATTGGCCAACAGAACATGTCTCCGCGAGAGCACAAACAAAAAATGTGTGAGGCCACCTACCATTTACATGGCAGAAGGCCAGCGGGAAAGACCATTCAAAAATTCAAAAACTAGACACCTGTTCAGACTCGAGGCTTGACCAAAGTCAATCCTAGAGTAGAACTTCAATTCAAAAACTTCCAAAAAAACACTTTACTTTACTCAACAGACTTTCAACAACTTTCAAAAACCCATTACGTTGCTCTACAAAAAAATTTGACAACAAAACCGGTCAGCCTCAGGTCCGCATGTATCTCCCACTAGATATGAGACTACCGAGTCAGACGATTTAGCTATTAGCCAAATGTCCATATCTACAAGTAGTCTCAGTCCCCAGTGTCAAACACATTTGAACACCGAAGTTGACTGAGTTGGCCCCACGTTGGGCGCCATTTTTGTTATGGAAGTATATTGAGTGATTGGTTTGGACGTGAAGTCAAGACTGCCAGCATGAGCTGACAGATCATTCGACGCACAGCGTTGACTGCAGGGCGGCACGCCAGCTCGCCTCGGCTATTGGCGAAGAGTGTTGGGGGTTCCACGAAAAACCTGCCGCTGCCGTCTGCCATAATCAAAAAAATTTTCGTGCCTACAAAGAAAACGCCGGCACACATTCGGTCCTGAAGAGACTTTTACGTCACTTACCTACATTCCCATCGAAGGCGCAGATGTTATGCCTTCCTTGCATGCTCCAGCCACCCATCTGACTCTGAGGGTAAGATTTTTCAGAGTCCCTTGTTGACCTGTAAAGAGACTAGAGCGGACCTAGACGACCTTCATGCGAGAGGGCTCCAGGAAAGTGAAGGAGGAAAAGAAAAATCTCTAAGTCATGACTACGTTATAATGAGGCTTATATTTCTGTTGGGAGTACCACATTTTTATAATACCATCGCTAATTTCTTCCTTACCTAATTCTACAATACAATACAATTTTTTTCTAATGGAGCGAGTACTACTATTAAACGTGGAGTAAAAAAATTAAATAAATTCTCATCTAGGCTTCCACACTTTCATATTATAGGTATGCGGGATTTACCTCAGCTCAATGGTATTTCTGGACCCTTTGTTTCTTTTTTTTCTCTTGTTTTTCGATTTTTCAATTCAATTATAAGTCTACAAATTTATAACATTTTTCCTTTTTGTTATAATCTTTCTGGGTTCAATTTATTTCTACGTTTATTATATCTTTTTCCCTTTTTCTTCTTCTACATATATTAAATCAAAAGAAAATTAATAGTAATGGAAGCGCTTCATTTTAATTCGTACCTAAAATTATTAATAATTTACATAGACAACAGAAGTCGTAAAAAAATGAGGTATCTAACTCAGAAAATTTATTATTTGAATATAAAAGTATCTTAACGGGATTTTGTTAAAGCTAAAATTACGAGAAAAAAAAATTAAGAAAATAGCATTTCAAGCGGATTAAAAGTCCTTTCTTTTCAGGGTTCATACCATTTTCATTCAAAGCAAGTTTGTTTTTCATTATCGGAATTACAAAACCTATTATAAGCTCAATTATAGTATGTTGCTTGTTTGTTATTCTTTATCGTGTCATTAATTTCTTGTACAAGTGAATCAAATGGTGAGTCCAATATAAGAAAATTTAGGATGTTCCGCTGACAAGTGCTTTCTTTTTGGTTTCACTATTACGTTTTCTTTTTCTTGAGTTTTATTGCTCTTTGAACGTCGCTCGTCTACAAAGCTAAGGGCTGTTCCTTAAAATTCGAATTTGAAGGAACATGACGTATGAGCGAGTTTGCGACTTGTTTATGTTTTAGTATTATTGGATTCTTTCTTTTCGTTTTCAAATATGAAAGTACTGGAATAAACCGAAATCGCTATTATATTGCATTGGAATATAGTCTTACTATCTTTCTGAAGGTTGTAATCTAGTACTGAATTAGCCTTATGAGAGACTTTCACATTTTACTTAGTTAAGTTAGCACTGAATATCTTCCCGTAGGCAATTGCAAAAAAACTTATGTTATAATTAATGTAAATTTCGTGTGACTAATTTCACAAAATCTCTAGTTATGTTCAAATGAATATTTAATTTCATGAAATTGCAAAAAACTTAGGTTATAACTACTCCAAAAGCAATCTAAGTAAATTCCATGTGACTAATTTCGCAACATCTCTAATTATGTTCATTTGAATAATTTCAATCGATATCTATTTAATTTAAATTCGATTCGTTCGTCTAGGAACTTACAAAAAGAAAAACTCTATCAGAGTAAAATGTACTAATAATAAAATGTGGTACTTATCAAAAACAGTTATCCTCCGCAGGTACAATGTTGAAAATTCCGTGTCGCTTTTGAGGACGTTTCATATTCGAGAAAACGTGCCCGATCTTGATGGCCTTTGCAATGGAAAATCTGTATGTTTGTATTGCGAGTCAAAAGTGGTCCTTTAGGACTAAACTCTTTGGGGGCCAATTCTGCATCCTATATAGCGAGATTCTCGCCAAATTTAAGCTATTTGTGGTTGCCGGGTAGAAATTGATGGAAAGATGTTCATCCGGCTGTTCTTTTGTTTCCAATGCAGCAAATGCTTGAGGACATTCAAGGGGGTATTTCGGCGTCCTATAAAGGTTCCGCTGGTTCGCAATCAAGTGTCAATCACTAAAAATTGATTTACTCTTAATCGATCTTTATACTTCCCGGAATATACAATTGTAAAAATTTCCAAAACTTTACCTGAACGATTAAACTCCTTATCATGTTTATTCTCCAATGATAGTTTGTCCTTTATTGGTTAAATCTCTTCCGATATTTGTGGATCACTTTAGTGTCTTTTTTACTTTGCACTTTGCCTTTCGCAAACAGAAGGAAGACAAAACTCTTCTTCTTCCTTGTCACAATCAGCATGCCACACCGAGCTCGTTCGTCGTCTTTGGGGTGTGTTCAGCAGTCGGTTTAACCAAAGGCCGGCATACATGCTACAGTATTTCTCAGTGCAGCATATTGCTATATGCAATATGCTACGACCGTAACATGATTTTAAAAATTAATATTCAAATTGAGTATACCTTTAAGTATTTACTAATAAGAAATGTTATTTTAATTGAAGATCTTAAAATTCATTATACCCAAGACACTACAATTTCAGAACATGTCCATCTAAATAAAAAACTATACATGTCATTTGCAGCAGAAAATAGTTAGTGCCACCTAGTATGCAATAGTTGTATGAATATGTATTATGTTCATTAAAAAACTAACATGATTTAATAATTTAATTAATTAATGCACTTGGCAATTTTTATTTTAGACCAACAATTTTTTTAAATTTGATAAGCTCATTGATTGATTTTGCAACCAAGTTTGGGATAAATTTGAATTGAGGTGTTATGTTTATATACTGGTTAAACTTCTGAACATACTTTTGGCTTAGGTCCTCGGTTGTGGTGTGGCTAATCCAAATTCATTCTATGAAAACGCTTATTTTTCTGGTGACCAATAACACTTTATTCTTTTTTTTATAAGGGAACAACTTTGCTGCTCCTGCCTTAACCTTCAACAATTACACTTGGATTTTCCAAAGCCCTTTATTTCAATGCCGTGCACTTGTCGGCAAGCAAACCTAAGATCTAACCGAACAAACTTAATCTTTTCCTTTAATCCGAACAAACCTAATTTTCTCTTATATCCGAACAAACTTAATTTTTTCTTATATCCGAACAACTTTATCTTTTCTTATATCCGAACACACTTAATTTCTTCTTATATCCGAACAAACTTAATCTTTTCTTATATCCGAACACACTAAAATTTTTCTTTTTTTCTTAATAGCAAAGGAACTTAGTTCATTTCCTCCTTTTTTTGAAAACCACGACCGATACTTCTCGCTATCTCAACCAAAACTCAACTCGAAGTTAAAAAGTCAAAACTCCTCTAAGCCATAAAGACAACTCTACTCAACTGCTTTAAAAAACCGACTCTCCTCTTAACAACCAACTCAACTCTTTATTCTTTCGCCCCCAAGAATCTCTTTCAGCGGGTCACGCACTTTTTTGTCAAGGAAAATATCACTTCGTTTGGACATGTCCATACATGCCCAAACGAATTCCGTTCAACCGTCTTTTTTTTTAATTGTAATTTAATACCGTGTGCCGCTGATAAGATTTTCGTAGTGTAAAAAGGCATGAACGTTCTTGCGTTCATCGTCGGGAAAGCTTATTTTGCACTTTTCAAGTGCAATATCAAACTTTTGTTTTTTCCGTTTCGCTTGGGAAAAAATATTTTGTCGTGAAATTATGTGAAGAAATTTCTGATGAAATTTCTTAAACTCTTTTAGCGATAAGCTAGTTGGGTTTTTAAGCATGATTAGCATATGAAAACTTTTCCGAATGCAAGCTTTTGTGTGTGTGTTCATTATGTATACGCACATAGTATTATAATGTTTCTATGTTTCTTTTCAGGGCTTTTTAGGGTTTTTTAGGGGAAAACGGGGAAAAGAGTGTTCAAACTTCTGAAAAGGGTTTGTTTTGCATGCATATACCAATTCAGGTCCTATACACACTAAGGTTTTGTGTATACATATGTATACATCAACCAAGATTTTGTATGTAACATTCCTTCCTCCCTCAAAAAAGAGAATTATTCTAAGAAACTATGTGGGAAGAAGAGAGAAAAAAAATTTTGCGGGATCACGTTCACATGAATTTTATATTTGTTATTTTCTTCATTATAAATAAAAAAAATGACAATCAAGGGTATGCAGTATCAGTATGATACATTGTATTTGCTTCTTGCGTTTTTGTTGATGCTAAGGTTTTGCCCTTCATTTGGATATAGGTTTTAATTGTTCGTCACAGTTGAGACTATGCCGTTTTATGACATTGTTGCTCCGCGTTCGCCTTATATAAGCCCGGCACCTTATTGTGTACGGGTTATGGCAGTTTTCGTGCAAAGTGTGGCTCGCGGGTGTCGGGGCCAAATTCGGATACTGATCCGGAGGGAGGGTCGCCCGGATATATGCTTTTGGGCAGCCCCGGCTGAGGCGGATATTTTCTACCCAGGAGAGTTCTATTTGGGGCCTAATGGTGGTGCTTCTTGGCTTGCATTGGGTAAGTTCGTGTACAGCTAAGACTATGCCGTTTTATGAGATTGTTGCTCCGCGTTCGCCTTATATAAGCCCGGCACCTTATTGTGTACGGGTTATGGCAGTTTTTGTGCAAAGTGTGGCTCGCGGGTGTCGGGGCCAAATTCGGATACTGATCCGGAGGGAGGGTCGCCCGGGTATATGCTTTTGGGCAGCCCCGGCTGAGGCGGATATTTTCTACCCAGGAGAGTTCTATTTGGGGCCTCATGGTGGTGCTTCTTGGGTTGCATTGGGTAAGTTCGTGTATAAATATATATAGTTGCTGTTTTCTTACCCACCTTTTTTTTTGTTTTCTATATTTCTAGGGGCGACTCTTACCCTGGTTGGAGAAATTGGGTTGTGTGGTTGTTTGACGTTCAGAAGGCATCCGTCCTACATGCGGGATGCAGACGATTTGGGGTCTGAGGGTGGTACTTCTTTCGGGCCCATTGTGATCACCCGGCCGTACCATCCATTTCTACGTTGGAGTCGGTCGTCCATTGGGGTGAGAACAGGGGTGCCCCTTCCGAGTGTGAGGACTGGAACTACCCGACTGTATCATCCATTCTACTTCAGAGCCGCCCGAGGCGCCCCCCCCCCCTCATATGAGGAGTCATGGTAATTTGTTCTTCTTGAATTCTAACTTGATCCCATACAAATTTCTCCCCTCTCTTTGTAGGAGTTGTTGATGGCCAATCACCCCGACAGGCGCCCGTTGAAACGCACAAAAAAAAGTCTCTATTTTCAAAATTTTCTGTATTAATAAAAAGTTTTTTGTACTTTAATCTAATGAAGATTTCATAATTAAATGAGTGTTGTTTCTAAAAAGTTTTGTGTTTACTGTTTGTGTTTATTGGTCTCTTTCAGGTAATTGTTTCTGTTAGGCTTATGAAAATGACTCTGGGGGGTTTTCTGTGTTTTTTTTTTCAAAGAGTTGAGTCCTTGGTTGTTGGTTTACATATTTGTTGATTGTAGTTCGCTATTAGTTTATATATATTTTTATTTTTTTTCTATCTTTTTGTTTTCTTACACCATGTCTTTGTCGGTTGTGATTTGACTTATACTAGAGCTCGAACATTTGTTTAATATCTTAGTAGTTAGCTAAGTGTTCTTATTTATTACTTATTGCTACGGAGTATTATTTATCTATTATTTTTATTTTTATTATTTTTGTTTAAATAAATTTCGATTATGATTTAATTTGTTATTTGTTTGTTCTAATTCTATTATATTTTGTTCTTGTTTCTTCTATTTTCTTAATTCCTAGGGCTTTTAATCTATTTTGTTGAGAACTTCCGAATTGTGTTTTCTTTTGAAATATATTTTCTTTCTCTTAATGTCTAGTTTTTATTTCACTTATTTTCTATCAGCCAGTAGTCAAAGGAGAGGGGCTGTGCTTATAACAGAAGAATGAGACGGGGCCAACCAACGAGTATAGATCTATTTGCTTATACTACTTGTATACATCTCGCTCTGTGAAGACTTCGAGTACTTTTTAATTTTTCTTGGGGTGTTGCGTAAACCGGTTCCATAGGAACGTTTTCAGTTGTGAGCTGTTGTCTGCGTTTAGCAATCCATGCCATGAATGCCGGGACGATATATTTTGCTAATGCCACCACAGATACAATTAGCAAGAAGAGTCCGGTCATTGATAGGGATGTAATTGAGAGTATATGAGGAATTTTGGCCTTTGGTCCAAAGTGAATGTTGTTCACTTTGGCACGGATTTCGTCTAGATATTTTGTTGTAGGTGGATACGTTGGTTTGTATCATCTCCTAGGAGTAATGTTGGTTGTTTCTCAGGGTTTTTAGGAGCGGATATCTTGGACATATATTCTGCCAATACCTCTTGAGTTTCGTTTGTGCCTGGGAAGTAGGTTGGTTGGAAAACTTTTAGCGGATGTAGATTTTCTGCTTCGTAATACAGAGTGTGAGACCGTATTTGCAAGGAACATGGTTCGTTGACTGTCATGATTCCTTGTCCTGCGAGACGACGAGTGTTACGTTAACAGGGAATTCCTGAATGGAATTACCAACAAATGTAACTGTGGGGTGGTTACTGTTAGTGTAGCGGAAAGTTAAATTCAGAACAAATCAAAGTAAGTTCACATTCGATTTATTTATAGTTTTTCTCACGCTTCTATGCACTTTAATCTTAATTCAAAATTATCTAATATATCCAGATACTAATTATACAAATTTATTCACATAAGCAAAACTAGTTCGCAGATTTGTCCAAGCTAACCCGAGACGGGAAGATGAGGGACAGCTGACATGAACTAATTGTACACTGAAAATTTACTACTATATTTTTACTTTAATTAAATCGTATTATATTCTTAATGTGATATTCTATTTATTCATAATTCAAATAATCTACAAAAATTAAAATACTAAAAACTTCAAACAAAATTTCACACTGTTGACTAAAGCTATCACCAATTATTTTTCTACACAATTAAAATGTCCTCCACCTAATTGCATATGAGCTTGCACAAACCTTTTTGGATGGTAGCAAACCAAGTTTCACAATTAGAATATTCACAAAAAAAAAAAGATATTATGCACTGTACTTCGTATGTGATGTTAACTCTGTGACCTTTGAAAACGCATGAGAGTGATCCATGGCACTGCACCTCTTTATATAGAACCTGAACCGCCATTTTTCTGTGGAACCTACAACCATAATGTAAATTTCTCCAAGAAAATAATTTTTCGTTCATTTCTATTATTTTCATTCGATGCGGAATTTTTATCTTCCAATGAAAAATTCTTATTCTTTATTATTTCTTACAAATGCTGGCAAAAAGTTTAAATTGTGCCATAACATGGCGCTGATTAAAATTTGGCATCCATTTTCAATAATTTAAGTGTGGAACGCAATTTTTAATTTATCTCGTTCCCCCTAGCTATCTCTTCTTTCTCATTATGCTTATGAGAAAACTAAAAATCTTAAATATCTTTTCAAGAAGATATTTTCACACCTTTTAAGCGCTGCCACTGTATTCCTCTTTGAAAAACACCCCGATTTCATATGTCATATGTTGACAATATATGAAGGTGACAGTTCCGCGGTTTGTGGTCGTTTCGCGCCGTCAAAGTTTTCGCGAGTGTTTTTTAGTGGCCCTTTGTGATTTAATTACAGGTAAGTGTTACATAATGCCAAGTAAAAGTGCTTGTGTGTTGAATTCATGTGTTTGTGTGTTCAATCCTTTGATTTTTTCCGAGTATAAATATCCTAACCTGTACCAGGTGCGATATTTACCTTTGTTTTTTATGCGCTTAATCTTATAATTCAGGTGTGCACATATATTAAATTTTGCTAACAAGTTCTAGCAAGGTAATTTTATATCGATTTTACAACATAGCAATATGAATTTCGCAAGTTTTCTTGCATTTTTGTTCTGTTCGCGGCATCTGTCAACAGGTGAAATTTATACGAATTTTACCTGAATTGCCCGACTGGAACTTAGTTTTCAGTAGAATTTTTATTCTACTATTAGTATTTCATAGATTGGTTAAACTTCCAGGTGTTGATGACTGAAATTCAGCATAATATCACCACTTGAAGTTTAACACAGTATTGTTGTTGTTTATATGTAATTTGTTTACGTTTGTACGTTGCATGTAGGATGATATGCATTGGTTGTAACGTTTTCATTTTGTACTTCAATATAAAATTCGTTATTTCTTATTCAAATAATTCATTTCTTATTTTAATAATTTCAGGAATTCATTTATGTGGGCTCTGGAGCTACAATTCAACGAGGGACTTCGTGGGAGCGGTGCCAAAATGAGATAAGTACTCATATCTTTGTAAAATTTTTACTGATTCTTCCTTTTTTTGTTTTTTTGTAGGTTCATCGCTGAACAATGAGTGAGTAACTGTTGAGTACAAGTTATATGTACTACAGTAGTTTCGGTTAAGGAGTACAGCCACGAATTTGGTCTATTGAGTTTAATTATTGTGTTTCTTGGGGGAATTTGAGCTCTGATGCTACACTGTGGGTGTTCGCCCAGTGGATTGAATAAAAGTTTAATAACACATTCATCTGTTTCTGTAGCCTTGGTGAGTGGTGTATTTAGCTTACCAACCCACGTATCCTCATCGATTCCCTTTGAAATTTTTTTGAAAGATCTCAGGTTTTCTGGCTTCAGCAGCAGAAATTCCTGGGTCTGGATTTCACTTGCCACATGGGAAAATTCGATATCAGGTATCAATGAGTGGTTTGAATCCACCCGTATGGGAAAACATCTAATCTGTTGGATTGCCATCTTGGGAATATTAAATATGGGAAGTTTGATTCGGATAACTAATTTGTCCTGTAACAAATGTGTCTTAACATCTGCTGTTTGATGCAGAACTGACAAACAGTCCTGTAGATTGGGACAAGTGGACTGAGATTTGTGATAAATCTCTAGCAAATGGTTTGGGGAAATTAAAAGCGGATGAATTTGATTATTTCTACTGGACACTATTATGTCCAGTAGAGCTTCTTGTCTAAATTCCAACTCTATCATTTGTAGTGTCAGACTAGAAACGATCTCTTGTCTTATTTGGTGGGCTATCAAATCGTCCGTTGTGTTCTGCAGATGGTTAATCTGATTGGTTATCTGATGTTGTCGTTCAGACAGTGAGGATAAGGGTTTTTGAATTTGTTCAAACGTGGTTTTTATTACGCTGATCTGTTGCTTTTTCAGATCAGCTAAGGATTGAGTATTTACCTCTAATTCGCTTAGTCGGCTGTACACCTCTTGTTCGTTTCCGCTATCCATAGTGCCAAAGAGATAGTGCATCGCATTACCTATCCCATAGAAGATGGATCGGGGTTTGCGTGATTTAGGCACTGCCTCTTTAATGAAACTGGTGCGTCTCTTGATGTTTTCCATCAGGGCATGTACATGTTTGGTTTGTAGGGTACATAGGTACATGAACGTAGTGTTCCGCGCGTTCCGCCAGTTTTGTCTGATTGTCTCGCCCAGATCTAACTCAGTGATGACGCTCCAAGTGTCGTGGTAAACTGATAAGCTTCCAAGATCCTCAAATAGTACTCCCGTAATATTTAGGGGCGTTGTAGAGTAAGGTTCCTCCGCGAGGGCTCCTATTGTGATCAGGAACAGTCCGTAGAAAATTATTGACTGCATTGTTATCTAGGAGAAGATAGGATAGGATATTAAAATGGGTTCCTTGTTGACTTTGTAGCTTACATTCTATTGTTCTTTAATCTAATACGTACGTACCTTAACACTACTTAGTTTCTATGGACACCTTTTTATTCGTAGAAAGGTTTTAGACGGTAGTTATGTACCGTCACCTCTCGTTTGCGAATTTTAATTGTTGTGTTTACTGAACTGGGGATTCCGGTTACGGTATAGGGTCCTACCCAAATCTGGGAGAGCTTATGTTTGCGACTCTCGCTCTTCAGTAGAACCTTGTCCTCTGTGAAATGCCAGGGGACGTACAGCATCGTCATAGTAGTTTTTCGAGCGTTGTTTACTCATCAGAAGATTTTTCCGTGCTATAGCGTACGACGATTGAAGCTTATATGTAAGAATATGGTAGTAGCTCTCGTGGTTATACACGGGCTCAGGGTCTCGCCTTAAGTTGGACGGAACGTCCGCTGAAAAGCCGTAGAGGCAGTCCATGGGAGTTAATTTTGTCCCTTCGTGTACACTGTTGTTGTACACGAAAGCAGCGGTTCGCAGATAACTATCCCATGACCTGGGATTTTCGTCCACTATAGTTCGTAGATATTCAACCAATGGTCTATGTGCACGTT
Source organism: Dioctria linearis (assembly GCA_963930735.1). Lineage (NCBI taxonomy): Eukaryota > Metazoa > Arthropoda > Insecta > Diptera > Asilidae > Dioctria > Dioctria linearis. The sequence continues at coordinate 79,867,437 of OZ005743.1, read as the reverse complement.
CGAGTGCTCCATTTGATTGGGGATGATAAGCTGAAGTCTGCAGCTTATTTATCCTAAGGAGTTTGCATAACTTTTTGAATAGGTCACTCAGGAAATTACTTCCCTTATCGGTTACTATTCTTTTGGGAATGCGGTAGCGCGTGACGATTTCGTCGAAGAAAATTTGCGCTATCGTTATAGCTTCCCCATTTTTTTTTAATTATATTTTTTTAATATATATTTGTTTCCGGATTCAGTCTCCTCCAGTGGGCCGACTATATCTAGATAGATTTTGTCGAATGGTTGTTCCGCTATGTCTGTAATCACCATTGGCATTTTATACTGTGGTAAAGCCTTCATTGTTTGACATTTGGTACACCGCTTGATGCGTTTTTTTATGTCACTAAGAATGGGCCTCCACCAGTACTTTCTTCGAATCCGTTTATAGGTTTCTATCACTCCCTGATGGCCGCCAAGACAGAATCATGATTATCTTTTAAGATTAATTGAATCTCCTCTGGGCTTGTGATTACTTCAGGGGGACGAGTTTCGTCTATAATTTGTGGATTGGTACTAGGTGGACTGTCAAAGTCTCCGACCTCTTCTGGGTGATGAGTTTGCTCGTTTTGTTCTATTGGTTTGGCATGGCTGTCTGAATTTGTTCCACTTTCCTGAATGCTTCGTGTCTGGGCTCTTGCTACTGCATTGCATTGCAGATACTCTTTAAGGTCCGATGAGTGTTTTCCCTCCTCTATGTCTATGTGGTGGACTATAGCTTCTACCGTGAAGGTTGTAGTTTCTTTGTCTCTGTCATTATCCCGTGGAATGCGGCTTAAAGGGTCGGCATTCGTGTTGTACTTTCCGCGCTTATTATATTTTATTCAATTTTATAATTGAACTCGGAAAGGTTATGGTGAAATCTCACCAGACGGAATGTGGGGTCCTTAACATTGAAGACTCCCTTGAGCGGTTTGTGATCTGTATAGACCGTGAACTCTCGGCCTTGTAGAAACACCTGAAATTTTTAGTCGCCCAAACTATAGCCAGTAACTCTTTCTCAATATTGGCTGGTCATTTCCTACCTCTCCTTGAGAGAGAACTGCTCCAAGAGCCTCGCTGCTGGCGTCTGTGGTAAGGTTAAAGGGTTTTGAAAAATCGGGATATATTAACAGTGGATGGGAAATTAAAGCATTCTTAATTCTTGGCATTTCTCAGTCCACTTAAACTTTACATCCTTTCGGAGTAAGTTTGTTAGAGGACGTACTGTTTTTGAAAAATCGGGTATGAATTTTCTGTAGTAGTTCGCAAGGCCCAAAAATGATTGCACTTGGCTTACTGTCTTAGGAGTGGGGAAAGTTTGGACGCATGCCATTTTGCAAGGTCAGGTAGTGCTCTTTGGTTAGAACATTTGTGTCCTAAATACACTACCTCGCGCCTGAGAAATTGACATTTCTCAGGTTGAAGTTTCAGGTTATTTTCTCTTAACCTGTCAAAGACTTTGCGAAGCTTTTCGTTGTGGTCTGTCAGACTTTTCGCATAGATGACGATGTCATCTAAGTAGACGAAACATTCTAGGTCTTGTAGGCCAGCTAATATGAAATTCATTGACCGCTGAAATGTGGCCGGGGCTCTTTTGAGCCCGAATGGCATGCGTTTGAATTCATAATGCCCGTAGTTGGTACAAAAAGCCGTTTTTGCTCGATCTTTCGGATCGACGAGTACCTGATGATAGCCATTGGCTAGGTCAAGGGTGGTGAAGTATCTTGAATGGCCGAGTTGCTCGAGGATATCCTCAATCCGTGGTAGCGGGAAGGCGTCGCCAATCGTTTTTTCGTTCAACTTACGGAAGTCAACGACGACGCGCCACCTTTTCTCACCATCTGGTCCCGCTTTTTTGGGGACGACTAGCAGTGGTGAGTTCCATGGGCTTTTGCTGGGCTGGACAATATCGTTGTCCAGCATTTCTCGGAGTTGCTCATTTATGACATTTCGCTGTGTCTACGGTAACCGGTACATTTTTTGGTTAACAGGTGCTTGGTCTTGGACCAGAGGGACGTCGTGGATGATGGCATTGGTATGTGTAAGCCTGTCAACCTTTAAAAAGAATATGTCATCATATTCGTAACAGAGCTTTGTTATTGAGGCTTTTTCGTCAGTATTTAAAGTTTCGTCCAGACTGTGTTCTTGCTCTAATCTGGTGAGGCGGGGCTGAATACTGGTGTCTTCTTGTTCGACATCGTTTGGGAACAAGTACCTTATATGTTGTAGGGTGGCCGTCTGATCGGCGCTTATTGCCCTGTTTGTATTGTTCTTAAATCTAGATCTATTATTATTATCCATATTCATCTTACCTCTTAACCTATTTCTTTTATATATGAGTGGCGCTGGGCCAGATGGATCTGCGGGAGTTGCTACCGGCAGACCGTTTGTGTGCTGGCCAGCGCCTGACTCAACTCTTCTGGATTGGTTTCCGTGCGAGGAAATCGCAGAACCTTGTTGGGTCCCTCAACATTACAGTTTTTGCCTAGGAAATCATTTCCTAGCAAGCCGTCGTCAGAAATACCTGGGATGTTTTTTACCACCTGAAAGTTGATAGGTAAGTTTCTTTTTAGCATGAAGTTTCCTTGGCAAATTCCTAAGGTTTTTCCGCTGCCAAAGGGCCATGAAGCGTTAGTTTTTTGTTGGGGTCTATTAGCTCGCGAGATTTGGGAGCTTTTTTCTTAATTATACTGATCTCAGTGCCGGTATCCACTATTAGCTGGGCCTGACCATTTAGACCTATGTCTAGAGGAAGTCTGGCGGTGGGCACACTGAAGTCGGGCGGCTGAGAAGACCCTTTTTTATTGCTGGTAGGGTTTATAGTCGAGCCGGGGAGCTTTGGGTCGACTCTTTGTCGTTTCCCTGTTTTTTATCCTCCCATTTTTGCTTTTGTCGACATTCGGCGATCTTGCGTCCGCGGTGCCCACAAAAATCACATTTTTGTCGTATGTTAAAGACTCTGGGGCCTTTTTTATTGCTCAGGTCTGACTGTAGTGGATTGTTAGGCGATCCTCGTGTGAAACGAGTTGCAGACTGTGCTTGGCTATTTCGACAGTCGCGAATGTCATGCCCGTAACTTTTGCAGTTAGCGTAGAAGGAAGTGTTCTTGCGTTTTAGATGCTCCGTGTAGGTGTGTTCCCGCTTCTGGCAGAAGTTGCAAGTGATGTTTTGTACCAGATTTTGTGTATCTGGTTGTCTAGAATCCCTTCGTGAAAATGGCGGGCGTAGCGGTTGAGCATGTACGTATGGGGGATTGCTAAACTCTCAGGGCTCTTGAGCTCGTGGTGATGCATACATGGGTGGCTGTGGTGCTTGATTGTAGGGAGTTCGGCTAAGAGCTCGAACTCGAAGACTTGGATCTATTGGTGCCATTGGATATGGCTGTTGCGTTAATGGTGTTTGGACGAAATCTGTGCCTGCTTGCAGCTTTTCCATATCTAAAGCCTTTTGTATCAGCTGCTCTAGATCATCTTCTACCAGAGTGAGGAGGTACTGGCATAGGTGGGGATTGTTCACTACACTTTTGAGGGCATTCTTGGCGAAGTCCGCCAACTGTGTCTTCACAGCTGGGGCTGCCGTTGCTCAGTACTTCAGTACCGCTGCCTCGTTGCAAAGCACCAACAACTGCTTCACTCAACGGGTTTTGCCTCATTGTGATCAATTTGTTGAGCAACTCCTGGAACGATTCTCGTGGTAGGTAGGTTCTGTTCAGACGTTCCTCCACCTCACTAAAAGTAGTTGAAACGTCCGAAGCAAACAGCTGATAGGCATCGCCACGAAGTCTTGTGGGCAAGATATGTAGGAAGGCTCCTTTTTCCTCCTCACCTAAGCAGTGTAAGGCCGGTTTGCAACAGCCAATAAATGTATGCAGCTCACGACCAAACTGTGGGGCATTTCACCCGAAATCAGAGGAACTAGTTGTGCCGTGAGCTTGGCCACCTTTGCATAGTCTACCATTCTGATTATCTTTTTGTTAGTAGGCTTGTAGGGTAGTCTGCTTGTGCCTTTTCGGGTCTCAGGGGTGGTTTCTGGACTTGATTCTGTGAAGGATACTTCTAGCCAGCCACTAAGGAGATTTTCGGCGGTTGTCTCGTCAGAGGGATCACTACCTATATCACTGTCACTTTCAGCGCTTACAACTACACTGGCTGAGCTCTTATCTAAACCTAGTGAACGTGAGAGCCCGGCGAATTCGATAAGCTCCTGTTTGAATCGCTCTGTATCTTTTTTTAATTTTTCGATTTTTGTCAGCCTCTGCTCTCTGCCTTGACTAAATCTGTGGTCAAGAGCGTCGCAGTGCCTGACGATGAGCTTATCGGATTCGCGTGCCTTCTCTAATAACTTATCTAAAAACTTATCTAGACTTACTTTATTTGCTACGGTGGGACCAATAAAAACTGTACCACTTCGAAGGCGAACTCCTGTTGTTTCTTGCTGTTGGGGTAAAGCTGAGTGGTGCTGGCTACTTTATTGTGTCGGGTTGTCTTCTGGGCGTTTTCTGTACCTTCACGGAGGTGATGAAGATTTTCACCTGGGGATTTCTCCGCGTCGGATGAAGGTATGGTGTCTAATCTCGTGCCTGTCTCAGGTGCCGGTGTCGAGTTTCCTTCTGACATATGCATATGCATCCCGCGTTGTCCAAAAGGGGGGCTTCCAGCCTTCTTGGAGTATTCCCTTCTGGAATGTTTTTTGCTAATAGGGGGGCTCCTGCCGTCTTAATTCCCTTGGCTAATATTGAAAGGGGGGCTTATACCGACTTCGAGATCCCTTTCAATCCTGGAACGAAGTTTCTATCTTCTGGTGCTTCTGATGGCTGCCGGGGGCCCTAGGCCTACTTATTTCCCCTGGATATGGTTAAAAGGGGGGCTTAAAGCCTTCTTCGAAATCCCCTTCAACCCAGGAACGATGATATCTTCCTTCTGGAGTTGGCTTTGAATGGGTGTCCGTTATCTCTTGTCCTACTTGGTGCTGGAAAAGAGCTTCTGGTGTTCGATGATGAATTCCAATCTGGAGGTCCAAGTCTCTTAATGTTGTCTTTTCACTCTTAATGGAACGCTTGCTCGCCTCGAGCAGAGGCGCCTACAGATGATATCTACCCCAGCGTTGGGGGTGACGTGGCCTTATAGCTTGGCTAGTGTCACAGGTTCCCAGTAGATTCGTGTAGGATCAAGGCTTTTCAAGCATTTACGATCGTTTTGTCTTGACCAGGCTTCCTTGATCCTACCGGCTGCGCCAATTGTTATGTTTATATACTGGTTAAACTTCTAAACTTACTTTTGGCTTAGATCATCGGTTGTGGTGTGGCTAATCCCATTTCATTCTATGAAAACATTTTTTTTCTGATGACCAATAACACTTTATTCTTTTATAAACTTACGCTTGACAATGATTCTAGACTAAGATATGAGTGCATGACCCTTAACTAATCGAACAGGTAGGCCTAAGTTCCCAATTCACTCAGCTGTGTAGCAGGACGAACTCCAAACAGGCAATGACTACACGGTAAGTAAACGTATACATGAATATATATTTAAATTTAGTGCCTTCATGAGATCTTATTCTCTAACTCAAATTCAACGACAGTATTTAATGTAAGTTGTGCTAAATAAAATTATGTATGAATATATGTTTAAAATTAACGGAAATTGTCAAAAATAATTGATCAAATCTACATAAGAGTAAATGTGCTTGTATATATATATATATATGTTATGCCTTCATAAGGCTATGTTTCTCGAATGCCAATATTTGCATTTATGTAATAGAATCATGCAGGGGAAATTCCACGGATATAGGTACATATATTTTTAGTGCCTTTGACCGGTCATATTGAATTCAGATAACTTTGATAGTGTTAACACTACTGGGTAAAGCCCTCATCAGCCCTTCTGACTGGCACAGATATACATATATGGTATGCAATTTTCCGCTTGCCCTCGCTCACAGTAAACACAATTATCATACGGTTTTATTATTTCTTGTTCAGGGTTCCATCGAAGAGGCGCCTCCAGGATGACTCGCTTGTTTCTGTATGAACAGTTTTGAAAGTTATATATGTATGTATATATTGTTTGCTCACCAAAAAAACTATTTTCGTCACAGCCACCACTGTTCAAATAACATTTTTTTTGTCACCACCCTTCCCTGGAATCTAACTAGATATTAACTAGTTGTAAACAGATGGCGCGTATGGCTCTATTGGGATATTTCGGATAAACGGATATCCACAGCTGTTCTTTCATGAGCTTTTGAGCTTTCGTGCTATAAAAACGCGAGCACGGAGCTGAAGAACATTCTTCAATCTATATTGTTGTTTAAAATTGAAGACCAGTCAGTTTTGCTCTGACCATCCTAAAAACAAGTCTAGGATACTGACCTACATTTTAACCAGAAATGAGCACATTGAGCCAGTTTCAATCAAATTTACCTTCCTCCAACTGCCCACCAAGATATTGACTTGGTCACGTGCCCATCCTAAAGGCTTGATTATTGATCAGGTCTCACTCCCGTGAGGTTCTCATAAATATTGATTTGAGATTCTCACTCTTAGTCTAAGTATTTAGTCATTAATATGAGATAGTAGAGAAGTGTGCACTCGCTATCCGTAAAATTAGTCATTTAACCAAAAATTGCGATTAATATTTCTCTTTTTTCTTGTTTAATTTCAGCTGAAGAATACACGGACTGAATTCCTTAAATTTCATTTTTTTGTTATGCATTTGAATTGTATTGAGCTAATTATTAGCATTAAGGTTTTGAATTTCGAAAATTTTAATTATGAATAAAAAATATTGAACAATTGTTTGTTTGGTGTTATCCTTCCGGCACCTATTTCTTTTTTTATGTATTTAAAATATATAGATGCACAATTCGCGGCATACTCCTAATATATCCTCACGACGATTATTCAACTACTGCCTAAGGAGTAGACTTTGAATTGTAATTAATGGAAATAATTTTATTTTGCGGCGGCAATAAGTAATTCCTTAAATATTATAGTTTTAATTACCATATTTAGTATAAAAAGTACTTGTCTATACTAACAAGTTAACGAAAGATCGAAAAACATTTCGCACCGCGATAACAGCGGTTGAAGATGATGCAGTTCCGACAAATGACAAAACGAAATGTAACACTCTCAATTTTCATATTCATATCGTCCGTTGAATAAAAATTATATTTATTCAATGATATCACGCTACGGGATGTCAAGAACTTCTCGAATTTGTCGATGAACACAAACTCCGTATATTCTATGATAAACGTGTGGGAGCCCAAATCTAATATATTAGATGATTAATGGAAAGGTTGTTATTTGCATAAATGGCGGAAATGATATACAGGGATTCCCATTGAAGAATGGTCGAGTTCGCCTTCTGTTAAAAAAAGCGACATTCCCGCTGTCGTCCAAGGCGGACAGGCGAAAGAAAAAGGAAATCTATAAAAGGGTGTATTGTTGATGTTGATATGTCTGAAAAAAAAAGATTTTCTCGGCTTCACAATTTACACTGCACCTACAGATCACAAGATATTCCAAGACGATTCGGACAGAAATGTGCCAGTCAAATTAGGAAATTGTACAACCTTACAAAGGCAAATGATATATTGAAATTTATTGGATAAAGTCCTTGTATACATTACAATAAATGTTTAATATTTATTTTCCACTATATCTATTGTCAGGAATAACTTTGAAACGATGGGATCCAGGATTTAATAATAAAAACAATGATTCGCGAATTTATATAATTTATTTTACTTTAAAAAGACAGAACGAATAAAACAAAAAACGTCCGATTAATAGCACGTCAGTTCTCGACTACTGTGTTTGCCTTTTCTTGGCACGGCGACTGCGAAACAGTAGAGTGGTGCTGTCAGAGTACAGTAGTATAATTATAGTTATTTTCGTGACACTATGATGCTTCTCTTAAATCTAGTCATAATTGTTTCGTTCTTGCATATATCGGATAATTCATTATAAATTTTTAGTCCTTTAATTAGAAATGCATTTTGTGTACTAGTTTTCTTATATTTAACCACTCTGAAATGATTTATATTTATTAATTGATAGATTGTAACCTCATGTACATATTCAACAAAGTCCACTAAATAATCAGGTAACATATAATTTTGTAATTTCAAAATAAACATCAGAGCCTTGAAGCAGATCCTTTGATACACAGTCATCCAGATTAAGTCAGCGAACTTCTCCAGCGTTACAGCAATATATAATAGTTGCGCAATAATTCGTATGGGAAAGTAGAATTGTGTTATATGTATACAAATTGCAGTATCTGTGTCCATACTTTTTCTTATTCTTCTTGATAGACCAATATTTTGCTATTTTCGTGCACATTAAGTTGATATGAGAAGAGAATTTCAATTTGTTATCAACCATTACTCCCAGATACTTGATTATATCTACCTGGGTAATATCTTCGTCATTTAATTTTAGTCTTATCCTGTTATTTAGCACCATACGTTTTGTTTTCGACACGTTTAGGCTTAGTTTATTCATGTCCATCCATTGTGTTACTCCATTTAGTTCCTCTTGCATTATTCAACAATGTGAATGTCTTTCCCGACTACGTATAATAGTGTGTCGTTTGCGAATAATACTATCTTTTCATTTTTGAGAGTATTTGGCAAATCATTTATATATATAGTATAAAGAGAATAGTAGATAAAATTGTACCCTGTAGCACTCCTAGTTAACGGTAAGCGGGTTTAATTTATTCTTATCTAATTTTGTTATCTGAGTGCGGTCAGATAAATATGACTTGAACCAATCGTTTTCGTGTTATGGTCGTAGCGTACTGCATATAGCAGTATGCTACACTGAGACTTACTGCAGCATATATGCCGGCCGGCTGCCTTACCGACAGTCCGCCTACCCAATCTCGAAGAATTCTGGGCTGCTGTTGGAGAAGAAGAAGACAATCGTCTATGTCTTGTCAAATCTTCCACCCAGTGAACAAGTGAAGTAGTGACATTGAGAATTTGTCCAAAAACATCGGCCAGGAAACTAACCCTGCGAAAATCTTTAAAATAAGTCCGACAGCATCGACACCTCGCGTTCATAGCCGAGATTATATCTCAACAGATACCTGCAATTAATAATAATAATTCTGCAGTAACTTCGGGATATGTTGAAAATTTCACATCGTGTCAGTATCGTAGAATCCTTTCGAATCAACATTTATTTAAGAGAGCTCTCCTGTCAAAGATCTGCATAATGTTGGGCACATTTTAGAGAGTTGTATGGGGTTTACATGACACCAAAATATATATATATAGCAACAAATTCCGTTTTTGCGGTGATAATGACTACCCGGGTTGGGTTTTAGCGGAAATTCATCCAACAGTAGCAGTTTTAAGTTCGATTAAGTTGCGTGCGTTAACTGAATGCGTGGCAAAAACTATAAGCGGAGAGGAGATTGAAGACGACAAGATCAAGGAAAATTTTGCAAATAGCCAGATATAACTAAGTGAGATATAGAAAATTTTGGGATAATGTCTTCCTCCTCGCCTTTACAACAACACCACAATATAGACTTACAGTTGGAGCAAATTTTATATGAAAGGCCAACAGCCTGTATGTGATGATTGTTTCAAATTTTACTGTGAATATAAAAAAAGGTTTTGAAGTAACAATAGCTACGAGAACTAATTGCCATGACAAATGTTCAAAGAAAAACGCGATAATGGCTCTTGTATATAATGTCAAAAATTAGCAGTGGCAGTCTCCAGTATCATCAATTTCTTCGTTATAAGAAAAGATTACAGGATCTTCTAGTAACTAATTAACAAAAATAGCTTAAAGCAACGTTCATACATTTTTTTAGAGAAAAAAAATTTTGAATCATAATTGCATTTACATTTACATGTAAGTCGTTCCCGTTTGTTTCTTTTCACATTTAAATTAAATCAAAACGTTGATCTACATACTTATATATGCATACAAACCATATAATGAAATCCTTCTTGATTTTTTGTACATGTAAATTAAATCAAAAATTTGATCTACATACATATATATGTAAACAAACTAATAATGACATTTTTCTTTATTTTTATAATTAAGCCAAAAATTCGATCTATATACATATATAGGTATCCAAAGTATATAATGAAATTTTTCATTCATACATGAATACTCTTTATAACAATACGTTCTTTCACTAGCTTTAGGCTTGACATTATATTTTGGTACGTTTAGAAACTCTTACGTTTCGTACTACTGTGCCTGAATTATGCTGAAATTTTTCTTTATTTTTGTACATTTAAATTAAATCAAAAATTCGATTTACATGCATATATATGTATACACACTATATAATGACATTTTTCATTCATACATGAATACTCTTTATGACAATAAGTTCTTTCACTAGCTTTAGGCTTGACATTATATTATTGTACGTTTAGCAATTCGTATGCCTCGTACTACTACATCTAAATTGTGCTTAAATTTTCCTTATTTTTGGTACCCAACTCATTTTTTTTTAAATTCAAAATTTGATAGCAGCTTAAGTAACATTTGACGAGAGTTTTCGAGCAAAAGGGAAAATTTAGTTAATAAAGTTTTTTTTAACGTAATTGCACCGTAGAGTTTTTTTGGTTTTCTCCTTTCGCTTTCCCGGAATCCTCTCACATGAAGGTCGTCTAGGTCCACTACTCCTCTCTCTTTCCAGATCTACCAGGGACTCTGTAAATATCTGCCCTCAGAGTCAGTTGGGTGGTTGGGGTATGCAGGAGGGCAGACCATTTGCGCCTTCAATGTGGATGTAGGTAAGTGACGTAAAGGTCCCTTCAGGACTGAATGTGTGCCGGTGTTTTCGGTTTAAAGGCAGGAGATTTTTTTGTATATGGCGGGCGGCAGCGGAAGGTTTTTGGTGGAACCTCCCCACACTCTCCGCCAATAGCCAAGGCGGCTATCGTGCCGCCCTGCAGTCAACGCTGTACGCCTTTTGATCAATGGGGTTACCATACCGTTTTCCGGCAGATTGTCCAGCCTTAGTTTCATTTTAGATGAGACCCCATCCTTATCGCCTCAGATCAATACTTTAATTAGCAGGGTAGGTTTCGGTCTTCGTAAACTGTATTAATATGTATCGACGGACGTTTATAAGGAAAAATCTGGCCCTTTCCATCTTATTTTCCCACTTCATCTATGGTGCGGAAATATTTACTGGAACTTCCGCAGTTACCACGTATGCATAATTTGCGTAGTTACACAGTGGATTTGTTATTATTATTATTATTTGTTTGGATGGTTGTAGCATACTGCGTGTAGCAGTATGCTACACTGAGACTAGATGCACCATGTACACTCGGCCTACTGTTTTATGTATGAATGGAGATCTATACGCACTGAACGCACCCTAGAAAGAAAAGGAAGAAGAAGAGTTTTATTTCCTGTGACTTTTGTGTGGATGAAAGGAAGCAGATGTGACTTAAAAAAAAAAGAAGGTTAGTTTTTGAGAGAAGAAAGGAAAAATTGTGGAATCGCTGAAAGTAATAGTGAGTAGAAAAGTAAAAGAAGAAAATAACCGGAAAAGGTGGAGAAAAGATAGCCAGTCCTCCATTGGGTGGGCAAGACAAGACAAGACGAGAATCTGCACTGGCGTTAGCGTCTCATAAATCTACCCCAGGGGAATTCAAAAGGGTGCCCCCTTTGCGCCTTTGCGCTATAGCTGCAATATTCCAACAAAGCCGATTACAAGATTGGAAGAACCAATAAGCCAACTGGCCGTCTAAGTACATGCCACATTTTAAGGAGCCGGCGGGCTGCGACAAAGGAGAAAAAATCGCAGCGTTCCTTCAGGCAGTGTGGACCAGAAGTACACCATAGCATCAATGTTCAAAAGAGACCTTCCTAAGCACAGATGATAGAGATTTGCTCGGGATCGTGAGCATACACCTAACGCGACCACATGTTTTGACAGCATCTTCATGGACGTAGGCTAAAAATGGCATACTCCTAGTATATCCTCACGATGATTTGAGTATTCAGCTATTGCCTTAGGAGTAGACTTTTAATTGTAATTAATGGAAATAATTTTATTTTGCGGCGGCAATAAGTAATTCCTTAAATATTAGAGTTTTAATTACCATATTTAGTATAAAAGGTACTTGTCTATACTAACAAGTTAACAAAAGAACGAAACACATTTCGCACCACGATAACAGCTGTTAAGGATGCCGTAACACATTCAGTCCTTAAGGGACTTTTACACCACTTACCTACATCCATTGGGAAGGCACAGATGTTTGGCCTTCTCTGCTCGCCCCAACCACCCAATCGACACTGTGGGCAGATAGTTTTCAGTGTCCCTATGTTGACCTGAAAAGAGAGCAGATGAGCGGACCATGTCAACCCCTACATCAAGAGGGCTGCAGGAGAGTAAGGAGAAAGAAAGACCTTTAGCTCTTCATCACGTTATAAGTTTAATTTATTGAACTATTAACAGGTTTCAACCTGAACTTGGCTAAGCATATTAAAAAAAAAACTGATTATTTTGATTCCAACAATTCATATATATCTATTTATTTGGATTTCTACTGACAGTCTTGATTCCTTTTTCTTAGATACTGTTTGTTCCTGAAGCTGGATTTGCTTCTGAAAGCATTCACAAAATCGGGGTACTAAAATTTAGGCTTAACTAGGTGAATATGTTCCTAATCTCTGTGGTCACAATGACCTCTACACTTTACAAGGTATAATTAGTATCTCAGATTCTTAAGATGATCTAATTAGATATATATATATCGTGATACTAAACAAGAATTTGTCTACATACACTTACGCTTGACATTGATTCAAGACTAAGATATGAGTGCATGACCCTTAACTAATCGAGCAGGTAGGCCTAAGTTCCCAATTCACTCAGCTGTGTAGCAGGACGAACACCAGACAGGCAATGACTACACGGTAAGTAAAATTATACATGAATATCTATTTAAATTTAGTGCCTTCATGAGATCTTATTCTCTAACGCAAATTCAACGGCAGTATTTAATGTAACTTGTGCTAAATAAAATTATGTATGAATATATGTTTAAAATTAACGGAAATTGTCAAAAATATTTGATCAAATCAACATAGGAGTAAATGTGCTTGTATATATATATATATATATATATATATATATATATATATATATATATGTTATGCCTTCATCAGGCTATGTTTCTCGAATGCCAATATTTGCATTCATGTAATAGAATCATGCAGGGGAAATTCCACGGGTATAGGTATATCTTTAGTGCCTTTGACCAGTCATATTGAATTCAGATAACTTTGATAGTGTTAACACTCCTCACTACCCTCATCGGCCCTTCTGTCTGGCACAGATATAGGTACATATATGGTATGCAATTTTCCGCTTGCCCTCGCTCAAAGTAAACACAATTATCATAAGATTTTATTAATGCAACACTTACGATTTGTCTTTCTTGTTCAGGGTTCCATCGAAGAGGCGCCTCCAGGATGTCTCGCTTGTTTCTGTATGAAAAATGTTCAAAGTTATATATGTATGTATATATTGTTTGGTCACCAAAAAAACTATTTTCTTCACAGCCACCACTGTTCAAATAACATTTTTTTTGTCACCACCGTCCCTGGAATCTAACTAGATATTGACTAGTTGTAAACAGATGGCGCGTATGGCTCTATTCGGATATGTCGGATAAACGGATATCCACAGCTGTTCTTTCATGAGCTTTTGAGCTTTCGTGCTATAAAAACGCGAGCACGGAGCTGAAGAACATTCTTCAATGTATATTGTTGTTTAAAATTGAAGACCAGTCAGTTTTGCTCTGACCATCCTAAAAACAAGACTAGGATACTGACCTACATTTTAACCAGAAATGAGCACATTGAGCCAGTTTCAATCAAATTTACCTTCCTCCAACTGCCCGCCAAGACTTGGTCACATGCCCATCCTAAAGGCTTGAATATTGATCAGGTCTCCTACACTCCCGCGAGGTTCTCATAAATATTGATTTGAGAATCTCACTCTTAGTCTAAGTATTTAGTCATTAATACGAGATAGTAGAGAAGTGTGCACTCGCTATCCGTAAAATTAGTCATTTAACCAAAAACTGCGATTAATATTTCTCTTTTTGAGGCCAGCCATTCCCTTTAACTCGTACACGAATTTGTCTCTTTCTTTACTATTTTCGACACTCTCGTAGACCCACTTTTCGTCATCACAGCGAGCTGAAATTTGGCACACAGGTTCATGTCGCGTGACAATTGAATCTATCAACATTTGAACCGGAAATTTCCATGAAAAACCCGGAAAATCGGGAAAAATCATTTGAAAATTTGGTACAAATTTGATTAGTGATAAATCCGTTTCAGGAAAAATGCAGAGTTTTCCGATTTTTCCGAAAAAAAAAATTTCCGACTTTTCCGGTAAAAAAGTTTTCTAAATTATGCAGGATCAAGTTCCCTATCAACTGGCATCATTACTTTCTCACCGACAATGGTGAAAACTTGCAGAAAAAATCGAGGAAAATTCATGCAAAACGCTTTTCCGACCAAGGAAGGTTTTGAGCGTTTTGCATCGTAAGACAAAGTTGTAGAGCGAAATGAGTTGCATAATAATTTTTACTCGAATAAATTTTTTGAAAAACTGGTAAATCAGTGTCTATTCAGCCGTCATAAAATTGTTTTAAAATATCTCCATGCAGCACGTAATAACAATTTAGTTTACGTGAAAAAGGCAGAAAATAAAATAAGTAAGAAACGAGTTTTCAAACAAAACTGATGCCAAGCCGCATGAAAAAGTAGAAAATAAACTTTTTTTCACACACAGAGGAGGACTCAGATTTTATTAGCTGACATTCACCGATATATTTCAGTATGATCAATCAGAGGTAATAAGTGATTTGATTCATGAAAAGATAGAATATTCAAGAGAAATATCCCAATCAAAAAATCTGAGTCCACCTCTGTGTGTGAAAAAAAGTTTATTTTCTACTTTTTCATGCGGCTTGACCTCAGTTTTGTTTGAAAACTCGTTTTATACTTATTTTATTTCTTATCTAATTTCAGCTGAAAAATACACGGACTGAATTCCTTAAATTTCATTTTTTTGTTATGCATTTGAATTGTATTGAGTTAATTATTAGCATTAAGGTTTTGAATTTGGAAAATTTTAATTTTGAATAAAAAATATTGAACAATTGCTTGGTGTTATCTTTCCGGCACCTATTTCTTTTTTTATGTATTTAACATATATAGATGCACTATTCGCTTTAGTTGGGCGAAGTTTCTATCATCTCCTTTTATTTACTTCTTTAGGGTGAAGTCCGTTGGTGTTTTGTTTGGAGTATGTAGGCAATTGAGCCTTCTCCCTGCTTACTATAGTTATGCTGCCCTTTTTCTTCCTCTTTTTAAATTTTTTCTTTTACTTTTCTACGCAGGAGAACTATTCTACACTACCTAGAGGGAAAATTGCTTTATTATCTGAGAGTTTTACTAATTTTTAGCCCACGTCCATGAAGATGCTGTTGAAACATGTGGTCGCGTTAGGTGTCTGCTCACGATCCCGAGCAAATCTCTATTCATCTGTGCTTAGGAAGGTCTCCTTTGAACGTTGTAGCTATGGTGTACTTCTGGTTATCACTGCGAAGGAACGCTGCGATTTTTTCTCCTTTGTCGCAGCCCGCCGGCTCCTTTAAATGTGGAATGAACTTAGACGGCCAGTTGGCTTCCAATCTTGTAATCCGCTTTGTTGGGATATTGCAGCTGTAGCGCAAAGGCGCAAAGGGGCACCCTTTTGACTTTCCCTGGGGTAGATTTCTGACACGCTAACGCCAGTGCAGATTCTCGTCTTGTCTTGTCTTGCCCACCCAATGGAGGACTGGTTATCTTTTCTTCACCTTTTCCGGTTTTTTCCTTCTTTTACTTTTCTACTCACTATTATTCCACAATTTTTCCTTTCTTCTCTCAAAAACTAACCTGCTTTCTTTTTAAGTCACATCTGCTTCCTTTCATCCACCCAAAATTCACAGGAAAAAAAACTCTTCTTCTTTCTTTTCTAGGTCGCGTTCGGCGCATATAGATCTCCATCCATACAGAAAACAGTAGGCCGAGTGTACATGGTGTCTCAGTGTAGCATACTGCTACACGCAGTATGCTACAACCATAACAAATCCACTGTGTAACTACGCAAATTATGCATACCTGGAAACTGCGGAAGTTCCAGTAAATATTTCCGCACCATAGATGAAGTGGGAAAATAACAAGGAATAGGCCAGATTTTTCCTTATAAACTTCGATCGGTACATATTAATACAGTTTACGAAGACCGAAACCTACCCTGCCAATTAGAGTATTGATATGAGGCGATAAGGATGGGGTCTCATCTAAAATGAAACCAAGGCTGGACAATCTGTCGCAAAAAGGTATGGTAACCCCATTAATCAAAATAGAATCAAGGAGGAGCTCAAATTAATGACCAAAGAAGCCTATCGATTGAGACTTAGCTGGATTTAGACTTAATTTATTGTCAGAGCCCTAGGAAAAGACAGAATAAAGGTCAGCATTAATATCTGTAACAAATTGAGAAAAAATTGTGTATTTTGAGTTGATTTCCTTCGTGAAAAACAATTCTTTTAATCGTACATATTGTAACAATTGAAAAAAAACTGTAACTTTATTTATGACTACTAGGAACTGAACTGCTGACTGCTTAATGACTGACTACAGACTGACAAAATGTGATGCGTGCCATAGGTTCAGCGAATGCATTCATCGCCTTAAGAAACAAAACAAAAAACATTTGTTATCTTCTCACAACCAGCATTTCAAATAATATGCAGCACACAGTTACCTCATTTTATTCTTTAATAATTTGATGTATATTACAATTTTCTTAAAATGGAAAGTTTTGATTAATTCTAATGACTTTAAATTGCTTAAATAATTTACATATTTTATTTGAAAATCGTAGCTCCTAACTTGCATATTTATATTACATATATTCAAAAAGTTTGATTTTCCGTAGTGAATAAATTGTTAGAAAAAACACGAGGACCAACTGCGCTTTTAGCAAATATTACATACATATGGTATATACGTTATGTCAAACATTTTGTATGTCCTATCTATAATAATAATATAATACAGACCGATTTAAGTACATGATTTGTTTATCAACAATGCAAAAATTCAATATTAGTTATTTAAATATATAAAAATATAGCACCTATGAATTTTATTGATTGTTGAAATAATTTTTAATTCAATGTCACTTCCCGACAAGCATTTTTGTGAGTTTAACTAAGTTCGTATCACCATATTTTGTCATGTTCAGCTTTACAGCTACTTCGTTCTTTTTCGTTTGAGTATGCCATGTTAGTATCTATGAAAAAAGAAAAAAAATGTTATATGTGTAATGAAAAAAAAATTGTTTGATACTAATTACTTCTGTGCATAAATTCGCAAGTAGCTCAATATCAGAATTGTTTAGTGGAGTTAAGCTTTTCAAAAACCCATCCTCTTCATATCCAGCCTTATACGGCATTTCAGCTTTTGGTCGCTCTAATAAAAATTTTACGCTGACAGCAAAGCCAGCCATATCTACAGGATACTTGCGTCCGCCTATCCAACCATCATAAAAACCAACTAATTTACCATTGCGAACTATTGGGCTGCTGACTCCAAGTTTTGTTACTAAGCCTACAGGCCACATGGAAACTTTTTTGGTGTATCGCATCTGAAATAATAAAAACAAAATGAATAAAAACTATGTTGGTTAGTTAAAGAGGGAGATGAGAAGCAATAAAGCGCTGCGGCAACTGAGCTGGCCTTTTGTGCTAACCCTTCTATCTCCTTAAAGCAGATGAGTCCCATTGAAAAAATTTAACAGACCGTTGGTCTAGCTGTTGCCATTCTATGTTTAGTTATCGCCGAGCATTCACATAAAACATGTAAAGCAATCTTATCATCCTCCAAACAAACAAAGGAGGGATCAAGGCCTACGTCAATAGTGATAAGGTTATCAATCGCGAAGACATTCCTCTGTCTTTAAGGGGATAAATGGGCAAAAAACGAAAATAAATCACAATTTGAAAATACCAAATTATTTTGAGAATCATATAATATTAAATAGTAAATTTATATATTATTTTTAAATATTTTATTAAATAAAAATTCGCTCTCATCAAATTTAATGTATAATATTATCCTTATTTATCGGTGACTGGGATCAAAACGCAAACATGATCGTATGGTTGGAGTGGAGCAAGTGCTCGTCGCATTCCCCGCAGTAACAAAAGAAGAAGAATATCAAAGAATGACGAACAATTTTCACACAATTTCAGTTTCTTTGTTCATGCTGTTGGGGATTGTTGAATATAATAAGCCGAAAAGCTGAAGGAAAAACTAACGATCATTATACAATGTTTACATGCGAAATTCTACTTGAGCTAGTTCTCATGGAAACATGAGTTCAGCTGAGATTCTTGAAATCAACATTAATTTCACGAAACCTATCGAGTTGAGTTGGATTTTGCGCAAGTTGTTAAAAACAAAAAAAAAACATCCATCCGCAATGTTTTATCCAACAATCCGTCTACATTTTACGAAACATTTCATTTCCGGCGCTCAACTCAGAAGCTGCCCGTGGAAATAGCATTGAGTTAACTCACCTATAATCACCGTAAAAGGAAGCGGGTCTCCCTCCACTGCTATGAGATTGCAAAAGGAGAAGCAGTCAAAGCCAGGTGATCTGGTTGGTCATTTAAGTATCTTAAAACAGATATGCTTCGAGCAAATGACGATATTATCTGATATAATCACACCCAAGGTGGATTTTGTAAGACCATTCGACGTGGTTTTGGGAGACCGACAACAATTGCGTTCCATTAAACCGTCCTTCTAACAAGGATCGATGGTGTGGTACACAGATGGCTCTAAAACGAACAGTGCAGTCTGACTGGGTGTATACGGCCCCAGATGCCGTATATCAAAAGCCCTAGCCTCTACCCGCCCGTATCATACACCCAGCCGTAGTCATAGCAGAATGCGCCAATAACTGCTTTTATATATTTTGCATACAATTTGGCGTTTTCAATTCATTTTATCACCGTCAGATGGAGTAATGTGCTTTTGGAAGTCTTTCATTTGTTTTGCAAGCTTAGCAGGCTGTCGCTGCATGATCGGAGTCCGGAGAGTGTGTGCCGCCATATTCTGCATTAAGTGTATGTATGTGTGTAGATTTCCCGGAATATTTTAATTTTTATCATTGGTAATTCGTTATTTTTGCTTTTGACGCGAGAAATTTTTTGGTTATAGGTAACGAATTGTGAGTAACTATTATTTAATCATGGGACGTATTAGTAAAATTCGGGCCAATAATTATAGAATAAAGAAGTGAAAACTGAATATTGTTAGGTATGTAAATTTGTGTATATGCACCCAGAGAAAATTTGTAATATTTTTGACAACTACTAGTTGTTAATTTTATAAATTTGTCACCTTTACGTGGTTGACTATCAGTAATACAAATATATGCTAATTCCACATGAAATATAGTAGTTTTAACAAATTAGTGGTCGTCTATACAGCAAAACATGCAAGTTTTTGTTGTCATTGATATTACATGTTGTAAAAATTTATTGTTAAAATTACAGTAAATCTGAATGTAAAAATAACAGCCTTGCTTTAGATTTCAAAAATCAGTGATAAAATTTACAATAAGTGGTTGTAATTTCATTAGTATAAACTTTGTGTAATATATGTAATGTACTGTGAATCTTACAACATTTTATAGCATCAATATATTCAATCTGTTGCAGTAACAACCTTGCAGTAATTTTGATTTATTTTACGTAGAATTTATATTTTATGCCCTTAATTCAATTAGAAATGATAAAAGGGCACAAAATTTCTGTAAAATGTAATACGAATGCTTTACTAGGAATATCGTTTCACAGATAAGTTAGGTAGATGGTGCGTATCGTTGCATCTGACGAATTATTCAAAGCATTGCGCGTTCAGGCAATTAAATGTTGTGATTTTTTCAGGGTAAAATAAATATACAGGCAGTAGTTTTACTCGTGTTGTTACAAAACCGGTTAATTGTGCTTATTTTGTCAGTCCTATGGGAATATAAATTGCGTATGCGCACACGGGGCACTAATCTGATTATTGAAACCGGTATTGTATGACATAAAAATGGAAAATGTTGAAAGTGACGTTAATAAATTTATAAACAGTGTTGTAGGTGAGGATAAGAAAGCTTCTACTAAAAGTGAAGAAACATTTATTGAAACAGAGCAAATTATTATCGACAGTGAAGTGTATGACATAATAAGAAATTTTAATTTATCTAAATCAGTAATACCTTTTCTAGCAAGTAAGTTTCAATTGAAATGTGTGGCATAAGGTAATTGCATGCTCATTAAAAATAAACAGATAAAACCACTAGTTAATATCACATGTGACACATAACACTGTAAAATAGTTGTTACCGTTATTATCTTCAAAGAGAGGGTTGTATTTTAAATTTTTTAGAAATAAGTAAATTTACCAATATCTCAGCGTCTTGCATGAGAGTGAGTTTCGGATATATTACCTACCTAAACTTTTACGGAAAAGCTCTTTTACGATATTTAAATTTGTATTAATATTCACAACTTCACTCAGTTATTTAGAAAAAAAAAACATTTATGGTTTGTGCAAAAAAATGAAGTTTGAGCGATGTATTTATTTGAAAAAAATAATTTTGTTTAGAATACTATTTGGGGTTTTTCCTACTCTGATCTGCTTTCAACTTAAAAACTTTAAAATCGCATATTATTCAGGCCGAGGATTAACTAAAAGAAGTTTATTACTTCTAAAATCACAAAACTTGGATAAAATTTTCCCACCAACCGAACTGGGATTACAACTTGAGTTCGAAGACGAATTGCAGAAGTGGAAAGACTCTCAGGTATGTTAAAATCACTTTTTTTATTTAATTATTATAGAATAGACAAATTAACTAGTTAAATTTTTTCAAGAGTATTACTTGAATCTTATTGACTTTTTTCTTTTCATTATTTTTATTGAATGAAAACCGTTTCAGATAAATCAGTGCAGTACCATTTCCGGGCGTTCAACATCTTCAGTTAAAGCTTGGTTACAAGAAATAACCTCAGACACTACAATCGGGTCGGAGTCTTCTCCCGCTAATTCAGAAAGTCTGAAGGTAATAAATTATAACACAAACTGAATATAAATATATATATAAAATAATTACTCTCGAAGCCAGTAAAAGAAATTCTGTCGAAACAGGGAAGAATATTTTACACCACCAGACAGCCACAAATTTAACGACGCAGCAGGAACAACGACAAATAGTACATTTAATTATTGAGTACTATAATATACTTAATCAAAAGCTGTGATCTAATGAACTGGAGAAAATATCAATAGACATTATTGATTGCTTTCCTGAAGAAAAAAGGTAAATAAAAACATTCATGCTGTTAATTTTTGTTTCATTTCTTAACTTATTTTTTAAAGGAAACTTACTTTATACCCTGTAAAGCTAATTATGGACATCCAAAAGGAATACTCTACAATGCCTATTTTAATGAAGGTAGAAAAACTAGACAAAATATTTTAAAAAGACCAAGGCTAGTAAATGATTCTGCCAATAATATCATAGATGAAAATAACACGTCGATACCAAATCCAGAATGTTTCCAAATAAAGGAATTTTTAAAGTACAATGACCAGCCATGGAGTGAAATAAAGGAGAAGTGGCAACAAACATAAAGTAGTAGACTCGCCGAATTTAAGGCCTCTGAAGACCAAACTATGACAAATTTTTTCACTGAATGGCCCCTCTGTAAGCATGCTGAGTCTCTTGCTTTGGTAAATTATTTTCACATTTATTTAAAATGTTTCATAAAATGTAATATTTATAGATTAACATTGATTTCAGAACTCTTTTCCCCCAAGCTGAAAATAAACTGTTTTGCAAATATTCCAGTTTAGAGGCAAGGCTTTTAAAATGTTATACAGAAAAAGACACCGTAAAGAGCAAGAGATACAGAGAAATTATAAACTCTTTACAGACATTATCTGATGGTGGGTAAAAGTAATCAAAAAATATTATTCTTAATAAAACTCTTCTCTTTCTTACAGCGAGTAAACCGTTCTTTGTTTTTTCCAGTTGAACTCTGTTATTCCTCTTTCATGCATTATAAAGTGCCAGGGTAAGCCAACTTGGAAAATTGGAATCAAAGACCCAGAGGACTCATTCATTTTAGTTTGCTTAACAGAAAATAACATGCTCCCCCAGATAGCTAATAAAAAAACAGCTGTATGAATATAAGCTCACACATCAGCCAACAATACTTGCAGTAGATGAAGATATTTCATCGGTCACAGATTTTTTTTATATATAGACGGAACACTTTTAAAGTGTACTAGTATGCTAACTTATGTTGACACATGCTTCAAAATCTATTTTATATTTTTGAAGGAGATGTTAATATAAAACAGTATGACATTTTTGTAGAAGAAATAAGAAACAACGACTATCTTGGTAGTTCCTTAAACACACTAAGTATTCCAGTAAATGAACTTTTTTCCTGCAAAAAAGTTCTATACAAGGGCACTGTTTTCAAAACTAACTTTTACTTTGCCAAAATTAACAAGTGAAAAAGCTAGAATTTGTCTAAGACCAATTCTTATGATACCCTAGATGAATGCCCGTATTAAATTTCGTATGGTCACCGATCTATTCAAGTTTGATTTTGAAGTTGTTTTTCGCATATATTTCTAGAACGGTTTGTCGCACAGAAAAAATGATTATAATCAATTTTATAGGATTTCGAATTCTGCAGAAGTTTTTAGTACAATAAAAATGTCTTGGACTGATCGTTTTCAAAGTATACGTAAAAAACCTAAATTTTTATATGCCAACATCAAGAAGGAGTTGCCCGATTTAGTCCGTTTTTGACATTTTATTTGCTAATGTTGTAAAAACATCATGTACGAAATTTCAGCTCTCTACATCAACGCGTTCTCAGGCAGTGTCCAAATATATAGCGGAAAACGAAATTTTTATATGGCAACCCCACGAAGGAGTTGCCCGATTTGTCTCATTTTCGAACTAAATTTTACTTATTTTTTAAAGTCCGTGTACACAATTTCAGCTCTCTAAGTATACGCGTTCTCGAGTTATCGTGCGCACGGACGGACGGACGGACAGACGGACATGCAAAAATCAAAATATCTTTTAATTTTATGCGGGGGTGTCCAAGCTATTTGGCTCTACCATCATTATTTCTGTGCGTTACAAACGGAACGACAAACTTAGTATACCCTATAGATTTCATCTAGGGTGTAAAAAGAATGAAAAACGATTATTTAAAATTAAGCATATAGCTGTCCATATTAAAACTGAAATAATAATTTTTATTTGTAAGGAATATATGTATATATATATATATTTTCATTTTTGTTCATATGTTGTGGATTTATCAAAAGTTTTAAAAGAGAATATAACTTTATTACTTACATATATTACAAGTCCCCCAATACATATTAATTTTAATGGGAAACATATGTTCCGAAATAAAACTTTATGATTATTTTTATATGTACCATTATGTAAATATTTTATAAAAACTTAATATTCTTATTAATAAAGTTAAAAATTTACAAATATATTCGTTTTAATTAAAATATTTCCAGTACCATCTTTGCATAAATTGCATAGCATTCTTTTAAGTCGCACATTTAATGATTTTATATTGTTTCACTTTAATAAATGCATCCATCGTCGTGGAAATAATATTACTTGCTATGCTTACAACATCCTCGACGAAAATATTATGAAAAAAAAAACTGGTAAATATTACATAAGTGTAATAATATTACATGTAAAATTTACAGCGCATTCAAATAAATTTCTACGTTTACCAATAAAATTGAAAAAAAAGCGGGGTAAAAGATATATCCTCTGGTTGTAGAATTTATTACTTCGTCTTAGACTTATAACTTTTGCAGTGGAAATAATCAAACATTGTTGTAATTATGACAGCTTCTTTTGTAGAAACACTGGAATATAAAACTATAAATTTTACGGTAGAAGCTATTAATTTAAAGTTAAAAACATTGACAGTAATACTAATTAAATTTACAGCAAAATTGATACTTTTACTTGTATTTTTCTCTGGGTGGAAAAGGAAATAATCCTATAAATGTGCAAATTTGTGAAATGTGAATGATTTTTATGAAATTTTGTAGGAAGGTTGACTATATTATAAATAGTAATTTTTTGTTGCGTTCCATTTATGACCGCGTTTTAGTGAAGCTGTAGAAAGGACAAAATGGAACTTCTTAAAGTTTTGAAGAGTTGTTTCTTGAATATATGTAAGTAATTTAGAAAACTGAACGAAAAGTGATGAGGTGTAGTGAGTTGTCAGATTAAATACAGTGTGTACCAATTTTTTGAATTTGCTTCAATTTCCTTATAAGGAACGTAACGTAATCTACAATCGACTATCTTTCTAGCAACTATAATTACCACTACTATTAATTCATGAATGAATTGTTTTCAAAATGCGATTTTCCAAGGTGTAGCATTTTCACAAATTACAAAGAACTTGTGTCGACCCATAAAAGTAAATTTTGCTTATATAAATGAAGAAAGATATGAAGCCGGTAAAATGAATACCAGCCCAAATATTGAGGATTATAGCGAAATAGATTCGTTCACAATACTGATAGAAAACGAAAATCAGGATAAAGATATGAACGATAATACCTTGGAGGGACTTCGATTGGTAGATTTAATTAGATAGAGATAAAATTGTATATACATATGTATATACTAAACTTGGATTAGAAAATCTACAAGATATAGCTCAACCTGAAAATTGTGTTGTTGGTAAATTCAAAACTAACTCTCTAAAGTAGTTCTTTGGTTATCTAGTTAATAAAATGGTAATCTGATAAAGTGTGAACATTGCAAAAATTGTATGGTAGATTACAACTCAGAGTTCTTGGAAGAGTTTTATTTGATGACCGGCTTCAGTAAAATTAAGTTTGCCCAAGCAATAAATAGTGCCAGACAATTTACACGGAAAAGTGCCTGATCAGTAGCATAGAGCGCATACATTTCGTTCGCCCCTTGCCTGCTCCTCAATTCTAAGAAAAATCCGACGGCCCGCCATGCCTATGAAATTCTACCCTACTTCTGTGCAGATGCGTGACATGCTTTGGAGTACAATACAGACGAATATCACAGCACCATTCTGTTTCGGCTATGACGAAATAAATATGTGTGGTTTCTAGAGTTATAGGTACACAGTAAAGGAAATCGCAGTTCTATGAACACCGAAAGGGTGTTCAATGGGGTTCGTACATTTTCCCCTTTAAAGTGATGTAATTATTATTACTTAAATTACATAAATATAATTTTACAAAGCTCCTGCATAGGATAATTATTATTGTGTACGGTGAATATTTAGAGCATATTTAGAGTATGATATATATCCCGATCGAAAATGCATTCCGAAACTCCTATTTTGTGTAATTTTACACCGAATCGCGTACAAAATCCATTTTAATGTTTCCATCGTACAAAAATTGCCGAATAGGTGTGCGTTATTAAAAATTAAAAACAATTTGATTCTAGATAATATCCAAAACTTTTTACTGCATCGAAATGAATGGAGTTATAAAATAAATATTTTCGAAGTTTTCCACTAGATAGCGCTCCAATGCAGTGGGTGTTTCTGTTATCCGGATGGATAATATTTTTGATTTTTTCATACAAAACAAGTCTCGTTCAGATATAGAGCGAATTTTAACACCATTCAGGAATTTAAAACTCCGTGGTCATGGGGTACACATTATTTAAAATGGATTCAAAATTCATGTTATTCAGCAAACAGGGTAAATTTACACCGATGTTTTTTACTGTGTATGTAAGTACTTATTACTTGGATAAATATGAGAAATTATCTGATTCACGCGAAAATCAGGGATTCAGTATATTTATGCTTAAGTTCATTTCATGAATTTCGTTGCTTTGAAGGCGCCACATTTTGATAATATGATCCAGGGTGAGCGACTGCTTCTCCTGTTCCCTCCCTTCGACACGCTTTTGCGGTATACCTGTCATTTGAAAATCCAACAAAGAAGTTTAGATGACTTCGAGTATTTTGTCTAATTGGTGTAAAAATTATTTGTGAGCAACGATTAAAAATATTTCAGAAAAATTAACTTAGCACATAAAGAATTGGGCCCGTCCGTCACACCTATAAATTTAGATGAATCTAACGTCCATGGTATCACACCTATAAATTTAGATGAATCTAACGTCCATGGTAAAAAGAATTTTCGTACCAGGTAATACAACTAGTTTTCTCCAACTAATGGATCAACGCAACATTACTACAATTATATTACAATTAGATTTTGCTGCGTTCCTTTTCTCATCCTTAGTGAATCTGTGTGAATCGAGTGATATCATAATTTAGTACTGTGCTCATAAAAAAGGAACGAAACAGAACCATTTCAAGCGCTTGAGATTTCTTCCATTTGACAAAGGCAAGTATAAATTCGTATCTATAAATTGTTGTTTATGAAAAATAAGTCATTTTGCAACAACGATAATTTAACCTTAACTATAACCACCCCTGCCAAAATGTAAACAACACATTAATGAGTACAAATTAATATCGTTTTGTTTGAATCCGGGAAAACTCAGATGCATTCAGAACCATTCGGAGTCCGAAAAAAGCGACGACAGTCGACAGATTGAAAAACTGAATTGTTCGGCCCGAGAAAAAGAACGATAAGGATTGAAACAGTTTCATTCTGAACGAGCAAAAAACGCAGCATATAACTAACTAATTGAACATCATTGACAGTTGTCCTCAAAGTGATAATAAATTTTATTTAATTCGAAATTTTTGGCAAAAATATATTAATCTGCAAGCATAGGTCGGCAGGATTTCTTAATACTATTTTTTTTATTATTGATTGTACTGACTAGTATGTACCTACCTACTTCCTTTTCATTATTGATAGATATGCATGTGTGACGATTTTTTTTAGTTTTGATAAGATATTAACGAAAAAATAATCTTCACCATTGCCATTACATTTTGTAATTTCTTCAATTAATTGTTGAACAAAAAGTTAACGTTAAAAATATAAATTAATATTAAGGCTATTGGTTAGATATTAACCAATTTTTTCATTTGGATAACAATATTGTTTTCAAAACCTGGTACACATATCTACATTCTAACAGCATAACTTCGTAAGAAATAGATACAAACCTGCTCAAAAATAGATACATCATAAGTGTTGTCATCATCCGCAAAATAAAAAACACCATCCGTTGCATTTGATCGAAGCCATTGCAAGCCTCTATTACGATTTGAAACACCTCTCGGTATTGCTTTATTACTGCTCCTGTATTTGGCAGGCATTGGAGCTGTAATAATAATAATAACAATTATAATTATTTTTATATATTATTGCAGATATTTACATAATATCATTAAAATTTACCTGTCAAGTGTTCAAAGGAAACTCCAATATGCTTAAGTGTTTTTGTAACCAAATTTGATGGTATTTCAGCATCTTCAACTACCACCCATAGTAAATTGGTAACATGTTTTAAAGTATAACCTAACCTAGTTAATTCTGCTAATTGCTCAGGCCTTCTATACGTAGGCGTAATTATATAAAGAGGAGGCTGCAAGGAAAATCAAATTAATTCCATGAGATATATATGGATTATGTTAGTTAGATAAAAGTAAATTAACTAATGATAATGCTATGTGTATATGGAAATCAAGGTGTTTCCGGTTTACTTAATCATTGTGTTCCTTTTGCCGTTTCGTAATATTTTTGGTATTTAAATATTAAATGTTTTACAAATACACTAATATGTGATTCATCCATTCATTCTCTGAAAAAAATGAAAAAAGTCAGAAAGTTGAATTAAATGCCGAGCTTTCTAAATCTTCAAGTCTACAAGCCTTCTAAGGAGCAGGTATGTATCAACTAATTACTATGTATGTACGTATATTAGTGTAAAATTTCTCGTCAAATGACTGAAATTCATTGAAAACAATTTCAACAAATTTGCAAATTGCATTGAAGTGCAGAAAATGTATGATAATATAGAACTAATGTCTCGTTTACTAACACTAGGCTATACGAATATCTTTAAATGGTACAAAGTCTAAATACGGACACCCCCGGAGTGACCCAACCCCCCCCCCCCCTCCAAATTCGGGGAAATTG
Organism: Dioctria linearis; assembly: GCA_963930735.1. Classification (NCBI taxonomy): domain Eukaryota; kingdom Metazoa; phylum Arthropoda; class Insecta; order Diptera; family Asilidae; genus Dioctria; species Dioctria linearis. The sequence continues at coordinate 79,839,131 of OZ005743.1, read as the reverse complement.
CGTGATATTAACACACTCTGTATATGTCGGATTTATAAAACCCAAATGTTATGAACTGTTATAGAACAGTTTGGCTTTATTAAAGAAACGTATATGTCGTCATGTTTAATATTTCAGTAGCTTAACTTTTGAGTGTTGGTATCAGGGATGCCCCCACAAAATATTCTTAGTATTACATTAGGAAGGAAAATGGTAGTAAACAAGAACAAAATAGTAGTAGAATTTTCACAATGATTTTAATTATAAAACAAAACAAACATTGACTTCAAGTCTTCCGATAACAGAAAAAATAAATAAAATACATTTTGCAAATGCTTCAAATTCCAAAAAAGATAATTTTTAAAGGTCGAACCACAATAAGGGCATCGGACATTGGCCTAAGCATTGGCATCGGAATCGAAAATCAAATATCATTTGATTCCGACATTAGCATCAAACCGGTGCAGTCATTGTGTCACATTCACGATTCGATTTTGACATGCATTGGTTGAGTCGATGCCCGACCCGATGCTTCCACAGTGTTTCGGCTTTAAAGGTAGTTATAGTACCGTTTAACTGCTAAGGTTGCAGAAGTAGAGCCCGGGTGATTTATTTTCAGATGCTTGTGGAAATGAAGTAAATCTGCTAATGAAAAATAGGTTTGTAAAAATGTGAAAATATAGTCGATCTACTACTACCTACCTAGGCGCTCATAAACTTCAATTCAATTCAATTTATTCTATGCTAATCAAGGAGAGTACACAAGATTTACAATCTTTTAGAGTACAATTATAAAATAGATAATATAATTTCAGGTAAACAAAAGAATTAAGCAAGAGCACAATGACTACTAAATATGATTTATACTAAGAGGATAATCAAATATAAAAACAAAAAAACAAAAAAAAGCAAGGGGAAAAAAAAGCTAAAAAGTAACTAAGATTACAAAAGAAATTAGAAAAGAGCGGTAGAAAGATATAAAGTAAAATAACATAAAATGAAATAAAATAAATGCCAGTGAAGGCAATTACATATGAATAAAAAAATCAACTAATCAATTACACCTAATACTTAATAATTAATATGTTCCTCTATTAACCTCCTGAATGTGCCAACCGTACCCGCACGCTGAATGTGCGCGAGTTACATCCCCAAAGCTCAAAATCCCACAAAACATTGCTAACGAAGCAAATAGTACAAAAAGTAACCAAGACTTTTCACCTTGGCAAAAAGTAAAGCTGTCAAGTATATAAAATTACACATTTCATGTGTACTTGCAACGTGACTAAAAGTAACTCCTCCGCCTGAGAACTTAAAAGCTGATCCGTCAGCACTTTTGACGACAATTATTGTCCTGTAGAAATGTAAAGTAAAAATTAGTCTTAAGACCGGATTGATCAAGAAAACACTCTGAAGAGTTGTTCGCGAATTAATTTTTGAATAAAAGTATTTCTCTTTACCCAAGTAAAGGGTTGTGTTTCATTTATTAAATTTTTATTATTTCTTTATAATTTTTTGTTTTATTATATCTTTATTTCCGAAGAAATAAAGATACGTAAGTGGCGCAGTCGGTAGGATTCCACTCAAAAGAGCAGGAATCCAGTGATTAAAGCGGCAAACACAATTCTACGGTCATCAGAGCTCATCAGCTCAAATTTCAATTTATTCCTATATCTGATAATAGAATAGATGAAATCTGAGCTGATGAACGCTTATGACCGTCACATTGTGTTTCCAGCTTAAGGCTGAATGGCAGAAAATAAAGCTCTCGATTCCGAGCTTCCATTTAACTATGAGCATGAGCTTTCGTACAAAGCTTTCGATTTAGTGCCACACGCAGAAGCAGTACTCGCTGTATATAAGTATCTTGACCTAGCAGCAGTACATAATCAATGCTGTATTGACATGGCAAACATTTTTTCTCCTTTAGTTTTTCTCCTTCAGTTTTTCTAGAAAACATGTCTGCCATATTCAAACCGAAGCGTATTGTTTTATTGTTGTTCGGAATTTAATTGAACTGTTTTTGTAATTTTATTATTGCTTTCCATACAGCCTTTCGGATCTTTAGGCAGCGCAATAATTATAACAATGATAACAATAACCCCAACAATTTTTATCGAAACCAAACCTACCCTAGAAATAAAAATAGCAATATGACACATAGAAATTCAGGTAAGAATCTAGGACAATTTAAGGAATATCGACCGCAGCAAGCAGGAGGTGCAACATCTAATTCTAATAAATTTCGTAATTATAATAACTTCGCTAGCAATAATCGCTTTATCTCTGGTAATAATATTGAACCAATGGAGGTGGAAAATGTTCAGCAACAGAGCGAAAAAATTTTCTTAGAGCCTCGCGAAGTAAATTGCCCATAGTTACCCTTACAATAGGTCACCAACAATTCAAATCCCTAATCGACACAGGTTCAGAAACAAGTATTATAAAACCGCAACTTTTAGAAAATTTCCCCGAGATAAAACTCTTGAATCCTTTGTTTTACTCAACACTTAATGGCATGAATGTAGTAGATCGTGAGATAGTCACTCCATTCCCAAGAGAATTCCTTACAAAAGGAATGATAGCATGGAAATTGATCCCAGTAAACGGTAGAAAATACGATGCTATTATCGGGAAAAACTTGTTAACAGAAATGAAAGCGATAGTTAACCTAGAAAAGAGACATTTAGAGGTAAACAAAAATAAAATTCTTTTCGAAGACGACTATCCCTATGAAGTAAATATGATCACAAACTAGAAATTAATGAAGGAAGTGCAGTTGATAGTCTAAAGCTCGATCATCTGAATAATGAGGAAAGTAAATTAGTAAAAAACCTCTTAATAGAATATCAAGAACTATTCTTTAGGGAAGGGGATGTACTTACTTTCACTCACGAAGTGCAGCACGAAATTTTAACAACAACTAGTAATACGATTTATTCAAAAATTTATCGTTACCCACAAATTCACGAAAAGGAAATACAAACCCAAATAGCAGAAATGCTTGCTCAGGGGATTATCAAAGAGAGCAATTCCCCATACAATTCACCGCTTTGGATAGTACCGAAGAAAACAGATAACTCCGGGCAACATAAATGGCGAATAGTTATTGACTATCGCAAACTAAATGAAGTGACCATTAACGATAAATTCCCAATTCCCAATATTGATAATATATTGGACAAATTTGGAAAAGCGCAGTATTTTACGACATTGGATTTGGCGAAGGGGTTTCACCAAATCTTAGTAAAAGCTGATGATAGAAAAAAAAACTGTGTTCTCCAATCCAATCGGACAATATGAGTACATCAGAATGCCATTCGGATTGAAGAACGCTCCCGCAACCTTCCAACGGTTGATGAATTCAATTCTCAGGGACTACATAAATAAAATCTGTGTGGTTTACCTCGATGATATCTTGATATTTAGCACGTCATTAAGAGAACATATTTTAAACATCCGAAAAATATTTAACAAACTTAGAGAAGCAAAATTGAGAATACAGGTAGACAAATGTAATTTCCTCCTCAAGGAGAGCGAGTATCTTGGCCATATCGTAACACCCGAAGGTGTTAGACCCAACCCGGCCAAAGTCGAAGTTATACAAAATTTAAATTTGCCAACCACTCAGAAACAGATCAAAGCATTCCTGGGAATCACTGGCTAGTATAGGAAGCTCATACAGACCTATGCGCAAATAGCACATCCATTAACAAAGTATTTAAAGAAGAATTCCCGAATAAACACCAATGACCCAAGTTTCATAGCAGGTTATGATAAATTAAAAGAACTCATAACCAATCATCCGATACTTAAGTATCATGATTTTAAAAGGAAGTTCAAGCTTATAACTGATGCCAGCAATTTTGCCATTGACGCAGTTTTAACACAAGACGATCATCCAATCTCTTATGCCTCCAGAGCCTTAAATAACCATGAACAGAACTACCCCACAGTAGAAAAAGAGCTACTAGCCGTGGTATGGGGTGTAAGGTATTTTAGACCATATTTGTTCGGAAAAGAGTTTGAATTACAAACAGACCATCAGCCGATAAAGTGGCTTCATACAAAATACTCGGGTAAAGATATCAACCCAAGGCTCCAAAGGTGGCTCATACAACTTGGGGAATATAATTTCACGATTGATTTTATTAAGGGAAAAGATAATAAAGTCGCAGACTTCTTGAGCAGAATAAACACTGAAAACCAGGAGATCAACTCAATAGATATGAGCGATGTACTAAACAAAATGTTTTCAGAAAATATTGACAACTCTAGCAACACTGAAATATTCAAGCTAGGTCCTATTATAAAAAGCTACAACGACATTATGAATGAATTTGGTGAAAAAATCGAGAATATAAATAATATAGAGCAAACCAGTGAATCAGGGGAATCCATAGAGGTACCTACTATTCACTCTCAAGAGGAAAACCTCGAGGACCATATTCCCATCCTGGTCACTATTGTTAATAGGTTCAAATTACAGATTATACTTGTGGAAACCAAAGAGAAAGAATTGGAAACAATATTCAAGAACAGAAGAATTTATATAGACAGAAATGACTTGGTTAGTGAACATGTCAGTAATATTTTGAGAAGATATGTGAAAGTGGGTAAGGTGGCGATTTATTCCGAATTAAACGACCACGAATATAATCAGTTGCAGCAAGTGCTCATCGCGACATTACCAGATCGAAGAATTCTGAAATTCATAAAATGCAGCCACTTCGCTACTGACATAGAGGACGAGGAAAAGCTGAAGAGACAGATTGCTCTTTACCATAAAAACGAAACAGGCTACTCGGGGATCATTACCACCTATGAGGGAATGAAAAAGAAGATATACCACCCTAATTTGAGAACAGAAATACACATGATAATAAGCAATTGTGAAATGTGTTCCTCTGCCAAATACGATAGGAAACCTATAAAAAATAAATTTAATTTAACAGAAACCCCACCTACAACAAATGAAATTATTCATGTTGACGTATACGTCAACAGTAAACATTCTTTTATCAATTTCATTGATAAATTGATAAATTTTCAAAATATGCCACTAGCATCCACCTAGAGGACAGAAATATTCGAACAATTGTCGAAAAACTAAAACAATTTATATCAATACGTGGAAAAATTAAGAAATTCATATTTGACAATGAATTCAAATCAAAAAATCTCGATGAATTTTGCAAAAAGGAAAACACAAATTTTCATATAACCAAACCTAATAACCATACCGGCAATGCCGACGTAGAAAGACTAAATAATACAATAACGGAAAAAATCAGGATCTTAAACCTAGAAGAAAGACAACCAATTAAATTACAGATATTAAATGCAATCACAATTTACAATAATTTATACCACTCCACAATTAAATGCACCCCTTCCGAAGTGTAAGATCACAAAATCGATCACAATATTATAAAACACCGAATTGAGGAGAGAAAGAAGCACGTTATTAACCAAAGAAACAAAAGCCTCGAGGACTACGTAGAATGCAGAACGATGCGATTTATCAAAAATTATAAATCCCTTCGACACAAAGAGCGAAATACAGAAAGCATAAATTAGAAAACATTCACGAAAATAATATAAAGCGACCTCTTAAATTTACAGGTGGGGATCCTATTCCTATCGATGTTGGTACTGGTCACCATTCCTCTGACGCAGTCAACTCTAACGATTGAACAGATCAATTCAGAAGCCGGATATGCCGAGATCAAAATAGATGAGGTAGAGATAATAGATAAGTTTGATATAATTCTACATATAATACACCCCACAGAGATTCTGAATGTCATTAGTAACCTTAAACATAACATCAACAATCTCAATACAACTAACCAAATTTCTCTATTAAAGCAGATTGACTCAATTAAAAGTAAGGTACCAACCCTATTCCCCCAACCCCGTAGAAATAAAAGAGGCTTAATTAATATTGTAGGAAAAGGAATGAAATGGCTTTTTGGAACTCTCGATGAACAAGACAGACTAGACATTGAAACACACTTAAAGACAACAGACGAAAATAACCTTAGAACGATAGCAACTATCAACCAGCATTTACATTACTAAAAAATATTTTAGAGTCAGATAAGAACAAAACTTTAATGGAATTCGAAGCCACAAAGAATTTGTTCGGAAAAATACTAATACAGGAAGTACTCTTAGAGCAACAAATGAGAATTAACATGTTAAGAGAAAAGGTAGAACAGATTCAAGACAATATAGTTTCAGCTAGGATAGGAATAATACATCCAAACATATTGAATGCCCAGGAAATTAATGAATATAAGATCGATCTGAAAAAACTAAGTAACATCAGAATAGGTGTAGCCAAAACTACGAATGATGCCATCATCTTCGCCATAAAAATCCCTACAGGAGCCCTAAAAACAAATAAAAAATTATTGGTGCCAATCGCAAATTCTAAAAACCAACAAATCGATGAAGAATTAGAATATATAGTGAAGGTAAAAAATATAACTTATACGTTTTAAGATAACCTAAGTTTACAAGAACTAAGACTAAGCAAAAATTGTATCGTAAAGAAAAACTGTAAATTAATCAGGAAACCAGAAGAAGAAATAATAGAAATACGAAATGATTTTATAATTTTGAATAACTTGAAAAACAAAACATTCAAAATTACCTGTGACGAGAGGAAATATTTCTTAAGTGGAAACTTTTTCATTTATTTCATTAATTGTTCAATTACCATAGACAATAGACAATACAGCAATTCATATGCTTTGAATTCGTTGAAAGATTTGTAATCCCAAACAATGAAAATATAACTATAAATAATGAAGCCTTGACATTCGAAGAAATTGTACTTCATCAAGAAAATAATATTAAAGAAATCAAGGAATTAAAGTTACATAAGATAATAAACTATAGTTTAGGGACCACTAGTATTATAATAATATTATCAATACTAGTAATTACACTATACTCATTTTGTAGGCAAAGAAAATTTAAACTTAAAATCACTAACGAGATCCAGGAGAATCTCGAGTTTAAGGAGGGAGGAGTTACATCCCCAAAGCTCAAAATCCCACAAAACATTGCTAACGAAGCAAATAGTACAAACAGTAACCAAGACTTTTCACCTTGGCAAAAACTAAAACTGTCAAGTATATAAAATTACACATTTCATGTGTACTGCAACGTGACTAAAAGTAACTCCTCCGCCTGAGAACTTAAAAGCTGATCCGTCAGCACTTTTGACGACAATTATTGTCCTGTAGAAATGTAAAGTAAAAATTAGTCTTAAGACCGGATTGATCAAGAAAACACTCTGAAGAGTTGTTCGCGAATTAATTTTTGAATAAAAGTATTTCTTTTTACCCAAGTAAAGGGTTGTTTTTCATTTATTAAATTTTTATTATTTTTTTATAATTTTTTTGTTTTATTATATTTTTATTTCCGAAGAAATAAAGATACGTAAGTCGCGCGAAGAGAGTTCCATAATCTAAAAGCTTGGACAAAGTAAGAGTTCTCCAATATGCCGCAATTTACACGAGACAGCATGTTCGATGTCGAGGTGATTGCAGGAATTCATTGTAATTAAACAGGTATTCAGGATTTCTGGTATATATTAAATTGAATAGGAAGATTAGGATCCTGCGTTTCAGATAACACTGTAGTGAGCAGCCCAAGAGTAGAGATTTAAATGAGATTTCCATTCGCGGGAAAATTAGGGAACCATAAGTAAAAAAAGGAAGTAGAAGAGTTTTAACTAACTTCAGTCGTGTTTGCGATGGCAGAATGCTTGCTGAAAGCCATAGCCTCTTAGTGTGGAGTATATTTTAGACAGCTGGCATTTAGTATAATCACAACACTTCATGTTGCTAATTAAAACAACGCCAAGCTTAACCTGGGGTAAACCATCGAAATCAAGAGATCAACGAGAACATGCCAAGCATTGGGACTTCCCAGGATTTAAAACCAGCCCGTTTTGCATAGACCAATGAGAGATACTAGGTAGATCACAATTAATTCGTTCTACACAATCTTCAATTAATCCAGTAGGTCTTTCCAGGTAAAGTTGCACATCATCTGCATAAAGATGCAGTCGAACATAACAAACGGCACCCACAATATCATTAATGAACATACTGAAAAGAAGTGGGCCAAGTATCGAACCCTGCGGTACACCCGACACTAATGGTAAACATCTAGAAAGATTATTGCCAATTTTCACCTGTTGATACCTATTCATTAAATTATTCTGAGAACACGAGAAGCAGATAATGAAAACCCAAAAAGATCTTCCAATTTATGAAGCAATTTGCAGTGATCAGCACTATCAAATGCCTTAGTGAAGTCTAGCAGTACTAAAATAGAAATCTTGTCTTCATCCATAGCCTTGCGAATATCTGTAGTAACCTTCAGTAAGGCAGCTTCACAACTGTGATGACGTCGGAAGCCAGATTGGCAGCACACTCATAACTTATTACAGGATAGATAGTCTTGAATTTGCGCATGCATATTTTCTCCAGAACCTTTGCTAAGAAGGGAAGAATACTAATTGGCCTGAAATCAGAAAAACATTCTGGTGAAGCCTTCTTCGCAGTGGGTAACACAAGAGCCATTTTCCATGCAGCAGGAAATGTAGAAAAAGTTAGGGAACTATTTATAATGTGTAATATATGCTGACTTATTATTGGAAATAGTAGACGTAAGAACTGAGGGCTAATTTTGTCAGACCCAGTTGCATTAGATTTAATGGAATAAAAAGCAAGTCCAAGCTCTTCAAGAGTTATACAACGAAAGGAGAACTTGTTAGAAGTATTGCTCTCAGATACTTCAGTAGGATGATTTGAGTAGTTTATATTAAGCTGTGGCGTTACAAAATATTCATTGAGCTTATTTGGATCAAAGGAGCAGCTGAAATTCTCTTTTCCATAGACACCACTGCTTTTTAAATTGTTCCACAAGACCTTAAGAGCAAGATTGATATCAAACTTGCTTTTGAAATACTGGTATTTTGACGTTCTGATAGCAGTTGTCGCTCTATTGCGCAAGGATATATAATATAAGCGAGCCTCAGTAGTTTTTGTCCTTTTATACTTATGATATGCATATTCTCGCTTGGCAATAAGTTGTTTAATTCTAGCAGAATACCAGTGACAGTGGCCATACAATTTTCTGGGCTTTGTTCGAACTGGAACATACTTTTCATATAAGTAATTAATATTGTGATCCATGATTTTCGTCATCTCATCAATAGAAGAATAAAGTATACTATCCCATAATAAACCACCACATTCATTATACAAGGAAATAAGATCTATGTTATTATAATCACGGTATGTATAAGAAGTAATCATATTATCACATGAACTGACTAAGATATTATAACTAAGGAATAGAATGTCATGGTCAAGGAAACTAGGTGGGTCAATCTGGTTATAAAATAATACACGATCTAACCTGCTTGCAAGGAATAGGTCAAGCATTGAGGGCGTAGAAGTATTGCAGTAAGTAGGTACCGAATTAACCACTTTTAAGTGGGCAGACTATGCAATAAAAAACGAAATTCATTAGGAGATCTACCCTCACGAAGAAGTTTAACATTGAAGTCCCAACCCACAACAATATTGTCATATTTTTGAGAGAAAAGTTTAAGAAAATCAATGAAATTATTAGGTGGATTCGCATGATCAAAGCAAGCAGGAGGATAATAAGCCGCCACTAGAATAATTTTTTCTTCGCATAAGTTTACCTCAATACACATTAGTTCAATATTATCTAAACTACAAGACTTAACGCTACTCGCTTTAATCTCTTCCCTCAAGAAAATCGCAACCCCACCGCCTCTACGATCATTCGTGTCAGAACGATATAGCTTGTAGCCTGGCATAGAGCCTAATGAAGATGACATGCACACTAGCCAACAAAGATAGATTTAAAGTCATCCATTTTATTACGCATACTTCTCGCATTTAGCGAACAAATATTAAGGCCTCGACTATATTTGCAAAAAATATTAATAAGGATTCTTACCTTGTCATAGCCTGTCAAATAATTATCCAAATGATATCAAAGAGACAATCGACACATTCAGGCTTTTTAATAGGAGAAAACAATTAGAGAAAACTATAAAATAGAGGAGAAGTGATATAAGCATAAAAATTAAATAAAAAGTATTACTGAGAAAAACTACAGATGAAAAAGCACAACCAAAAGCAAATAGAACTTCAATCATAGCAACTAAACTAAGAATTAAATTCAACAAATTCAAGATAATTTCAATCCAAAATAATTCAATAAAAAGAAAAACACAATAAATCATATACATCGATCTCAACACAACAAAACACTATATAGTTACTCCAGCACCCGAGTTACAATTAGCAGAGATTAGCAAACGTAATTGTTCTTTATTCTTTATCTTGGTATGTGGTTGCTCGACATTGCGTTGGACGTATACAAAGCCATCTTGTACATGCACGGAATGAATCAATTTATTTCTACGGTGGTTCAGAGCTTCCCGAAAAAGAGAGTTACTGGAACGAGTGAGACTTTCATTTATGTAGATTAGATTATTCCCCAATTTATTCTCAGTAATCTGTCCTAGATTTACACCTTTACACTTCCAAATACTCGATATGAAGGACCGTCTTTCCCCTCGACAAGAAAAACGCAGGACGATAGGGCTGGCTTTGCGCTCAGTAGCTACATGCATGCGGAATACATCCACAAATGGAGATGGAGAAAACTTTATCACTGAAAATATCTTGTGGAACAAAACAGTTGGATTATCATTAGCAACAGCTGGGACACCACGACTAATAGCATCCTTCAAACGTTGCACTCGTCGCAGTTCTTCATTCTCTTCAACCAATGAAGAGCAATTAAACTCAAGAGTCTTCAGTTTATTCTCAAAAAGAGTAATTTTTTGTGTAAGCTTATTCTCAATCTCACTGAACTTTTTTGACAAATTTTCCTCGAATTTTTCAACTAATTTGTTCATTCGGTCCATTATTCGAGCTTCAATTGCTAGCAACAATTTATCAGTCGATTCAGTTGCACTAGATAGGATCGATGCACTAACACCATCATTAACACTCTTGGGGCCTTTAGAAGAGCTACGAGTATTGACATTAAGAGTATTAATGTCCGAGATTGATTTGCTCTTCTTGGACTCAATATTACTTCCCGACATTATGACCCGCTAGTTTTGCAAAACTTAAACAGATTAAGTATAAAATATGCCTCGATCACAACAATAAATGCATCAAAAAGCAACTAAAGAGTTACTGAAAAAAATATTGCACCACAAAGGAAAAATTAATAACTGGTAGAAACTTTAAAAATTAGCAGAATTCACCAGAGCAATCTAACACGCGTTTAACTACTACGAACTCTCATCACTTCTTTGAAGTGTTATATTTTAGCAGCACTTGAAAATTTGTTCATAGTGAAATAAGTGACACCTTACGAGCATTTTTCCAATGCTACTAATATTGCATAAATATCTAATATGAAAAGCAGCGCTATAGCGTTATAAGTATCGTATTGTTGCGAAGTTGGCTTTGTTTATTATTCAAAACACAATTATTCAGATATATTTCATATTTCACTCTACTATTTACTTTTATGAAGTTCACAAGTAATTACCAACCAGCTGGATGCTGTGCTGGTGAAATTAAAATTTGTGTAGTTTATGTAAGACTGGCCTTGAGGAACTGACTACATGGCACAAGGTGACCCTATGCTGAGAACATGGCCACAAGGATATTCCAGGCAACGAGATAGCTGATGATTTGGCCATAAAGGGCTCTGAAAGGGATAGCTCCGCAGAAATAACTTATGTGAGGATCCCATCGGTGCTTTAAAAGAGGAGATCTTCAAGGACGTCTATCAAAAGGCAAGCCTTCGGTGGATCAACAGGGAAGCCTGCCGTAACGCGTGGCAATTATGGCCTGCATATGACAGGAAGAGGACAAAAGAACTGCTTAGTGGCAGCAGAACATGTACCAGAAATCTAATAGGGGTCATTACGGTTCATTGCAGAGACCATACTAGAAAGCTGGGTGTAGCGGCGAAGGATTTCTGTAGAAGCTGTAACGAGTCGGAGGAAATCGAATCTGTACAGCACGTACTCTGCGAGTGCCCAGCTCTGATGAACATAAGAGGTAGGCTACTGGGTACTTCTATTCAAATCTTCGGGAAGCTGCAAGATAAAGAGTTCAGATGCACCCTAAGTTTCCTATGGGAAGCAAAATGGATCTAGGGCAATTTTTAGGTTACCCCATGAGGATAAGGGGCACAATAGACCCACTGGTGGTCTAAGTGAAGCAGGCTAGGTACTTATAGCGGCACCCCTCTTACCTTACTTAACCTAACTAGTGGGAGGGCGAGGGAAGGAGATATGAGAGGATAGCCTCAGGCTTTGTTAAAGCAGCGGTGACAGCTTAGCACTGTCACTCCTGGGAGTGAAAACTGCTATTTATACTCTTCAAATTGTCCAGAGCAGTCCCGGTTATTCCATTCCATAGCCTTCCCGATGATTCCATTCAGGAACAATCGATTCCCCGAACCTTAAGTTGTATACTATCCGCATCTTATTATTCATCTTACGCAAACTTTTCATTTCCAGTAAATGTCTCTTGTCTCTCATTGTTGCACGTAACAATACTCTGCTTGGTATACCATCCGTAATCTAATTTTTGTGTCATCTATGGTAGTATACCTATATACTTGAAAGTATTTTGCGCATCTTTACTTTTTTATATAAAATAATATCTTCAGTAATTTCTAATAAATAGTTTGTTATTTTCGACACTCTATTTTATTTTTCCTATTAAAAAATGACAAGCTCACGTGTCGTCTTTATTTGCTTCAAGCCAGACGCACTGACCTTATGTATAATATGGACTACATGATTTTCTATTTTTTCATGGGCAAAGGATCGAACGATACATACACTCTCTTTAGTTTATTCTTCTGTGATGGAAATCATTGACAGTCAACCACAATATATAAAAAGGCATATGATTATTCGAATACGTTCATGGTAATTTTGTTATGATGCTTGCGCCTCTCATCCTGCTTTGAAAAATATATCAATTCAAATGTTATTTTTCAATGAGAAAATGTTCGCGAGCTTACACTCGAAAAAGGAAGAGCATCAGATAAAGCAAGCCATAAGTTTTGTCATCATTTGGAGATTTCGAAATTTGAAATGGTGGAATTGGTTACCTGAATTACTCAGCTCCGCCCTCCTAGAAAAACTTTTTAAAATGTTCTCCTCCACGTCAACTTATATCCTTTTTTCAAGAAAATAAAGGAAATAATCTATCCAATATTTTACTTTTTTTTAGCTACGAGTATTACACATGCTCATTTTACTTTCGTATGGGTACCTGCATAGCAATAATTTGTCGTAGTGCTTTTATCTGTATGGAAGGAAGGTATGGACTATGGAGTATGGAAACCATCTCAAATGCATAAAGCCATATACAAGGTGCTTGAGCTGTATACACGTTGCTATATGCAGTCAGAAATAAATACGACATATTGTTATGGATAGAAAATCAAGACAATTAAAAATATAAGAATTTTTTTCCATTTCCTAAGATTTTCAATTCCATTGATCGGTTAATTTGGAGTATTTTTAATGTGCAAGTTTGACTTTTAATTGGTTTTTCGCATATATTTCTAGAACGATTCGTCGGACAGCAAAAAATGATTATAACCAATTTTACAGGATTTGAAGAAGATTTTAGTACAATAAAAATGTCTAGGACTGATCATTTTCACCGCATATGTAAAAACCCTTAATTTTTACACCATGTACCCAATTTCAGCTCTCTATGTCGATGCGTTCTCAGGCAGTGTCATCGATCACATCTTTGGCATCGTTGTGTTGTTGTTCACTTAAGGCACTGGACGAAAGAAGTTTCTGAACCTGTTGAGTAGTAACTAGTATATGTTTTGTCTCCTTGACATTACTACCATTATCCAAATTGACGATTTGGCAAACGGGTTCACAATTTCCAATTGTAGCACCTTCTTTTAGTTATACCTCATTTTCTCTGTTCCCATATTTTATAATCCGCTCTCCGACATCCAGATTAATTTTGTATGTGGTCATGAAGTCTATTCCAAGAATGCATTCATTCATTATGTCTGAAACCAGGGAAGTGTGAGGAAATAGTAGTTCGCCTAGTTGAACATCTAAAGTTATTTCTCCAAAAACACCTGTTCTGCTGCTCCAGTTGCTATTCTTAGTAGATATTTGGTGGTGTTATGAAGCCATTTGTTCTTAACAATATCTGCTCTAATAATTGATCTTGAAGCTCCAGTATCGATAGTGAGTGCGCAGCCATTTTTTCCTACACTTCCATATATAACAAGGGGCTCTTATTTCTCTGTAACTGGCCTACTTGAATGGTGACTTCGGGGCTATCGATTCCACCAACCAACTACTGCCCCACAAAGTTGGGTTTTACTTGTTTTCCGACTGCTCAACAGGACAGGTGATTTCTCTCATTCGTAATGCACTCCGTGAAACTTGTCTGGCGGATTCCTGCGCTAATGCATAGGCTAGTGCTTCTGCTGTTGATTTCTTTCCTGCTAGCCTTAACGCTTGTTGTAAATTCTGATCTGCAATAGCGTTCACAAATGCCTCGGTCGCAACTTCATTAAGAAAATATGCATTTACGCTAGAGTATGAAAGATAAGCTAATTTTTCCACATCAGCCTGCAGTTGTTGTAGTGATTCGCCATGGTTTTGAATCCTGTTCCGTAACTGTAGGCGATATACTTGCATGTGTTCATCACCGTAACGTAATTCTATTGCCTATACTAATGAAGTGCATTCATGTTGCTTTGCAATCGGTACAGTATGTAAGAGTTCTGACGCAGGATTTCGAAGTGCTAACACCAGAGCTGTAGATTTGTCTTCATCATTCCATCCATTTACCTCTGAAGCTGCCTCGAATTGTCTGTTGAAGATATGTCACGAATTTTGTCCAACAAATAGTGGAGGTTTTATTCTACCTGCACGGGATATTTCAGCTGCTACGTTTAGAGGCTGACGATGCTTTATTCATTCCAGATCTACTTCCAAGTTGTCAAGCTGCTCTGTGACTTTTTGTTGAACTTCCGCCACTTCCTGCTCAATTCCTTCAATATTCAGATTTTGTTCGTCTAACGCGTTTTTCAGGAAAGTCTTATGTTCCTCGAAACGAGTTTCTAGACAATTCTCCAGAGAACTCATTTGTTCGTCCAAACGTGTTCCCAGAGATATTTTTTTTGTCTTCAAAAGCATTCTTTTGTTCGTCCAAACGGGTTTCCATAGATTTCTTCTGCTCATCTAAACGGGATTCCAGAGCATCCCTTCAAACAAGGCAAAACAAAAACGTAACGAAAATGTAAACATGCTTGCATAGAAGTGTACGCAAAAGAAACGTTTTGGTGTTGTGAATGCGTAACAGAAACGAATCATCAGTCCAAAGAGAAGTGAAACGGAAAAGCGTAGACTGTCAGTATTGTGGTAGTTGACATTATAATTCGCAAACTGTACTCTAAAGTGTTACGTTTTCGGAATGAAAATTACGTTTAGTTTACGAAACGTTTTGCATGAGCACTCAATGGCTTTTGAAGAAAACAACCGATTTTTCTATTTGAATTTATTTGATAAAAATAGCATCACAAACCTTAATAAAAATAGAACAAAAAAACGTTTATTAAGGAACCTTAGCTTACACTATGCTGCAATGTTATTAGGTACATCGGGTAGGGTATAGATAATTGGAATTATCGATAGACTACAAAATAACTGTTCAAATTTGTTGACACTCCAAAGTTTTAATAAAATAAAAATTAACGCGGCGTTTTGTTATTCACAAACAAATTTACATGCACAAACAGCTGTCTGTTGTCAATAAATCCAGAAGTACGTTTTCAATAGGTTTCCGTTTCACTTTAGGTGTACACTCTCAAATGCTTAGAAGCAGGTACGTTTTCAATACGTTTTTGTTACGCTGTGATTTTAGTGTTTATGTACTATAGGGCCGTGGGTGTATTAGTAAAACGCCGTCCGTAAAGTTCACGTTTTCGTTTTACTTTAGGTGTATACTCTCAAATGTTTAGAGGGATTCTTTTGTTCCTCCAAGAGAGATTGCTTTTGTTCCTTAAAAGCATTCTTTTGTTCATCAAAACGGGCTTCCATTTTGCTCATTAAAGTACTCAAAAGCTGTTCCATTTTCATCGCAGGCTCTTCTTCAGTTTCGGTTTCTTCCAAGTTCTATTCGAAAACAAATGTTTCAGGATTCTTTCCTTCCTCTATCAAAGCTTGTCTAAGTCGCTCGACTAGCATTTTCTTTGCACCTGTCGTTTGTAATGACCGGTTCCCTAGCACCACTATTGAATCCTGTATTCGAAGCTCCTCGACTTTGCGCCCCATTACTTTAGTAATTCGCTTACAGTTGAATATAAATAATTTTCAATTCCATTTCGAGGCAAGGGCGTCTTTAGCCAAGTGATGACCCTGGGCACTTAGGATGTCGGGGTCCTCTAACAGAAATTATTTTCTAAAATGCTTTGGGTTATCAACAGGAATAATATGTAATAGGCCTATCGCGCACTGGGCACTTTTTTTCAGGTATCTGTTATGTCATCACCGTTAATTCCATAGGTTCTAATGGCAAGGTGAGTTTTTGGTTCCTTCGGCTAGCAACTTTTGTGTGACGAAACTATCACCGCACCTATATATGAATGTGCACACATACATACAGCTGACTTTGCTGTCGTCGCTTGACTGCCATTATTTTGGGAGACGCAAGGAAGAAACTTACGCATCTTTTTTGAAAAAATAACTCTTGCAACGATAGTGTGAGAGGAAGATATAAATAATGAAGCATTTATACAAGAAGTACAAATGACATCACCTATATACAACAGAAATTTGAAGGAATAGAGTACCTATAGATATAGATAGAAATTTTAAGATAAAAATGTAGGGAGAAATATCCATAAAAGTGTTTATAAACCTTAGATTTACAGCAAGTTTGTCTTCGGGTGCTGATCGCTTATTGGTCTTTGATAAGTTCTAGCAGGATTTGAAATCTGTAGTAGTAAAATTAAATCTTTCAGTACTCATACCGGAAATATCAAAGGAATTTTTCGGGATAGTTCATTAAATAATAAGTGAAATTTTTTTAAGCAGCCTTTCGCTTCAAATTTAAAGCATCCAATAGCGTTTCTTTCGTTGATATTTTCTATATCCTTATGAGAAATACACATATATCACAGCTAGCTCCTGGAAATCTATATTGATGAATGATGATATAAAACATTTTTCGGGTGATAGCTATGCATAACTAATGCATGCCTAATCTACAATGCATAGTAAAACCACTTCGTCAAGGCAATATGGATTTTTTTGTTTGCTTCCAACTCTTACATTTGAAAATTCATGTTTGCAAAAATGGCTCTTCTCTTTCATTCATTTGATGATATAAGCACGAGCTTATGTGTAGTAGTCAATCAGCAAAATCGATGTAGTATTACCTCAGGTATATTCAGCATAATTTAGAACCATGCAGGGGAATTTAGAACAAAACGGCTGTAAACTTGAACTTGACGTGACTATATAAGTAGTATTTTGTAAGAAAATTTGTTGCCATGTACCTATAGAAATTCGAATAAATACCACGGTCTACTTTTAGTAGCCAAAATTTAACAGCTAAACCCCATGCGTATAGATGGCACTGTTTCGAGGTCGGCGTGTATATCTAGGGTATTACATATGTATGTACATATCCAGGGGACAAGGTGAGTATAAGGCGCATAATTACGTTAACGCCACATCAGGTGAAGAATTTTCCCAAGACCGTCCGTACGTGATGAAGAGTCACATCCTGCCCGAAGTGTTCCTGCACAGGCAGCTGGTAGGCATCCCCTGGGGTGCTGCTGGTTGTTTGACTGAATACGGCGGATCTAGAGAGGAAAACTCGATAAAACCTGCAAACCTAGGTGTAAACAATCGTGCCTATGGGATGAATGGCACTGCATGAGTGTGTCTTATAACGATGGACTCCGGATACCAGGCGACCTCCGGCCTCAACCCTAGCCTTATCTCGGCATGCCGGCTCTGCTGAGATGGACCAATCTTTCCGAGCATACTCGTGGGACCAAAACTGAAAATCCCGTAAATTCTGAGGGAGGTGCACCTCTAAATGTACCAAAAACCCAATCCGGGGTTCTTAGCGACCCCTACAACATCCAGGACATTACAAGTCCTTCATTTGCTGGTGATGTGATGGATACACTCCCCTTAGATGAGGAGGACCTTCTTAGGTCTCCAGAACATAGCCAACAGGACAGCGGAAACACAGAAGTTCCCATTTGCAAAGAGCGCAAGCCAAAGCTCTCTGGAGCGACAAAAAAAGGTTTAAATGGCTTTTAAAACACGGTCACACAGAAGCAGAGGCTTGAAGGATTGCTGCACTTCAGATAGATCAGCGGAAAGAGGAGAGTCTAAAAAAACGGACTCGCTCTGACGACTCTTCTCCTAAAGTGGAGCAACCTAGTGCTATACGCAGCAAGGCAGCAACGGAGAATCCTTCAAAAAGCACGTCTCCCTGCCTTCGCGTAAGCAGCCTTCCTATAAGGAGTTTGCAGAGAGCGTTCGGGTGGGTATCCTGAGGTCGCACTCAACGCGGATCAATTGAAGTCCGTACAGGGTGCTATCTTGAGGGTAATCGCGGCAGGAAAGCAAAACCCCCTAAAACCAAGATTCCTGGCCTACACATTTAGACCAGGGTGGCTGGTTCTTAACTGCACCAATCAAGACACGGTGACGTGGCTGAAAGGTGTAGTTGCGAAGCTAAGGCCCTGGGAAGGAGCCAACCTTGTGATGGTCGAGGAAAGTGAAATTCCTCGCCCACAAGTCCTTGGGATACTTTCCAAACAGCGCTGAGGACCGTACGGATTTGATTCTCGATTACATAGAGGGTCAGATCTCGGGGTTAAACGTGTCTGAATGGACAGCGTTGCGGAGGTTACAAAAACCCTCAGTCACAGAGCTGACGCTCTCCGTGGACCATGTGTTTATGGAAGAGTTAAAGAAGGCTCAATTCGCAATTAAGTAAGTTCGGGTCTGTCCAACTAACACCCAAGGGTGGAACAGTAAAGGCTGTGTCGGAGGCTGGGAATGGCCCAAGTCAGATTGAAACTCTGGCTGGCGATCCTCAGCCTACGAAAACAGGAGTCAGCAGGCCTAAACTTTTGGTCAAGGCAAAGGCAGGCCCTGGTAAAGCAGTAGGAACTGCAGAACCCAAGTCAGGGACTTCCGAAAAGAAGTCTACAGAGACTCAGAAGAAGCCCCCTCCTGTCCGTGCCAAGCCGGGTTAAAGAAAGGATCCTAAGGGATCCACCACCAAGGCTGACAGCGGCCATAAACAGCCATCTTAGTCATGGCCAATGATCACCTAAGTTGCCTTCAGATAAATCTCCATCACGCTAAAGCGGCATCAGACGTGTTTAGCAGGAGATTTATCTCGGAGAAACTTAGTCTGGCGCTCATTCAGGAACCCTGGGTACATCAAGGCCACATCAAAGGTCTTCCCACAAAAACATGTAAGTTAATATATACTAATGAACATGAATATCCTAGGGCAGCACTACTGCTCAACACTAAATTAAACTTTATTCCTCTTTCACAGTTCATCTCGAGGGACGTGGTTACAGCAGTTGTCGAGGTACCAACTTCAGGAGGTAGCCACGAGGTAGTAGTTACCTCAGCCTACTTTCCCGGAGAAGCGGATTCATTACCTCCCCCAGAGCTAAAACAACTCATCAACTACTGCACACGCAGAGGAAAGCATTTCATCATTGGATGCGATGCAAACGCACATCAGACGCTACGGGGCAGCACGGATACCAATGCCAGGGGTGAATAGCTTTACGATTTTATATTATCTAACAATTTAAAGATACTAAATCGAGGTAATAAACTAACCTTTATGCACATCATTAGACAAGAGGCCTTGGACCTAACACTTGCCAATATGTCCATAAGTACAAAAATAAGCAGGTGGCATGTATCGAACGAGATTTCTATGTCAGATCACAGACACATCAGGTTCGATATAGATGCCATACTGAACACATGTCAGGAGTACCGAATCCATAAATTAACTAACTGGGAACTCTATCGACAACACCTTAAGGCTGTAGTTGACCTTCCCGGCGGTAGCATTAGCACGACTGAGGAGCTAGACTCAGCCACTACGCAGCTTCAAATGGCTGTTATGACTACATTCGAACACAGTTGCCCTTTGAAGCAAAAGACTTGAAATCGGCAGGTCCCATAGTGGAATAGCCAACTGAGTTTGAAAAGAAAAGAAGTCAGGAAACTATTCAACAGAGCTAAACTCTCTGGCATTTGGGGGTAATATAAAAAGGTTCTAACGGAATATAACACGGAATTAAGGAGATCCAAAAGAAGAATCTGGCGGACCTTCTGCGATGGCATAGAAAAATTGCCCACAGCTATCAGGCTCCATAAGGTACTTTCGAAGGATCACACGAATGGTATAGGCACACTAGAAAAGGAAGATGGGAACTACACCGAGAGTTGCGAGGAAACAGTCAGGCTCTTATTAGAATTTCACTTTCCCGACTCTCTCACTCCTGATCAAGGAATAGTAGCTGCAGATCCGATTGAGGTGGACAAGCACGGAGTCTCTAACAGGAGCAAAAGCCTTGCGGGAACAATCTTCACTCCTAACAAGGTTAGATGGGCCATTGGCACATTTAAGCCCTTTAAATCTGCTGGAGAAGACGGCATTTTTTCCGCGCCAGTTACGCGATAGGGTACGTTCCCCAATGTTGGAGAGACGTCAGGGTTGTATTTATACCTAAAGCCGGAAAGAGAACTAGTTCTCTAGCTTAATCGTTCCGACCCATCAGCCTCTCTTCATTCTTGCGTAAGTCCACGAAAAAATCCTAGACCTACACATTCGAAGTGAAATTCTGATTAAATCACCAATTCATTCTAAGCAGTTCGCTTATCAAGCTGGCAAGTCTACTGAGACTGCCATTCACACATTAGTCAAAGACCTCGAAAAAGCGCTCGAAGCAAAAGAGGTGGCTTTATGTGCATTTACGGACAGAGAAGGAGCCTTCGATAATACCTCCTTCGATGCAATTAAATCAGCTGCCGAGGTAAACTGGATAAGCTCCATGCTTAGAAGCAGGAGGATAACCAAATCTCTAGGAAACTGCTTAGTCACGATCACCGCAGCAAAAGGCTGCCCACAAGGAAGAGTTCTCTCCACTATTATGGTCGATCGTGATTGATGATCTGCTAGAGAAGTTGACCAGTTCGGGTTTTAATGTTCAAGGCTACGCGGATGACCTAGTAGTTACAATACGGGGCAAGCATGATCAAGTCATTTCCGACCTCATGCAAATAGCCCTCTCCAAAGTCCGCACGGGGTGTTTAACCAAAGGCCTTAGCATAAACCCCAAGAAAACGGTTATCGTTAATGTTAATGTTAAGAGTAGGGGCGACTAGGCCTTCAGGACCTTGCGGACACCGCGACCATAGTTGATCTATTGTGCCTTCCTCTATAGTGAGTAGGCAAAATCGAGTCTTTTAACGAGCTCGATTATTGCTTTCGGAGTTATATTGCAGACATTATCTGGAGATATAAGTTCTCTTCAGTGATTTGCAGCCTTAGACTTGCAAGTGCTGGGCACACGCATATAACGTGCATCGAGGTTTCATCTTCCTCTTCGCACAGTCGACACAGTTCACTGTCGCATTTGCCTATCTTCTTCAGGAAGTAACGGAAGGGGCCATGACCAGTGACTGCGTTATCAAATAGACTGAGCGACTATCTGCTAAGTCCAATAAGTTGACGCGACAAGAAATGAGAAGGATTGAAGAATTTCTTCGCCTGGCTCATACCTGGCGCGCTACGCCAAAGAGAGATTCAGTTGCCTGTTTCCCACTTAAGCAGTTCCCTCCTAAAGTGGCTTTTTGGTAATCCAAGTGTCGGATAGGGACCAATATACGGACATTCAGCTCCGGTTTTAACCAGTTCATCCGCTTTTTCATTACCGTCCACTTCTTCGTGTCCAGGGATCCAAAGCAAGGTTACTTGGTTGTCCCTAGACAGTAGTTGGAGTTTCGAGTAGCAACTCCAAACTAGTTTCGACTCAAAAGCTTGAGAGGAAAGAGCTAGGAGCACAGCTTGGCTGTCTGAACAGATGTAGATGTTGGAGTTCTTACAGCCCTCTATAGCATAGACTTCCGCCTGAAAAATGGAAGGTGAGACACCAAGCGGAATGGATAGTTCCACTTCTGGACCAACCACTCCTGCGCCTGTTTTCCCGTCCTTCCGGGATCCATCAGTATACCAGACTTGGGCCCGTTGCGGGAGCTGGAGTCCTCTGTTTAGTATCAGGCTTCTTTCATTAATCAAACCTCTTTCAAAAGAAAGTCTCTTGGCCATAGTATCTTTTGGAGCTTCTAGGTCCTTAATATTGACCTGCTCGAAGATACTGAGATGACCCACCCTGGAGGAGGTGCAATCATCTGACCTCTTCTTTCGAAGCATACTAGCTGCAGCTTCGCTCTGAATAAAGAGGTAGAGAGGCTGTAAGCCAAGAATGGCTTCAAGTGCTCGTTGAGGACACATGATGTAAAGGCGCCAATGGCGCCTAAACATGCCATCCTTTGCACCTTGTCAAGGGTTCTTCTGGTAAGGAAGTATGGGTCTGACTATGCGCTGGAAGATCCATAGGGTCATTTTGGGGTTCAGACCCCACTTTTTCCCGAAAAGCCTGCGGCAAGAGCTGAATGCCCACATGGCTTTGTTTGTGGTCATTTCCAGGTGGGGATTCCAGGTAAGCTAGCTGTCTAGGATTATTCCTAGATATTTTGCTTCTTTGGAATATTCTATTGCAATTCCATTTAACTTAGGAGGTGGGATCTGAAGGCTCCTTTTCCTAGTAAAACGAACTAGCACTGTTTTACCTGGGTTTATTGATAGTCCCATGTTCTGGCACCATCTGGTAACGATGTTAAAAGCAGTTTGCATAAGCTCTGGTAAAGCTGATTCAAACTTTCCTTTAACACAGATGCCAATATCATCAGCGTATACTTGGGCCTTAAAGCCGGCCTCTTGGAGAAAGTTTAGTAGCTCAT
This sequence comes from Dioctria linearis, assembly GCA_963930735.1. Taxonomy (NCBI): domain Eukaryota; kingdom Metazoa; phylum Arthropoda; class Insecta; order Diptera; family Asilidae; genus Dioctria; species Dioctria linearis. The sequence continues at coordinate 79,815,964 of OZ005743.1, read as the reverse complement.
CCACAGCTAGTAGCCATAGAAGTGGTGATAACACCCCGCCTTGTGGGCAGCCTCTAGTGGCCATGATTGTTGTGGATTCACCGTTCATGGTAGCTGTAATGCAGCGTTTCTCAAGCATGTTGCCAACCCATCTGACAATACAGGTTTCTATGCCTCTATCCACGGATACCCTCTTGATCGAGTCAAAGAGAGTGTTTTCGAAGGCGCCTTGTATGTCCATAAAGGAACATATAAGGACCTCCTTTTCCTCTGAGGCTTTCTCGATAGTCTTTACCAGACTGCTGAGAGTGTCCTCGGTGGATGTTCCGGGCTGGTAGGCATATTGATTGTCATTAAGTGGAAAGTTTTTGAGGGATGTCGCCCGAATATAGTTGTCTATTATTTTCTCTAGAGTTTTCAGGAGAAATGAAGTCAGACTGATAGGCCTGTATGATTTTATTTCGCTGGGTGATTTTTTACCCGATTTCGGAATAAAAACAACCTATGATGAGCATTGGCATCGCAGCCTATAATCAGTTTCAGATTATTTATACTGCAGTGCTCCACAAGATCTTTAACCTCCTGTGGTGGTGGAAGTTCTTGATCTCCCGAAAAGTAGGCGGACGCTAGAACAATCTGCTCCTTGCCATTTTGGAGATTTTTGACTTCTATTGACACTGCAGTTAGATCCCTTGTAATGAATCTGTGCAAGGGAAAAGCGACAGTATCCCTGCCGCACATAATTGCTGTACGGGGTCTGTCGCCATTAAGGCAGTAAAATTTATTGGTTTCCTTCCCGCAAGGGAGGCCACAGATTTTGCTGTTATATGCTTAAGGTTCCTGAATCAGGGCAATATCGCATCCAGATTTGAGGAACCGTTCAGAGAGAGCTGCAGAGACGCATTTTGCTCTGCGAAGGTTAGTTAATCTGGACACATTTAATAGTTGTAGCCTTAACATTATCCGAGGGGGCCCAAATTGGGGACTCCTCTCGAGTTGAATGATTTGGCCTACTTTACGGTTATCGTTCCGTTCACAAGAAGATCGAAGCTTTCACTAACGGCTCCTCTTCTTTATAATACGGAATTGATATTTTCAGACGAAGTCAAATATCTGGGGATAATCTGTTGTGTGTTTTTTTGGTATGCCGAAAAGTAGAAACAGAAACGGTTAATATAAATATGAATTTAAAAGTGTGGATATAATTACTTACTCTTAAGTGTGCGTTGTCCCTATATGTTGTAAACCTATCACATTAATTCTGCCCAGCAAATTTTCATATTGCAGGAAAAAGACAAATGCGTACGCCTCTTCTCCCACACAACTCCATGAGGTGGCATTCCCACGGCCATGGCTTAGGCGCGGTAATCATTCAAGAGGTCGAAGAAGAAGAAGAGTTAAGTAGGAGCCTTATAAAAGAGGATGGGTATGGGCAACATTTATCTTCGAGACGAGAGGCCAAGGCGACAACGACAAGAACGAGTTGATATACAGTGAACGTACGGAAGCAGATCGAAAAAAAACAAGAAAAATCAAAATAAAAGCAAGGAATTGCAGCTACATGGATTATCTACAGATTAGCAAGTAAGAATTAAGATCCTCCTTTTTTTTATATATATATAAGCTTAAGTACTTTAACTGAATTAGTGTAAAACCGGCAGGGACGCACACCCCTCGAACCAAGTAGCTATATATTCGTACGATAATTTTTTTTAATTTAACCAGGCAGCCTAGGGAATTTATCCGGATAAGTTTATAGCAAAGTAATATCTTTCTGTAAGTTTCTGAACTCGCCGAGTACATAATTCCTCCCCCTCCCCCCCAAAGCAAGCAGAAATACCTATGATCCTATCTGACTTAGCTCGAATTTCGATCATCATATAAAGGAACTACAATGTAGCAGAATTGTAATGAGACGTCTATTCACCAGTACAGCAAACTGCAAGTGTGACGTACTGCACTGTGTAATGCGAGCCATTCAGATCGGCCATATTAAAATATTAAATCAGGTTGTCCGCAGCCCAGAGCATAAGAATAAATTTCCCCCCTCAAGATTAAGAATATATTTCCCAAGTACGCCAAAGAATAGAGCATATGGCGAAAAGAAAATGTTTAGAAGAAAACCGGGATAAAATTATTTGCGTCATCCAACCAATTGTAAAATAAAACGCATCCACTGTGAACCAAGTGCAAGCAACGTTTCGAATTCCAGAATACGGGGAAACGTCACTCAAAAAGAAACAGTTCTGGTATGTGAAGCGGATGGGCCGAGGTACAGAAAAGTGACGGGGACAGAGAGAAGTTGACAAGCAAAAAAAGCGGCAAGTTGGTCGAAGAAAAGTGCAGGAAAAAGAGAAGAACAGAAGGGAAAAGCAGAAAAAATTAAAACTTGCTAGCTAGTTTGATAGTAAGGAACTTGAAGCAGTCAGTTAAATAAGAAGAAAAGGAAAATCAGGATAAAAGGAAAATCATTAGAATAAAGAGAAGGTGAACCGGCGGACAGAAGTAACGGGAGGAGTTCTGCACGAGGAGAGTTAACGGAGAGTTAACGGAGTTAACGGGAGTACCTGAGATCAGGTTATCAAAAGATAAGTACCCGAGTTTGCCTTTCTTTTAAATTCTTTTTTTGTCTATAGAACGAAATTTAAATTTGTTTCTTTTGTGTCTCGGTTCGAATGAATCTAACTTGGCGAGAGTGCGCTGCCTTACTCGGTTAGTTTTGGAATCAGATTTCCACTAGTTTATTAAGAAGTTAGTTTACAACTCGTTGCGAAATATAGGCCTGTGATCAAGATATTATTGTATGATGACCCCGCGGTAAAACGCATCAGGATTTCAATTTGCCTTGTATACCGTACATCGGGATTTTATTCTAAACATGCCTCTCGCTGTTTGTTTGCATAGCTACGAATGTTCTAGTATAGCCAGGGAAGTACTGTCAAATATATAGATACATATATGTGTATTAGGGTAACTAGCGGTTTCCAGTGAGTTGTCTTTAAATTTGAATTTTCATTCCAAGTTAATTGTTTTAGAATAGATCTAGGAATAACAAGTGTATCCAACAAAAGAAAAGGAGGAAATATAAAGAAAAAATTACTAATTAAAGATTGGGTTTTGTTGCGCAGATAATGAGTTCGTGGACTCAAAAACCACGTGGCGCCCATAAAACAGATATTCATACCTTCCTAAGTTCAGGTCCATGAGTGAATCTCCCTATGATCCACGCCTCTCTCTCCAAGGCTAACCGGGGACAGTTCGCGACAAGGGAAAACGCGTAACAAATTTTGGCGCCCAACGTGGGGCCCGTAGAGTTGATAAGGAGTAGTATGTGGATGAAACACCTTTGCAAAAAAAAAAAAAAATTATATTACGGTGACACTGAAACCATTCAATTTAACTCTAGTTTTTATTCCTATTATTATATTCCGGGTGATAAGTTTAAATTGTGCTACAGGTTGTAGGTAGGGTTAAGGCAGCGCTCTCAAGGAAGATTTCCGAGTAAGTTGTCTGATCAAGTGCATTATTGAATCACATTAAATATACTTATAAGAATAATTCTACATGGTCGACAACCCCCCCTTACTTCCGAAGAAAACAAACAGCAAACAAATTACCGGCACATATGAAATATCATATCATCTTTTTTTGGTTTTTTTTTGTTTTTATGTGCTTAAGCTATTTAGGTACATTAGCGAATATTGAGTAAATCTGTGAGCCATCACAGTACATGATCGAGAAGACATGACTCCAGGTAGATATATACACCCATTTTGGTTGAAGGTACAGCACATTTTTACAAGCTCTGAGAAATAAATATTTAATTATTGATTTATAGGTTAAATTGACTGAAGTCGATTGCACGTGAAATAAAAATTTCTTTTTTTTGGCAGCACTATATACTAATATCAGCCGATGTTTTGGTTTCTCTTGGTATGATCTGATGCGAATAGCAATAAGTTGAGCACGGATCATTATTTTAGCTTTGATTTTATAGTAAGCTTACAGATGTACATACGAATTTTCGGGTGGTGTCTATTGCAAGCAGTTTATTCTACGTCTAGTTAGCAATTTCTATTGGCACCGAGCATATCCAGTTTATGGTTGGTAACCGATACCTGGAATAAAATTGATCGTTATCAGAGGCTGAGTTGGAGTTGGAAGTTGATACGTATTCGTCACCATCATATGAATTGGAAGGTAGATGGTTCGGTCGTTGGTATCGTAAAATTTTACGAGTTCCAAACCCATTGTGTTAACCTTATAGGTATACGTATCTACGTACTCACATATTTCAGCAGCTTGTGTGCCCTATGCTTTTGGTCAGGTCACCGTCCTTTAAACAAGTTAGGTTTCAGGGAATCGCTATAGTGTATATAGTAAGCGATTGGAAGGAAAACGGAGAATTATTTTTTTTATTAAGTAATTGATAAGCGTTAAGTGGTTTCCATTATTCTAGCGTGGTACATCGAGGAAGCGCTCGTTAAATAATTAAGAACGAATATCAGTGTTGCTTAGTCGATAAAATAGGTTCAGGGTGTAAAAGAAATTCCTTATAGGAAGTATAGATAATTTAGGGCTTATCGAAAGTAAGCATAGTTATAATAAGAAATACGAACAGCTGTTGGGAGAGGCATTTACGGATGCGCAAGTCTGTAGATTTTTTTTTTTTGCATATGATTCGCTGAGCAGTAGAGGTTCCGAATGTTGATATGCGGATGAGTTTTATTGGGGGTATTCATTCCTAAAAATACCACCATTATATATGGGCATGACATACCTGCCGAGTAATTTCGATGTTCATATACAGCTGATCCAAGCATAAGTAGATTAATTTTAATCAGCAGGTAAAAGGAAAGAGGGATTAATATTTGTCGTGGGCAGCCCGGCCCAGAAGTCTTAAGGGCAGTTTTCGTTTAACTCTATTGTATAATTAGTATTGTAGAACGCAACGGATACTGAATTTACTAGGAAGGTACTTATATTTACTGTTGATGGATTTTAGGATTCACGAATTTTGCTTCAAAACTCGTTTATTTTTAGATTATTTTGGGTTGCTTTGTATAAAGTGTCGTGGAATTTCTGACGAGGTTAAAAGTTGAACACTGATTAGGGCCGCAACCCTACCTTCGTTTTCTGTCAGCGATTATTTCAGTTCTCAGCAAAAAAAAAAAAAAAAAAAAATTTAAGAAATATAATTACTTTTCATTATCACGAATTTGATTTTGGTCAGCAATAAAGAACGCATGTCTAAGTACTGTAGAATTTCAGATAATTTTTTTTTGGTATATAGAAGAGAATTGAAGGATTTAAAACGAACATCCGATAGTAATTGATTTAGGGGAGTTTTCAAGTTTTTTTTTAACGTAATTTGTTGGTTCTGAAGTTTATGTTCCAAGTTTAATAATTAGAGTGACCCATAAAGCTCCTAGCTTACCTGCTGACATCAGTTGAAACCGCTGGGGTATACTCGAGAGTACGGTCTAGTTTCTTTTAGCGCAATCTTAAATTAAAGTAAAAGGGGTTATACCAGACTGTCGTAGCGTCTTTTTTTATTATTTTCTGCGACACTTGGTGGTTTGAATTCGTAGAACTACCATGGAGATCAATCGATTGAACCAGGATGAACTGCTATATGAAGTTAAGATAAGGAGTTTGCCACCAGGAAAGATGGCTGATATGAAAGCTTCCTTACGCTTAGCTAGGAAAGCGGAAAGCGCAGGACGTAGTGCGATAGTTGAGCCTTATCCCTTCGAGTTTAGTGAAGATATGGAGGCAGTAAGTAATAAGGAAGAGGAAATCAAGTCATTGCTGGATAATTTTGCCGGTGATGCGGCATCCTCTGATTATCGGAAGATACAAACAAAGATAGAATGGGCTTTGAGTAGGCTCAATCGGGCAAAAGCAGAAGGGGCTGATCAAATTAAACAGAAAACACAGATGCGTGCTACACTCACTTTAGCTCTTGGGTCTCTATATATGAAGGCAGATGGCGAAAGTGCCGAAGATGATTCATCCGACGAAGCAGCTGAGATGTCAATGGAAGCCACGATTGTCTCTCAGGCACGTACTCGCGTAGCACTGCATAAGTGGGATGTCAAATTCTCTGGTGAACAAGGAAAATCCGTCAACTCCTTTCTTGAAAGAGTGAATGAACTTGCAGAAGCTAGAGGAGTAAATAAGCGACGACTCTTCCGGTCCGCTCTAGATTTGTTCACTGGCAGGGCATTAATATGGTACCGTGCAAACAAATCGAAATTCCAGTCATGGGCAGATTTGATTAAAGAACTAAAGAAGGAATTTCTGCCGGCTGACTATGACGATCGACTGCTGGAAGAAATCAAGAAAAGAACTCAAGGCCAAGATGAGACAATGGGTATGTACATAGCGATGATGGGCAATATGTTTGAACATCTAACCGATCCCCTCACTGAACAGCAGCAAATAAAAATTCTCAAAAGGAATATAAGCCCGTTCTACCAAACTCAGCTGGGCCTAACCGATATAGATTCAATACAGAAGTTGGTAGAATTAGGCAGGATGCTTGAATCAATTCGCTCGTCAGTCGAAGCTTTCGTACCTCCACCGTCTAGGCGAAATAATCAATTGCTTGAGCCGGACTTGGCGTATATAGGAACGGAACTCACAAACGTTGCCTCAGTCAGGCATACGAATTCTGCTAGTAGTAGCGGAAGTTGTTTCAAATGTGGTCTCGCGGGACATTTTGCTAGACGCTGTCCAAGGAATGTTAAGTGTTATGGATGTGGAAATGAGGGTATAATACGACCCAATTGCCAGAGATGTCGTCGCGATGGTCAAGCAAATGGTAGTCGTAGTACAAATCAGCCATCAACTTCGGGAAACGGGAGCGGAGCTCGCAATTAAGCGGCGAACCGAGTATTCCGCTGGTAGTCGCACGATCTAAAAATAATCAGCAAAACATTTTAGAGCAAAATGCGGAGGCATTACGCACCTTGGTGGATTACTTATTTGCTAAAGCAAATAATGATGTACGTCCGCATTTGAACATATCGATATTCGGTACTATATTGCGTGGTTTGTTGGATTCGGGAGCATCGCGCACGATTGTGGGAGGAAAAGGTTGGGATCTATTGAAGAAGTTGAAAATACAGATTAGGCGAACGGGATCAACACCGGTGAACTTGGCTAATGGAGTTGTTATTAGCGTTTTGGGCGAAATAAGTATACCAATTGAGTTAAAGGGTCGTGTAAAGGTGTGCGACGTGCTGGTTATTCCGGAACTTCCACATTATATTATTTTGGGTATAGACTTTTGGCGCGATATGCGTATTCAAGTTGATTTTAATAGAAACTCGTGGCGGTTTGAAGAGATAGACGCAGAAGCTCAGTTATGTGCATTGCAAGATGGATCCAAATTATCTTCAGCACAGAGAATGGAATTAGAAGAGATTATTTTTAAAGTGAAACTTAAAATGGGTACGGGATTAGGTCGTACTAATCGGGTGGAGCACATTATAGAGACTGACTCAAGACCAATTAAACAACGTTATTACCCGGTATCGCCAGCTATCCAAAAGGTAATCAACAACGAATTAGACAGTATGTTGGAAGCGGGTGTAGTTGAGTTATCGAATAGCGCGTGGTCTTCTCCCATCGTGCTAGTAAAGAAAAAGGACGGGCAATACAGGTTTTGTGTTGATTTTCGAAAGCTCAACAAAGTCACCAAAAGGGATGCCTATCCCTTACCGTACGTTTCTGCAACGCTAGACAAGCTCAGAGATGCTAAATATATGTCGTCCTTAGACATAAAGTCTGCCTTCTGGCAAGTTCCTCTGGAGGAAAAATCAAAACAGTATACGGCATTTACTGTACCTGGAAGAGGGTTGTTTCAATTTTGTCGGATGCCGTTTGGGCTAACCAATTCGCCTGCAACTTGGCAGCGGTTAATTGATAGCGTTCTGTCGGGGAGTTTAGAATCGAAAGTATTTGTCTATCTGGATGATGTGATCATTGTCACTCAAAGCTTCGAAGAACATAAAAAAGGTTTTAGAGGAAGTCCTGGATAAGCTGCATCATGCAGGATTAGTGATTAACTATGACAAGTGTGAATTTTGTCGATCTGAGTTAAAATATCTAGGATACGTAGTAGGCGAGCACGGTTTGCAGGTTGATCCGGAAAAGGTCCGTTGTATATTAAACATCGCTTCTCCAAAGAGCGTTTCAGAAGTTCGTAGATTTGTGGGGACGATAGCATGGTATAGACGGTTTGTCCCTCATTTCTCCAAATTGATAGCCCCGATCTCTAATCTCTTGAAGAAAAAAAATAAATTCTGCTGGACATCCGACTGTGAAGTATCTTTTCAGAATGTTAAGAAGATCTTAGTTAGTGCACCTATACTATGCTGCCCAGATTTTAATTACCCTTTTATAATACATACCGACGCCTCCGGCTATGGCATTGGTGCCGTGTTGACGCAGCAAATCGAAGGAGAGGATAAAGTTATAGCTTATCTAAGTCGTTCATTGAACAGATGCGAGCGTAATTACTCGACAACCGAAAGAGAATGCCTAGCAGTGTTATGGGCAGTGGAGAAATTACGGCCATATATTGAGGGAACTCGATTTTCGGTCATAACGGATCACGCATCTTTGGTGTGGCTACACAATTTAAAAGACCCAACCGGCAGATTGGCTCGATGGGCCGTGAGACTACAACAATACGAATTCGACATCGTTCATAGAAAAGGTAAGGAACACCTTTTGCCAGATTTGCTGTCACGATCGGTGCCAGTTGTCGATTGCGTATCTGTTGCTATTAAGATTCACTGTGGGGATCAATGGTATAACAAAGTTAAAAGTGCAGTAATATCAAGTCCTACTAAGTATCCTAACTGGAAGTGCGAAAACGATATCCTATATAAATATTGTCGTCCTAAATATCCAAAGCTCGCGATGCCTGAAGATTTTTGGAAACAAGTAGTACCTAAGCCGAGTAGGCAAAAATTGATATACCAGGCACATGATATACCTACTTCAGGCCACCGTGGAGTCCAGAAGACTTACGAGCGTTTAACTCCAAAATATTATTAGCCAAAAATGAGAGCTGATGTAGTTTCTTATGTCAAAAGATGCACTACTTGACAAGCAATCAAACCCGAACTTCAGAGACCAGCAGGGCTAATGGCTTTCCGTTCGAATGTCAGTAAACCATGGGAATCTATCAACATCGACTTAATCGGCCCTTTGCCTAGATCTACTAGAGGATATAAATATATCTTTACAGTTGTCGATCAATTTTCGAAATATCCTATGTTATTCCCTTTGAGATCGGCTAGTACAGGAACTATTATTAAAGCTTTAGAGGACTCAGTTTTCCTTGTCTTTGGTGTACCAAAATCAGTAATTTGTGACAACGGAGCACAGTTCAAATCCAAAGAATTTTGCAAGCTTTGCAACGAATACGGTGTGCACATTTTATACACGGCACTCTACCACCCACAAGCAAATCCTGCCGAAAGGACAAATCAAGAAATAAAATCAATGCTTCGAGCATATGTAGCGCAAAACCATCGTATATGGGATTCATATTTGGGCAAAATCGCCTGCGCGATTCGGACGTCTAGGCATGAAACGACGAAGTTAACGCCGTATTTTATAAACTTCGGTAGGGAAATGATCCTGTCAGGTAGCGAGTATAGGAGTTCTGGGGATGGAGAAAACGCTGACTTGTGTGAACGCTCAAAGGCTCTAGAGGGTGTTCGAAAAGACGTTCAACAGAGACTGTTGAAGGCTGCCAAGGCCTCGAAACATAATTATGACTTAAGAAGACGGGATCGTAAATTCTACATAAATGATTTAGTCTGGCGGAAAAATTACGTCCTATCCGACGCCGCCCAATATTTTAACGCTAAGTTAGCCCCTAAATATGTAGGCCCGTTCATGGTGGTTAAAGTCGTCTCGCCATGGACTTACGAGTTGAAGAATACGAATGGAAAGAATGCTGGTATCTGGCACTCCAAAGACCTGAAATCTTTTCAGACAAATGAAAGGGATAGTTGAAAGTTCACTCTTCCTATAGTGTTAAAATTATTTTTTTGTATTTCTAGCTATACCTAATATGGTTTGCGGTATACCGTTTTTTTATTCTTAATATCTTATAATTTTTTTTTATATATATATACATATATCTATATATAAGTATCTTACGATTTTGCATAATTGAACTTATAGAGTATTGCAAATAAGAAAAGTTATATGAATGGTATGAATTTCTGCGAAATTTCCCGGAAGTAAGGGAGGGAATGTTGTGTGTTTTTTTGGTATGCCGAAAAGTAGAAACAGAAACGGTTAATATAAATATGAATTTAAAAGTGTGGATATAATTACTTACTCTTAAGTGTGCGTTGTCCCTATATGTTGTAAACCTATCACATTAATTCTGCCCAGCAAATTTTCATATTGCAGGAAAATGACAAATGCGTACGCCTCTTCTCCCACACAACTCCATGAGGTGGCATTCCCACGGCCATGGCTTAGGCGCGGTAATCATTCAAGAGGTCGAAGAAGAAGAAGAGTTAAGTAGGAGCCTTATAAAAGAGGATGGGTATGGGCAACATTTATCTTCGAGACGAGAGGCCAAGGCGACAACGACCCTCGTTCATGATGCATTCTGACGAAATGCAAGAATCAGTTGATATCCAGTGAACGTACGGAAGCAGATCGAAAAAAAACAAGAAAAATCAAAATAAAAGCAAGGAATTGCAGCTACACGGATCATCTACAGATTAGCCAGTAAGAATTAAGATCCTCCTTTTTTTATATATATATATATATAGGCTTAAGTACTTTAACTGAATTAGTGTAAAACCGGCAGGGACGCACACCCCTCGAACCAAGTAGCTATATATTCGTACGATAATTTTTTTTAATTTAACCAGGCAGCCTAGGGAATTTATCCGGATAAGTTTATAGCAAAGTAATATCTTTCTGTAAGTTTCTGAACTCGCCGAGTACATAATTCCTCCCCCCCCCCAAAGCAAGCAGAAATACCTATGATCCTATCTCACTTAGCTCGAATTTCGATCATCATATAAAGGAACTACAATGTAGCAGAATTGTAATGAGACGTCTATTCACCAGTACAGCAAACTGCGAGTGTGACGTACTGCACTGTGTAATGCGAGCCATTCAGATCGGCCATATTAAAATATTAAATCAGGTTGTCCGCAGCCCAGAGCATAAGAATAAATTTCCCCCCTGAAGATTAAGAATATATTTCCCAAGTACGCCAAAGAATAGAGCATATGGCGAAAAGAAAATGTTTAGAAGAAAACCGGGATAAAATTATTTGCGTCATCCAACCAATTGTAAAATAAAACGCATCCACTGTGAACCAAGTGCAAGCAACGTTTCGAATTCCAGAATACGGGGAAACGTCACTCAAAAAGAAACAGTTCTGTTATGTGAAGCGGATGGGCCGAGGTACAGAAAAGTGACGGGGACAGAGAGAAGTTGACAAGCAAAAAAAGCGGCAAGTTGGTCGAAGAAAAGTGCAGGAAAAAGAGAAGAACAGAAGGGAAAAGCAGAAAAATTAAAACTTGCAAGCTAGTTTGATAGTAAGGAACTTGAAGCAGTCAGTTAATTAAGAAGAAAAGGAAAATCAGGATAAAAGGAAAATCATTAGAATAAAGAGAAGGTGAACCAGCGGACAGAAGTAACGGGAGGAGTTCTGCACGAGGAGAGTTAACGGAGAGTTAACGGAGTTACGGGAGTACCTGAGATCAGGTTATCAAAAGATAAGTACCCGAGTTTGCCTTTCTTTTAAATTCTTTTTTTGTCTATAGAACGAAATTTAAATTTGTTTCTTTTGTGTCTCGGTTCGAATGAATCTAACTTGGCGAGAGTGCGCTGCCTTACTCGGTTAGTTTTGGAATCAGATTTCCACTAGTTTATTAAGAAGTTAGTTTACAACTCGTTGCGAAATATAGGCCTGTGATCAAGATATTATTGTATGATGACCCCGCGGTAAAACGCATCAGGATTTCAATTTGCCTTGTATACCGTACATCGGGATTTTATTCTAAACATGCCTCTCGCTGTTTGTTTGCATAGCTACGCATGTTCTAGTATAGCCAGGGAAGTACTGTCAAATATATAGATACATATATGTGTATTAGGGTAACTAGCGGTTTCCAGTGAGTTGTCTTTAAATTTGAATTTTCATTCCAAGTTAATTGTTTTAGAATAGATCTAGGAATAACAAGTGTATCCAACAAAAGAAAAGGAGGAAATATAAAGAAAAAATTACTAATTAAAGATTGGGTTTTGTTGCGCAGATAATGAGTTCGTGGACTCAAAAACCACGTGGCGCCCATAAAACAGATATTCATACCTTCCTAAGTTCAGGTCCATGAGTGAATCTCCCTATGATCCACGCCTCTCTCTCCAAGGCTAACTGGGCACAGTTCGCGAAAGGGAAAACGCGTAACAAACCCTAGATAAGAAACTAACCTGGAATTCGCATCTGTCCAGGGTGACGGATAGAGCGATGCGATCTCTCTACACGTGTCGTCGCTTCATTGGCAGAACATGGGGTCTAAAGCAAAAAATGATGTATTGGACGTACACAACGGTTGTTGGACCCATGGTGGCCAAAAACTAATCAAAAGACGGCTGAGGCTCTGCTTCAAAAAAACCAGCGGCTTGCCTGTCTAGGAATAACTGGTGCCTGCATTTGCAGGTGAAAAAGGAAGCGATCTCCAGTGCTATTAGAATACAAAAGGAGAAACAGTTAAAGCCAGGCGATCTGGTTGGTCATTTAAGTATCTTCTTAAAACAGATATGCTTCGAGAAAGTGACGACAATATCTGATATAATCACACCCAGAGTGGATTTATAAGACCATTCCAAGTGGTTCTTGGAAACCGACAACAATGGCGCTCCACTAAACCGTCCTTCCAACAAGGATCGATGGTGTGGTATACAGACAGTTCAAAAACAAACAGTGGGGTCGGATTGGGCGTATACGGCCCCAAATGCCATATATCAAAGGCTCTAGGCTCTATCCCTACGGTATTCCAAGCCGAGGTATTGGCCATAGAAGAATGTGCCAATATCTGCACTAAAAGAGCCATAAATGGCTCAACCATTAATATCCTCTCGGACAGTCAAGCTGCCCTCAAGGCCTTAAAGTCCTACGCTGTCAAGTCAGGGATAGTCTGGGAATGTCTACAAAAACCTCAAAAATCTATCAAGGGGAAATAAAGTTATCCTCATGTGGGTACCTGGACATGAGGGTCACAAAGGCAATGAAATTGCGGATGGCCTAGCCAAAAGAGGAGTGGAAACTCAGTTTGTTGCAGCAGAGCCATTTTGTGGCACTTCAAAATGTTACATCAGAGCTGCCCTAAATAACTGGGAGAATAAACAAAAATCCCTGTATTGGGAAAGGCTACAAGGACTTCGTCAGGCAAAAAGTTTATCGACACCTCCGGCGGAAAAACAAAAGAACTCTTACTCCTTAGAAGAACAGAGCTCAAAATGATCACTGAGCTCTTCTCAGGCCATTGCCCCTCGAGGTATCACCTAAACAAGCTGAGTTTGCCTGAGACTTCGTCCTGTCGCTTCTGTAAGGATGCTCACGAAACCTCGGAGCACTTGCTCTGCAACTGCGAAGCATTGGCCAGGCGGAGATTACTCCACCTTGAACATGCTTTTCTTCGGCCAAATTACGTATGGAACCTCAAGCCCAGAATGGTGCTAGACTTTATTTACAGTCTAAACCTATAAATGGAGCAAATTCAACGGGGACTCACGATAGATCTTTCAGGTCGCAGTGATTGCGAGGCTAACGCCTATACACCCCTTTACAAATCTAATCTAATCTAATGTACATATCCATCCTGCCGTCGCGTCGTAAGCATAAATGTTGTGAGCGATATTTTTATAAAATATTAGCTATTTCCATTGAAAACACATTAATGTGTCAGTTTAAAAGTGCTCATAGTGTTGTAAAATAGTGTAGCCAATGTAAGTATCTTCAAAAGCATATGTTATTCATATTACGTATTATGTATTAGGGTAACCCCATTTACCGTAGTCATCCTGCAAGAAATGGGGTAGTGGAGATAAGTAAAAAAATATTTGAAGGTGGGACGGGGGTTGTTAAGTTTTCTTTCTTACAACGACAAATACAAATTCAAAAATTACTTATTAGCAACTCCTGTTAGAGTTAAGTCATGTGATTTAAACATAGGCTTGTAGGTACAATGAAACAAATATATGGAATTACCGAAAACATGTTAGTATTTTAATCTATTCCACTTCACATGGTGTTTCCGCCATGGTGGTCCAAAGGGCAAGAGGTTTTTACTCACCTAGACGAACAATAAATTGTATGGCAGGGGGCCATATAAACCTATCGGAGTTACAGAGTAATTAAGAAAATAAGCTACTTTTCACAAAACACCCTGTATCTTAAAAAATATAGGATGTCAGGTCACCGTCAAGAGCATCACATAACTTTTTTTTTATAAATTGACATATTACCTATGTGCTATAAAGCTATTTTAATACCTATGCTCAAAGATAATTTAGCACCTCCAGTGTAAAACCACCACATCCCAAAATCATCAATTTTGAATTTTTTATTGAATTTTACTTTATAACCACTTCTTGAATGAGAAGTTATACTATATATTTACAGGCTACTAACTAAAGAAAGAATTACACTAGTACTACTGATAAATTTGAAATCTTTAAAAGTCAGTTACAATTTTTGAGTTGTGGGGGTCCAGCATTGACGGTGCGATTTGTTCCAGTGATTGAAAATACGTCATTTAAAAACAAGGTAGAATTAGTCTTAGACCAATTCTTATGATACCCTAGATGAATGAATTTCGTATGGTCACCCATCTGTGCAATTTTGATTTTTGAAGTAGTTTTCTGCATATATTTCTAGAACGGTTCGTCGGGCAGAAAATATGATTATAACCAATTTCATAGGTACTAGGCGTATTCCTCCTCCGTTTAGCAAGGTTAGGACAGTACAGGCCTGTATATCTAAAATCCCTTTCATTGATTTTAGGGGCGGACCTATGGATTCCTCTGCTAGACATATTTCATCGCGGAACCCTTTCTGGGCAGAGCATCAGTTGCCTCGTTTCCAGGCACCCAGCAGAGAATAACTCTGTGGTTATCACCGCGATCACAGCGCACTGTTGCACTAGATGTGAATTAAATACTTACAATTAGATACGTACAGACGATTAAATTAAAAAATGGCAATGATTAAACTACAGTGGCAAGTGAGATCCAAGATGGCAAGTATGAGTTTACAGAGAGAATCTGATGAACTAACAAGACTTGGAAAAGGTAAATCCAGAGCTGAGCTCAAATTTGGTTGAAGCTTCTTACACCAAATTGAGTCCGAGATGTTGGCAACACCAGTCTATCAATATCGGGGAATTTTGTCATATTTCCATAGAAGAATGAGCACAGTTCTTCTGCGATCAAGTCGGAGGTAGAAGATGGTGGAATACTGTGTAAAGGAGAGGAATCCTGTTATGGTAAGTCTTGGAATATATCATGATATCAAGTCTATTGATCAGGCACCATCTGATAATATTATCTAGATTCTTCTTAAAGCTTACGATAAAGCAATGGGATGTTTGTATTAGGAGTGACAATATAAGAGTAGAAACATTTCCATTCACGACTCAGGCTTGGACGCTGTCATGCTTCCTCGCAGATCGCTTCAAGCCTTGCCTCAGAGAATTGAAAATAAAACGATAACACCGGTTTTGGTGCTTTCATTGCCATTTTTACATTTAAAAAAAATCGGTTGACAGAACTACGCGTGATAGAGCAACATTTTCAAATATGAGAAAAGCAAATCTTGTTCCTCGCTTTGAGGCTAGCTGTTTGGCTTGGTTGTGTGTTGCATCACTTAAAGATCCGCGCTGGAAATTTTAATAACGCCTTGAGGAGGTCTCAAGACCTGGCTATAGTTTTGCCTTAAGCCTGTAAAGTATAAGCGTACAAGTGGTCGCGAAGTTAGAAAAGGAAGCAGTAATTTCATTCCTAAATAGCTAGTAAAGGAGTGGCACCAACACTGTCCACCGAAGAACACCAGCCGGGACGGATCTAGGATTAGACATTCGCCCATTAATCAGTGTTCCGCCATTGAAGTAACTTGCGATAAGTGCGCATGCAGAAGTGAAAACGCCGAAAATGATCTAAAGTCCAATGAGGTCCGAACATTTTCAGAGTACCTACAATTGTCCCTTTAAAGCGGTGCAATTATTATTACTTATAAATATAAATTCACCAAGCTCCAGCATAGGATAATTTTTACTGTGTACGGTGAATAAACGAGCTATGTGGCACATACACAGAGTCGAAAGTTCTAGAGGTCCAATAGGACATGAATCACTTTTTCCCATCATTACAAAGTTTCTGTTACCATGTTGATTAGTGCTATACAAGTAAAGGATTTACGTCTGAATTCAGATTGGTTATCTTTGCGAATTGGCATGAAAGTGGATCTGGGAAGTTATTGTGGCATACTGTCGTTCGCTTGACTTGAATTTGCAGTCGTGTACCGGCATGTTTCACAGATTGTTTTGCCTACAAAATAAAAAAAAACAATATAACGCATTCATACTCTGAATACAGGCAAAAAATTCCGAGTACTCGCAGGATTCCGAATTTAACTCAAGCGAATAGCAGACATATAAGTCAGAATCCCGCCTAGAGAAAGCTACTGGCGGGGCAAAATTGAAACTGGCCGTGAGGAGCCGCGACAAGTGAATTCGTGGGGAGCGTACTGAGTAGGGGCATGATTAATGGTTACTGGTTCCATACCCAAAATGCAACCATTTCGAGGTTTTTTAGGCATATCCCACCATTATGGTTTAAAAAGCCCTTTCACAAAAGAAAATTGCGTACCTTTAAGCATAATACTGAATTTTGAATTGAATATGAAAATTGAAGGACGAGAGTTTGTAAAAAAGGGTGTTGATGACGTGTTTTTAGTGTTCCGTACAACAAAAGGGGAAAATGAAACCAAGATCGCTCATGCGTCCTTCCGCCTGAGTGTGACAAGCATTTTTCTCGCCAACAACGATGATGTAGGAATTTGAAATTTGGCAGAATATTAGGTCTTAATGACGCGCACATTATATGGATAGTCAACGATTGTTAAATATATATTTTTTAAATTTTTACGGGGGTGTATTGGGTTCGTTTTGTATCTTGTGGGGTATCTGTGATAAAATAGGGTAGGGGGGGATCTGATCTTATACCTGATCTGATATTGTCAGGGCTAGTAGCTTCCTTTGTCAGACTCATAGTTGCTGGAACAAATGTTTTTTGTGTAAACTTTCAGACGACTCTTAGTAATAAGACCAACTCTTATAAAATTACTCTTGCGTCCGTCTGTTTGAATATTATTCAATTATCATGGCCAATTTGGGATAAGATTTAAATATACTTAAATTGTGTCGATCGACTGTTCGTTGACAAAGAAGAATTGTAGATACAATTTAAAAAATGGACCAAATCGGGCAACCCTTTTTGGAATTGTCATACAAGAATTTACCTTTTTACGCATGCTGCGTCTTATTTGTACTAAAAAGTGCTTTAGAATATAAAATCTTATGAAATGTGTTATAATCATTTTTACTTTCCGATGAACCGTTCTAGAAATAGATACGTAAGATCATTTTGAGAATCAAACTTGCACAGAGGAGTGACTATAGGAAATTACCTACAAGCGTTCATCTAGGGCAGCGTTTCTTAAACCTTGTAATAAGTGGAACCCTTTTTAATGTCCATTGTTTTCGTGGAAGCCCTGCTTTGTTTCAATGGTATGGTTTTAGTACAACATTATGTAAATGGGTAATTTGCAGCAAAAATAACAATTATTTCAAATGTTATGTATTTGCTTAAAAAAAATAATTCCAAAATTAACCCATAACTTCCCATAATAACGTAAATGACCTATTTCAAACGGGACTTTTAAATTTTAATATTAATTAGCTGAGTGGTACTTATTTTTATTTTTGTATAGATACTTAATATGAGGCCTATGGATGAAAGTTGAAGTCTCATAACAGGTACAGCATCAATGTTCTGGTATTTATTTTTTGTCGACACAAAAGTTGCAATTCCCATTTTGCACATATTTGTGCTAACGGTAATTGTAGCAATACGGCCTTTTCTCACAATTGACGATATTCATCTTTGAATTTTCATTGCAGTGATGAATCAGAATCAATAAAAATTTCATATTCTTCTGTGGACATGGTGGAACGTCGTATATTGACAATAAATATGTTTTTAATCCACAATTAATTTTAATACTTGACATGCTGTTAATTTGGAAAATACTGATTAAAATGTTTCACCCAAACCTATCAGGACCTGAATGATTTCTTCAATAATTGGATTGTCAGGCCTATTTCAACCTTTTCCTCTTCTGAAAAGTCTTTTATTGTTGCGAAGCAATCAAACTCGTTGCAGCGCATACAAATTGTCCAAAATTCTATTTTTTTCTTAGAAGCAAGATTTTTTTCGTAAGCAGTAAGAACGTTTACTTGTTTACCTTGAAGGGTTATTAAGGTCATTGATATTTACAAGAATGTCGAATAAATAAGCAATTTTAAGCCAATCTCTATCAAATAACCATCTGACCTCAGTATGTAAAAGAAGAGATGTACATATGTACAATTGTCAAGTCCCCAGATAGTATTTTGAATAAACGATTATTTAGTGGCCGAGATTTTATGAAGTTTTTAATGAGGTGTACAGTCCTAGATTTTTGGTTATTCAATCTGGCGTTAATTTTTATTATTTTTTTAAGTTACTTTCTTAAATATTCTAAAAAAAAAAAGTACGTAAATTGCACGGAAACCTTCAGTGACCTCCACGGAGCTCCAGAATTTAAGAAACGCTGGTCTTATATCAATTCCAGCTTTCTTCCTCGTTTTCATATAAGTAATTTGAAATTTCGAAATTTTGAATTTTTTGAACCATAATTTTGAAAAATTTGGAAAAATAGAAAAATATGTGAGCTATTGGAAACCTCGTTCAGAAGTCGTAGGGTGATTCATAAAATATGAACCCTTCTTAACTCCCAAACAAGTAACTCAAGCCCCCACAACCACCAACCTAATAATTTTTTTTGTTTATCTTGTTCGTCTCTATATTTCCCTTGTATAATGTCTTCCCTAAACGAAGACACCCTGTAGAGATCGAATATGAAAAATCTAAAGCATAACGATGAAGTTACGGCTTTTATTTCTTGCGCATTGCACGTATGTACATAAATACCTACTCATATGGAAAAAGTTATAAAGCTTAATGAAACATTGATTTTATAAATGCATTTAGTTATGATAAGTTTTAAGCTTAGACATTATAAAGAACAAAAATGGGTTTCCTTTTTAATTGATTTGCAAAAAACATAAGCAATTTTTCCATGGAAACTTTTTCGATTATTGTTTACTTTACAAGCTATAAAAGTCGTAACTATCAAGCTCATTTCTCATAACTAATTGAAGTCATAAATTAATAAAATTGAATAAATTTTAAACTTTTTTTAGTACTCTGAATAATCACAATTATTATAACTTTGAAACTAAAAAAATTAAAACTTAAATTATTTGAATTTATAGCATTTTCTGTTATGACTTTTAAACTTAGGACGGCAGCATGCATATTTGCAATCATGTTTTTTGATAGTGTTGATAAAACATAAAACGCCAAAAACCCCGGGAGATATTATAAGATGCTGTGAAAATTTGAAATGAATGTGGAGATTGATGGTATGAAAATTCCTACCAGACGCATTGTTTCTTATGCCAAAATGAATAAAGGAATTCTTCAAGCTCGCCACAGTCACAAAAAATGTTTTTGTGAATTTTTGATTGATCTGATTCATTTCCAAGAAAGTATAGGTGTAAAATGTGTTTGTGCAAAATTGTTAAAAATTAAATACTAGGTTTATAAAATTCGTAGAAGGCCAATTTTTTTCAGAATGATACTTTAGGAGATAGTACAATGGAAATAAAATTTGAGTATACTTTCATAAAGTATCTACTTACGATATCACTACTTTGTAAGGCCAGTACATGACTTGTATAGTTTTAGAAGGTTTTGCGCCAATTCATCTTATTATTATATTTTTAGATGGTTTTGGCTTGCACACTGCTTGTTTACTACAGGCCATGGCGTTATAAAATGCATTATGTATGACAAACGTGTCGTTTGAAAGCTTTAAAAATTTATATAAAATACACATCAAAATGCTTACTTTTTGAAAAAAGAAAGTAATTGTAAGTCTTTCTGTTGAATATATGTAGTGGTAGCGTTCACAATGTTAGAACAGTTTAGATCATATCCCAACTCAATGTATATAGCTGTGTAAGTTAGTCTAAGTTGAACCTTCACTGAACAAACATCTTTATTATTTAGCATAAACAAACTTGCCTTTTATAGTCTCATGCGGTTTCCTACAATCGTGGTAAAGTTAAGGTTTATATTTCCAACAGGTTATGGGCCCAGTGAGACAGAATAAAGGGTTTGACATTTGTAATTTAGACTCAGTATAAAGAAAGTGACAACGAAGTAGATTTCAAAATGGCCGACATCAAAAATTTGCTGATGACAAAATTAAATAGCACATATTATGAAAACTGGAAATTTAAGGTTGGGCTAATATTATGGAGCAGAAATCTATGGAAAAAGGTAATAGAAGCAGAAAAACCAGAACCAAAAGTGACTAAAGACAGTACAAATGTAACGAATCAAGCGGAAATCGATACATGGTGTGAAAAGGATGACGAAGCCAGAAGTATTATCGGCTTGGCAGTTGAAGAGGACCAGATTGCTTTAATTCGCACAAAAAGGACGGCAAGAGAAACATGGAGTGCATTGAAGAAATATCACGAAAAAGATACATTAACCAACAAAGTATTCTTAATGCGACAAATTTGTTCATTGAAGCTGATTGAAGGTGGCAACGCCAAGGCACACATAAATAAGCTGTCAGATTTATTGACAAAATTAAGTGATATTGCGGGCGAAAAGGAAGCTTTATCAGATGGTTGGAGTGCGGCTATGTCATTGAGCAACAAATTTGGAGTCACGAAAAGATGATGAAATTACGTTCGCGTTAGTTAAGCAACGGGTTATAGCTAAATACGAACGTCATTCACCAGTTAGCTGCAATGGTGAATGTGATTCTATTTTAAAAACAGCTGTATTGGGAAGAGCGTGTTTCTTCTGTAAAGAGACATCACACATAAAGAAAAACTGGATCAAATACAAGATTTGGCCGGCAAAGAAGGGAATCAATACCAACAAAGCGAGTAACAGCAACAGCAACAAAAATAAAGTCAACAGTGTTCAAGAAAGTGAAACTTCTTCAAATACAGTTAAGGTATCGAAAGATTTTCTGTTTGGTATGAGCGGTGGTAATCATATCGATTGGATTATCGATTCGGGAGCCACACGGCATGCGGTAAATAATAAAAGTTTCTTTCACAGTATTGATGAGTCATACAGGAGTACGGTCAAAGTGGCGACAGGAGAAAAGTCAATTGTGTGCGGCATAGGGTCAGGTTATTTGACGTTTTCGGATGAATGTGGAATCACACGACGAGCGTTGGCTACTGCAGTTTTGTATGCTCCTGATTTAGTCGGAAGTGTAATTTCGGTCAAGAAATTAACTAAAATGGGTTTGCGTGTCGAATTTGACAACACAAAGTGTGAAATTATACATAAAGGTGCACAAATCGCAGTTGGCGATGTCATTGGTGAGCTGTATGTATTAAGGCGTCCAGACACAGTATGTGCGGTATTCACTGACATATAATAAGAATGGACTGAGCCATCCTATCTAATTCCTATAGTTAAAAATGGCACAAATTTTGCTAAAATCTATTTGTCCCTTTCAAGCTCAAAATGTACACTGAACTGTAATCAATTTTGGAAACAGTACGGCTGTATTAATTGGAATGCATTGGAATTGACATAAAAATTCAGACAAATATATTGTTTTTATACGTCTATCTCTTACAAGCTCAAGGAAATTTGACAACAAATCTGCAGAGGAGCACATTTTTCAGTAATATTTCAAATGAGTTTTTGGGTTAATTAAAACAAGTTTAACTTTCTAAATAATTTTAATTTAATGCAATACTATTTTATAACATTTTTAGTGTATCCAATCGACAAATAATAATAAATTATGAATCGGTGTGCAATTGTACGAAATAAAGGGTTTTCACAGCCTGTTCAATATTTGTGCCATTTTTGAAGCAAGAACGCTCAGTCCATTCTTATTATATGTCAGTGGCGGTATTAGAGCACAATGACAAATGTATACATACACTACTTCGAAAAATGGGGCATCGTGATCCAGAGGCTATCAGAAAAATGTTTACAAATGGTTTAATTAAAGATTTGGAAATCATTGAATGCGGAATTAAAGAAGTTTGTGATGTTTGTATGAAGGGAAAATTAACTAGGTTACCTTTCCCAAAGAAATCGACAAGTGAATCTTCAGGTACAATGGATTTGGTTCATACAGATGTGTGCGGCCCAATGAATACAGTTACACCAAGTGGAAAGAAATACATTGTGACATTTATTGACGACTATTCGTGCTACACAATTGTTTGTTTACTCACGCACAAATCAGATGTTGAACTGACTATGAAAGAGTTTATTGAATTTTGCAAAACAAAATTTAATCGAAAGCCGAAAATAATTCGTTCTGATCGTGGCGGTGAGTATACTGGAAAGTCACTTAAGGAGTATTACAAGTCGGAGGATATCCAGTATCAGCTTACAACAGCATACAGTCCACAACAGAATGGAAAAGCAGAAAGAAAAAACCGCACGTTAATAGAAATGGCTCATTGCATGCTTATTGATGCGAAATTGCCAAACAGTTTTTGGGGTGAAGCAATTGCAACGGCCAACTTTATTCAAAACAGAGTTATCACCAGAACAACGAACACAACCCATATGAGCGTTGGAATGATACGAAACCAAGTAAAAAAGATTTTCAAATATTTGGTTCGAAATGTTATGTTCATGTTCCAACGGAAAAGCGGCAAAAGTTAGACAACGTAGCGAATGAAATGGTTTTTCTCGGTCACGATGAACAATCAAAGGCGTATCGTTGTTACAATGCTGAGACTAAAAAGGTGGTCATCAACTCAGACGTACGTTTCGGAAATACATACGTCAACGAAAGCAGTTTTGTAGAACATCCATTAGAGTCACAATATGGGAATGTTGCAATACAGCCAGAGAATAGCGAAAATGGTGTTGATGTGGATACACTTATAGTGATAGTGTCCAGGAGGAGACACAAAATTATGCAGATCAAGCGACTGTACGTGTTTCGAAGCGGCAGAACAAGGGAATTCCACCAAAGAGATTGATCGGAGAGATAAACATAGTACATGAAGTCATAGAACCAAAGAATTTTAACGAGGCGATCAAACAACACTTGGGAATTGGTCGATTTACCAATAGGTAGAACAGCAACTGACGGAAAGTGGGTGTTTAAAGTAAAGACGAGCACTGACGGTGAAATCACTCGATACAAAGCCAGATTCGTTGCAAGAGGGTTTTCACAGAAATTTGGGGAAGATTACGACGAAGTTTTTAAGCCGGTTGTGTTATATACAACGCTAAGGGTTTTATTATCGGTGGCAGCACAGCGGAAAATGATGGTACATCACTTTGATGCAGAGACAGCTTTCCTCAACGCGAAATTAAAGGAAACAATTTACATGCGACAACCTGAGGGTTTTCATTGCAGCAATTCATCAAAAGTTTACTTGTTACGAAAAAGTATTTACGGTTTAAAGCAAGCAGCTCGGTAATGGAATAGTACATTGAACAATGTGCCGGTAACAAGAGGTTTTCAACAAAGCTATAATGATCCGTGTTTATATTCAGCGCAACTCAACGGCAGCTATTGTTATGTTATTGTTTATGTTGACGATTTATTGGTGATGTGTGAATCGACTGAGCAAATGAAATCAGTTGAAAACATATGCAAGCAACAATTCAAGATGCAAAATATGGGTCCAATCAAGCAATATTTGAGCATGAAAGTGTCAACAGATGAATATGGCAATTATGAGGTATGTCAACCGGCATACATTCAGCGAATAATAAATGATTTTGGTTTGAAAGATGCGAAACCAGCAAAAACACCAATGGAAATAAGCTACGGAAAGTCCAACACAGGTGAAGATTTGGAGAGTAACTCAAGGTACAGAAGTTTGGTAGGACGATTGTTATTTTTAGCAATTAACCCTCGACCAGATATCGCAGCTAGTAATAGCATTTTAGCTCAGAAGATATGCAAACCAACAGGCGAAGACTGGAATCAGCTAAAACGTGTTGTGAAGTATTTAAAAACAACAATGAAATTCAAATTGAAGCTAAGCAATATTCAATTGAATGATTCATCATTATACAGTTATGCAGACGCAACATGGGCGGACGATAGAAGTGATCGAAAATCAAATAGTGGACGAATTTTCCATCTCAACGGTGGTACAATAAGCTGGACTTGTCATAAACAAAGTATTGTCGCGCAGTCATCTTGTGAGGCGGAGTTTATTTCAATGGCCGAGGCAGCAACTGAAGCGAAATGGTTACGGCAATTGCTCAAGGAAATGCCTATGGACTTTGATTCAGATAATCAAGGATGCATCGAATTTCGACGTTATGGTAAATTTTCATATAGGACCAAACATATTGATACCAAGTATAAGATGATCAGAGATATTATTAAGAAGAAAATAATCGATATTGTCCTACTGAAGAAATGATAGCTGATTTATTGACTAAGCCTTTAGCTTTTGTTAAGCATAACTATTTTAGGGAAAGATGCAATTTATTGTGAACGAGGAGGAGTGTTGAATATATGTAGTGGTAGCGTTCACAATGTTGGAACAGTTCAGATCATATTCCAACTCAATGCATATAGCTGTGTAAGTTAGTCTAAGTTGAACCTTCACTGAATAAACATCTTTATTATTTAGCATAAACAAACTTGTCTTTTATAGTCTCATGCGGTTTCCTGCAATCGTAGTAAAGTTAAGGTTCATATTTCCAACACTTTCAACAAAACAACGAAGAGTTTCTGTATTTTATTAAACGCTACCCAATTCGCTGTGAAATTTATTTATTTATTTATATTTTTTTTAATATAATAATTAAATTTCTTTCATGACGTTTGTTTGTTAGACTTCCTAAAACAACATTTTCACTTTTCTTGATCTCCAATTTGTCATTCTCTAATTTTGAAAAGTTGTTTAAAAGCGAAAAGAGAAAGAAAACAGCTTTCGCTGCAATTCGAGGAGTACTCTTTCTTATTTTTCAAATTTAGAGAACGTCAAATTGATAAAAGGAAAAAAGAATTGTAACTTGACATGCAGCTGCTCAGCTTTTCTTGATTAGCCACATATTTATAAATTTACAGAATAATTTTTTTTATGGTGTAGGTAGATTATGATTTACTATTGCTGTTCTGCTTGAGTTTCACTTCGATACATTTTTTTAATATAAATATTCTTGGAAATGGAACAGAGCATATTAAAAAAAATTGCTATTAAATTGTAAATATAATATATAAAAAAATAAAAATAATATAAAATATGCTATTGAGATACGGAGAGATTGAAGAAAATTTTTGTATTCTACGTCATAAGAAACACTGAGGCTTGGAAGAGAATTTCCGTATTTTCCGCCTTTGTCTTTGATTATACTTATTTTTCTTATGTGGTTTAAGTTCACTTCTTGTAAATATCTCCAGGGAATTTTGAAAACATCAAACATAATAGCATTTATGTATTAAATTATTTACAAATACTGTGTTGAAAATTGTAGAGTGGTAAGTTGCTGTGCTGCTAGGCAGTTTGAATGGATGTTTGCTGTGTCGGTCTACATTTATGCTTCTAGTCCCATGTGTTGTTTCTGGCTGGTTTTGATGGTTTGTAACTACCTTAATTTCATTATCCTGTGTCGACAGAATTTCCGCTCTAGATAAATGATACTGATACAGCACCATATAAATACAGGTTGTCATTAAAAATATAGTCAGGTACATTTTTATTGAGGTTTTCATTGTCATTTCGCCAGGGGGAATGTAAGAGTCTCCCGATTTAACACCATTTATGTCAGTTCTCTGAAAATGAAAGAAACGAAATGGTATAAGAGTTTGTAAAAGTTTTTATGAAAATATTTATTCGAATAATAAAAGAAAAACAAAATTAATGAAAACATATTGTGGGTTTGGGTTGTGGCTAATCCTGTCGGCGGCATCACAGCCTTTTAAAATTATTTGGAAGACGCTACCTGACCTGATGTAAGGTGTTATATTACAATTATGACTTTCAAGTAATTTGATTCTTTTAAAATCAGATTGAGAGCAGGATATTATTTTTTTTCAATGTTTATATTGGCCCCTTTATCATATAATTCAGCAAGGCAATTCACCGCAGAAAATACACACCACAGAACATTGCGCTCGCGAAAGAATTCACAAGAATGTGCATGACGCTAAAATATACATAAAAACAAACAGCCAAGCAGCCCTTAAAGCGTCAAACTCGTTTACCTTTGAGTGTAAGCTAGTTCAGAACTGTCTCACTGTCTTGAAGCAACTGGGCGAAGTGAACAAGGTAACACTTATTTGTGTGCCAGGACATGAAGGCATTAAGGGCAACGAGATTGCGGTCCGCCTCGTTAAGGAAAGAGCCAGTGTTTAGACAACCAAAAGCTACCTCTCAGCTCACATCAGGCTTTGGAGAGAACTGAAAAAAAAATGCCAAACTGGGAAAATATCCCGGGGCTGAGACAAGCCAAGAAATTTATAAAGGCAGAAACACATCCAAGCAAACAAGGAGAAATGAAAACAAAATGATACCACCAGGCTCGGTGCTGTCATTGTAATTTTGTTAGTACATCTGTTGACAGAAGTAGGCCTGAGAGAGAAAAATTTCCAACATTGACCAAAGCGCGCTTTGCGGCTAGGCCTTGAGGCAGCTGCTGGCTTGGTTTTGTGTTGTATCATTTAAAAACCCGTGTTGGAAATTTTGACAACACCTCGAGGAAGCCTCGAGGCCTGAATGTGTTTCTGCCATCAAGTACTCTCAACAGAGGACAAAAGTATTGTTCACGCTCAGCAGAAAGGAATTAAAGGCCGTGACACATTAAAAGCAGAAAGCAGCGACAGAAGCAGAGGCAGAAGCAGAAATTCTACATTTCTGCTTTGCCAACCACATTGAAAGCAGAAGCAGAAAACAGATACTTGTCAACTACAAATGTCAGGTGTTATAATTTTCACGAATTTGATGTTAATTGTGAATTAATTTGTTATATTTAACAAAATTAATTATTTTTTCCTCCATAGACACTTTGTTTTTCTCGTATCAAACTCTTTGACACTTTTAAAAGAAAGGACGCCAACAATGAAATACAAATTTTAGCTCTTTTTATATTGGCAGTACTGGGCAGAAGCAGAATTTTTGAGATTTGATCAACTTTGAAGTTCTGCTTCTGCTGCTGCCGCTGCCTCTGCTTTCAATTTGTTAGTGCTCGAACAGTTGCATGGTTTCAGAAAAAATTCTGCTTCTGTCGCTGCTTTCTGCTTTTAATGTGTCACGGCCTTAAGGCTCAGATATTATCTTAAAAACATGGGTAAGGTCCATGATGAGATCTGTCGCTTCTGTATAGAGGACAATGAAACCGCTCTCTGAAACATGCTCTGAAGTTAAGTGGGAAACAAAATGTGGCGCTGGCGCTCGTAGCTGGCGCTGTGGCGCAAACTGTCAAAATATAAAAGCACGATTTTCGTATGATGGCGACACAATGCGTAGCTCACGCTGGAGCTTGGTGCTGGCGCTGTAGCGCACTTTTGCCAAATTTTAACTTTTGGTGCGCGCCAAGATTGACATTTGTGATTTCAAAGCGGTTTGTTCGAGTGAAACAAATTGGAAAATTTTGATACAGAAAAAATCATCGAAATAATGAAAAGGAAAGATATATTGTGGGATCCCTTATATAAAAATATAAAATGAAAAGCGGAAATATGGAATGAAATATAAAATATCAAACTAGTTTTCACAGAAGTATGCTGCAGCATTGTGTTCATACTCAGCTACAAGGTAAGCGGCAGACTATGCGCCAGCGCCAGCTCCAAGCGCCAGCACCACATTCTTTTCCAGCCTTTAACATGCAGCAGAGGTATTTAAGAAGGTAAAATGGAGACCAGACGTGGCTAGCGAACTCAAGAAGTGGTTATTGTAGGGTTCGAGAACTTACGGGACCAATATTTTATAAAGCCCCGCATAGAACTACTCTTTGATACTATGTGTATTATGTGGAAGATAAAATTAAATCAAATGGTCACATTTGATACCCAAGTCACGGACAGAACCCACACGGCGAATCAAGGAATCCGAAAATCCATAACTATAAATGATAGTCTCTAGAGATGGAATGACAGAAATAGGTTTGGTATGTTATGTTATCTAAAAAGACTCCGTCTATTGTGAAAGTCTGTATAAATATAATCTGTTTCGTAGCCTTTTCAACTCGCCAATGATATCCGAGACAAATTCCAACAAGTAGTTGTAGACCTGCCCGAAATAAACCCATGTTGGTTTGAATTCTTGTAGGTAATTGATAGATTTGAATAATTTTGGCATGCAAGATAGTTTAGAAATTTACATAGTTAGAGATTTCACTTTTACTACCTTTTTTGTGGATAGGTATTATAAACAATTCTTCCATAGCTGAGGGAAACAACCACTATCGAGCGATTTGTGGAAAATAATTCACAAAGGGGCTGTCAGGTAAAGGCAGCATGACTTAAAAAGCCTGGAGGGATCCCATCAAGACCCGTTGTGAAGTCATTTGGAAGACCATTAATATGATCGAGTATATCCTCTTGTGCAATTGTAGGGATTGTGAATGAAACGTTAAGGGAGTCGTTCTTATGACTAAAGTTATTATTTCGAGGTTGGAAATTTGACGAGGCAAATGCATTGTCAAAATGTGAAGCAAACATATCACAAATTTCAGACGAATCATCATTAGAAGTGCACAGGAATGTTCTTTGAACTCATTATAGGATGTTAGGAAATTGTGGTGAGTTATAATGTCTTTGTTCCTCATATAATTTTTCCACACTTTATTCATTCTATTTTTAAAAAGTTTCAGTTTTTTATTGAGCTATGGCGGACATGTTTTAAAGAGCCACTGACGCTCGCGGGGAGCATGACAAGAAAATAAATTGAAATGAATTGTGGAAAAGTAGAAACGTCTTCATCAACACTATTGCAGGATAGCAATGTGTTGAAATCAATAGAGGTAAATCTACTGGAAAGTACCGAAAAGTTAGCCTTTCTAAAATTGAAAAAGGATTGCGTTCCGTCACAATATGTGCATAATATGTGAGGTTTCGGTGTTATAGCAATATGTAATTACCAGCGGGGGTGGTATTTGTCAAGAGTAGACATTATAACTGCGCTAGGTTCAACTAATAAGTTATCCACGTCATTAGAAAATACCAGGTCTAACTGCCTACCCTTGTCATTCTTAAAATTATACTGATTTGGCTGAGACAAAGAGATGAAATAGTGTCCCTTGTTGTCAAGTTGTTAAGAGAAAGATAATCATCGTCATCTTCATTTAGTACCCATTGTATATTGGGTAAGTTAAAATCACCAATTAGTAGTAATTCGGCAAGAGGTTCCATCTTACCATGGATGAAATTAGATGTTTAAATGAGTGGGGCGTAAATATTCTGGACTTGGTCATCCAACGTTATTTATTTTATGGAGGAATATAGGAACAAATTATATGTAAGTCATATTTTAAGAAAGATAGATTATTACCAAAAGAGAGATCAATGTCGAGAGTGTTGGGGAAACTGGGAAGATCAATTTGGCTGCCATTTAACTGGAGATATGAGGTTAAAAAATATCAGTCGAATTAATAACCTCTTCTCTTCGGTTGAAAAAAAGTAATTGAAGACAAGAGTTGAAGAAGGTGTTGACGACAAAAGGCACACAATTAATCTATATATGATTATTTTCCGTTTTATTCGTAGACTGTGTATACTCAATTACACATACCGCACCTTAAAACATCAACAATTATCTGATCTATTGTTTTATTATAAAGTAATTTTTTATTTATTTATTTGAGACACTATAGCAAATGGAATTGTATAATTTTCTAGTGGGATGTCGTGGAAGGAGCTAAAACTATCGAGGGCTGCAAGTATATTATTTAGTATTATACTTAGTACCCGATTTAGCTGTTTGGAGAAGAATCTTATTTGCGACTTATATAATTTTCGTAAACTGTTGAATTTTTTCCCAGAAAAGGAGATTATCACTCTGTTCCTATATTTTTAATATATTGAGCTGTTTTCATGCAAACCTTTCACTTTAAGAGCATTCAAGAAAGTCGTTTACTGCTCTTTCTAGCACAACACTACTACAAAACTCGAAGTCAAAAATTTTAAACATATATTTTTCACCATAATTGTGACGTAAATTAAAAACGTATTGTAGCAGCCAAAACTTTATACCTGGCAACGCCGAATCACAACACAACTCAGCATATTTTCATATACCGAGAAGTGTATCATCCAAAAGTAGATGAGGGAATTCGTCGCCAGTAGCAATAGCTAGTCTTTCCTTCAATGCATTGCACTGGACACGCACCCCAAGGGTCTTTACCTGTCTTAGCATTATGGAATAATTATGTGATCTTAAAATGAACTATAGAATTAAAGTCAAAGTAGTGATTTATTGAGTTAGTCCAGCCACATTGACTCCCAACACGTGGTTGATAATAAAAAACATCCAAATGCGATTCCGAGAAAAAAAATCACGATTTTTCCAAGAAATTTTTTTGTCAAAATACAAATTTTTCCGAGACCATTTGCATCATTCAGACGAAGAAGTTACCGTTCCGCCGAAGTACACGACTATTTAAAGGCGAAATGGCTATCCAAACTCCAAATGTCAGAAGAACAATTCGGTAAGCTACTCGATGCGCTGAGGGTGATATATACAAACATACCTAAATATTTTTAAATCCCGTTATCTCGAAGATCGTAAGGATTCCCCCCCCCGCAACCCGTACAATTCTTTGTTTGTCTAAGCATGGCCTATCCATAGTCTTCAGATGCAAGACCACATACGGGAGACCCTGTGAAAAACAAGTTTTTTTATTTGTAAGTAGTTATAGATGTATTTTGGTGAAGCTTTCTTGAGTTTTCACTCCTTGGTCCCGTTGAGATCCCAAGTAAGTTAAAATTTTAATATGTTTTTGACTAGTCGAGTTCAGATGATGGTATGGCTGTTCTTTGCGATTTTAACTTGCCTTCTATATGTTGGACTCCATCGCTTGAGGAGGGCTATTTTATTCCAACAGAGTTTACGTCTGTGCTGGAATGTTCGCAACAGGATTTTGGATCTTGTTTTTGTTAATGATGATTCCAGTGTTGTGTTACTCGTTCATTGCATCCTTTGGTGGGTGAGGTTCCTTATCATCCGGCTCTTGTCCTTTATGTCGACGATGCTTATGGTGATACCGCTGCTTATTTTTTAGTTTTGATTTTGATTTTTCTAGAGCAGATTTCGAAAAATTGAAGTTGATACTAAGCAATATTGATTGGTCTACCTTGTTTAATGTTTCAGATGTTGATTCTTGTTTGTTAATTTTTTATAAATTAGTTTTTAAATGTTTCCTTGACGCTGTACCTATTCGTAAAGCAAGGCATGGAGAATCTATTGTAATTCTAAATCTATGAGTGATTATCGCAATTATTTTTGTCTTAGAAAATAGTTTAAGGAGGAGGCTCAAAAGGCGTACACTTCTTACATAAATAATGTCCAGAATAATATTAAATATGATCCTAATCGTTTTTGGAACTTTGTAAAGGCTCAATATAAATGCGATGGTTATCCCAGCAGCCTGTCCTTTTTGAGCAGTTCCAGTCATGATCCGTCTCTTATATCTAATTATTTTGCGGAATATTTCCCAAATCTTTCAGTGTTGACAATGGCAATGCAAATAATTTGTCTTATGTGTCGTCTTGCATGTCTAATTGTTCTAGCCTAGATATTAATATTCGATGTATTAGTGAACATATGTTATGTTCATGTGTTGGATTCTTCCTGTTCTGTTGGACCGGATGGTATTCCTAACATTGTTCTCAAACAATGTTTTGATAGTCTTTCGCGTCCGGTTCTTTATTTATTTAATTTATCTCTGTCAACGGGTGTACTTCCTGATGCTTAAAAATCATCATTTGTTATTCCTGTTTTTAAAAATTGAAAGAGGGACTTGGTTAGTAATTATAGACCTATTGCTAAATTGTCTGCTATACCCAAGTTTTTTGAAAGCATGTCTTGTGAACTACTGACGTTCGAATGTAAGCCCTTAGTTAGCTCAAAACAACACGGCTTCATTAAGGGTAGATCAACATCAACCAACTTGACATTTTTAGCATCCTCCATTGCTAATACCCTTGAGAAGCGGTTGCAGACTGACTGTGTCTATACCGACTTCTCTAAAGCCTTTGACAAGCTTTCCCACTGTGTAAGCTGTTAAAAATAGGTTTTTATCCAATGTTGGTTGATTGGATCTCATCCTATTTAAGTGGTAGAAATTTTAAAGTGCTCTTCAGAAACGCGCTTTCAAATGTTGTTTGTACGCAGTCTGGACCTGGACCTGGTCCCTTATTGTTTGTCTTATTTATTAATGATCTTGTATCTGTGATAAAATTCTCTGAAATTTTAAGATCTTCAAACAGATTCATTCACCGAATGATGTACTGTTGCAGAATGATGTATGTGCTTTTAATTTGTGGTGTAAGCATAATAATTTATTTCTTAATATTCTCAAATGTAATGTTATTGTCTTTAGTCGTAAGTTTTTTCCTTTTGCGTACCAGTATCACATAGACAATGTTGCTATAAATGTAGTAGACCACATTAAGGATCTGGGCATTATCTTTGACTCAAAACTAACTTTTTCTCACCATCTTGATTATATTATTGGGAGAAACTTTTCAATACTTGGGTTTGTTAGACACTGTGCTAAAGAATTTAATGACCCGTACGCATTGCGTTCCTTGTTTGATTCCTTTGTGAAGTCTATACTGGAATACGACTGTCAAGTGTGGAGTCCTTATTACAGTGTACATATTAATAGGATTGAATCTGTACAGAAAAAGTTTCTACGTTTTGCCCTTCGTCACCTTCCGTGGAATGATAGGTTTGAGCTTCCACCATATTCTGATCGTCTGGTTTTAATTAATAAGACGACGCTCCATAGGAGGCATGAGTTCTTATTGTGTGTTTTTATTCATAAAGTTTTGACTGGATTAATAGATTCTCCTGAAGTTCTTAAATCAATTTTGTTGAATGTTCCCGGTAGAATTTTAAGGTACCGCGATATTCTTTTCATTAAGAGTCATCGAACGAATTATGGATTTTATGAGCCCCTCAATATGTGTAGAATCTATAACAAATACTCAAATTATTTAGATTTCAATATTGATTCAAGAGCAATTATAAATTTGATTCTTTGAAGGGGTTTGTGATTTTATTTTTTATTGATTTATCGCCAAATAAGTTTTTTTTTTAATTTATACACTATATTACTTCATCTATAAGTCAGATTATATTTATATATGTTAGCTAAATAAATAAATAAATAAAAGCACGTCTTCCAGGATATTCAAGGATAAAGGATAAAATCCTTATTCTTAATGTCCTTTTTCGCGTATAATTTCAAGATTTCTTAGATAGCCTGAGATATTATCTTTCAAATAAGCCATATTTCACTGTCCTAGCGTAAATATAAAAAGAACTTTAAAGAACAACATTTTTGCGAAATTTTGAAAATGCCATAACTCGCGAAATACACACTGTAGAAGGAAAATTTTTAATTCATATTTTTGTTTTCACAAACCCTACAAGCATGTTAAATTTCAAAAAAATTTGTGATGGTCATGTCAGACCTGTTGACTATTTGACATGGAATGACCATTGCGAAATGCGTTCGCACCAGCTAAACTTGCGTATCAAATATTCAAATACAGCAATACACCGGCAGATATTTTCGTTTGCCAACTAAGAGCGCTTTAGCAGAATTACCTAGAAAATATTACGGAAGAACAGAAAATCGAGGTAGTATACAGCTTACTGCATATAAACATTCGCCAACATCTGAGTAGGGACAATGTGAATTTTTGCAGTCAGCTAGGACAATCGAAAAGACAATATTCGAACGTCAATCGACAAAACAGTGTAAAGAGATGAGTGGAAGACCTGGATAACGCATTAAATGTCAATACGCAGTAATTTTGGACATACTATTGACGAATGCAGGAAACTGCAAAACGCAAGTAACACCACTAGCTTTACAAAGAAGAGTAACACCGCTGAACCTAAGAGCGGTAACTGGCCTGCTATGGAATATGGATGCGGAATGAAGCGGAATAGCGGAAGTTACATCATTATACCCTTGATGAAATCTAAAGGGTATACTAAGTTTGTCATTCCGTTTGTAAAGGCATTTTCACATCAAAAACAAGAACTGAAAAATGTAAACCGAAAAACTCAATTTATTCCACTTTAAAACAAGATTTTTGTTCCAATGATTAATAAAATCCAGAGAAATAGGATAAACTAAGAATTTTACTGAGAAAATAGTTATATTTATTTCAGATTTTTAAGAAAAACACTACTTTTATATTTTATCGACCGAAAAACTTTTTCGGCGGAAAAATTCGTCCGATAAATCATAAAAGTTGTGTTTTCTTAAAAATTCTAAGATAAATATTCTATTTTATTAGTAAAATTATTAGTTTATCCTATTTTCCATGATTTTATTAATCATTGGAGCAAAAATCTTGTTTTAAAGTGGAATAAATTGAGTTTTTCGGTTTACCTTTTTTCGATTCTTGTGTTTGATGTGAAAGTGCCTTAACACCTCGAAATATTGATGGTAGAGCAAAATGGATTGGACACCCACGCATAATATTAAATGTTATTTTGATTTTTGCATGTCTGTCTGTCCGCCTGTGCGCACGATAACTCGGAAGCGCGTTCACTAAGAAAGCTGAAGATTTGTGCAGGGATCTTAAAAAAAATTAACTTAAGTTCAAAAATAAGACCAATCGGGCAACTCCTACGTGGGGTTGCCATATAAAAATTTCGTTTTCCACTATATATTTGGACACTGCCTGAGAACGCGTCGATGTGGAGAGCTGAAATTTAATACATAGTGTTTTTATAGTACCTACTAACAAATAAAATTTCAAAAATGAACTAAATCGGGCAACCCCTACTTGGTGTTGCCATATAAAAATTTAGGTTTTTTACATATACTGTGAAAACTATAAGTTCTAGACATTTTTATTGTTCGAAAAACTTTTTCAGAATATGAAATCCTGTAAAATTGGTTTTAATCATTTTTCTGTCCGACGAACCGTTCTAGAAATATATGCGAAAAACCACTTCAGAAATCAAACTTGCATAGATCGGTGACCATACGAAATTTTATACGGGCATTCATCTAGAGTATCATAAGAATTGGTTTTAGACCAATTCTAACTTTTTACTTGTTTTTTATTAAATAGATTTATTTTTCGCATCGATTTTATTTCGGAAAAATAATAATAAAATCTATCGAGTCCATCTAAGTATCGCGAGTGTATGTGTTAGTGAGCGAAATAGTTTTTAAAAGGAATTTTATTTTGTGTGAAGATTCCTGCCTTGTCCTGTGCCAGGATTTCTAACGAACAACAAAGTTGACACCATGTCAGGGGCTTGGTTTATTCAGGCAGAAGCTGACTTTCGCACTAAAGGCATTCGTGTCGACGAAACGAAACTTGGCCACGTTGTACAGGCTCTTCCGCTAGAGGTAATAATGAACGTCTTGAATTTCCTTCAAGCACCTCCTACTGAAGAAAAATATGAATATCTAAAAAGAATTCTCATACAAAGATTTAGCGAGTCGGCAGAGAAAAGACTGCAGTACTTCTGTTCGCCTCGGAGATTGGAGATAAAAGACCTTCCGAGTTCTACAGATCAGTGAAGACTCTAGATGGCACATATATAACATTTGGAACTGAATTAATTAAGAAACTATGGATGAGGAAACTTCCGGCGAATATAAACATTGCGTTGGTTGCATCAAGCAAGGAAAACATAGAGGATTTTTTAGAGCTAGCTGATAACATTTTTGATGTTACAAAATCACAATATATATGTATCTTCAATAAATAACAGTTTTACTTTTCCCCTACCCCAACAAGCCATTTAAGCGGTAATTAGTAATAGTAGTAATAGTAAATTTGGAAAATTTGCTTAACAATTTTCGAAATAATGACAACTGTCGTTTCAGAGGCAATTTCCATTACCGATAAAGAGTTCAAAACCTCATTCAAGACTTAACAATAATAAACACCTTTGTTCGTATCATTTTAAATTCGGAGGTAAAGCCAATAAATGTATTTTTCCATGCAGTGTTGTTGATAATAATAACCAAAACAGCTAAATATCCCCTCAGCATGTTTTAAGTCTAGTACCAATCGACACAGGGGCGGATCTGTCAGTAATAATGAATGCGTATTTTAGTAAATTCAAAAGTAACCCAAATTTAATATTATCCTCAGCAAACGGATCAACAATTAACACATATGGTACAAAGTTATTAAAGATAGATTTCGAATTGAGACGAGACCTAACTTTTCAATTCATAATTGCTGGAGTAAGTAAATCAATTATTGGAGCAGATTTCCTAAAAAATTAAATTTATTAGTTGATTTGAAAACTAAAAGGTTGATTGACGGGAATACGTCCATATGCGTAAATGGAATCACGGTAAATGCAAGTATTCTATCGTTGACGCAAGCACCTTGTTACGATGCTCCCGTACAACATAAGGTTGTACATCACATATCTACAAAAGGACATCTTCGTTTTTCTAGAGCGCGTATATTTGATATCCAAAAATTGAAAATTGCAAAATTAGAATTCGAGCACATGGTAAAATTAACAACAAAATTCATCTGATTGGTGACCTTGCGGTGATTACAGGCGTTTGAATGCCTTTGCCACACCTGATAGATATCCGATCTCGCATATTCAAAATTTTTCGTTGAACTTAAATGGCTCGTCAATTTTTTCTAAAATTGATTTAGTAAGGGCATATCAGTAGCCCACCACGATATTCATAAGACAGCCATACTACACCTCTCGGTTTATTTGAATTCACTAGAATGCAATTTGGATAAAGAAATGCAGCGTAGACCTTCCAGCGTTTTATGGATTTTGTTTTCACGTACATCGATGATATTTTAGTGGCAAGTACAAATAAAAAAAACATATATTACATATAGAAAAAGCATTTGCACGGATACACGAGAGTTTTTTTTCCTATTCGCTTCATAGTCCCATCGATCACCCGTTTCTTTTGCCAAAGCCGCGAAATTCTTATTTTTCTGAACATTAGAAAATTATTTATGCAATGCAGCACTAATAAACTCGCACGCGTTTTGACTATTGTCAGATTTGCGAATCTTGACATGTAACAGCTGGCCCCTAGTGATACGAATACGGGTTTCGAAATTCGACGAGAAACTTGCAGCGGAACTTTTAGCTGATCTCCAACTCAGGGCCACGGGCGATTTATTTCCGTGTAGACTTAAGAAGAGGAGCTTTCCAGTTAAACATAGCAGTGGACACTTGGTCGACTGTATGCCGCTTACAATTAAATTACAAAGCTCTCCTTTTTTTTCTTGTGTCAAAAACTCTGTGATCTATCCAATATATCGCCTAGACACTTCGCAGCTTTGGGACGGTATAGGTTCGAGTCCCAAAGCTTTGTGTGGAATTTTGATTGCTCCATCACCTCCGCTCGGCCGGGGCAATCAAGAAATTGAAAATAAACCCTTTTAATTATTTTTACCACCTAAAAACGTAACATATAATACATATTATTGTTATTATGCGTAATTAGTTTAACAAATCTTTTAATTTTTACGTAGAGTAGACATTGCTTTATGAAAATAATATATTTCAGTATATATTTGTTATAAGTGGACGTATGTGAAATTACCACGTATAACGAATGGAGTTAGTTACTAGTTTTAGGAGTTAGTTTAAGCATGAACTGTGAAATGACATAATAAAGCCAACGTAATATTGTGATATTGTGGTCTTATTTGTTCCTTTCTGAGTCCTTATCTCCTTGATGGAACTTTTACTTGCAGAGTTGTTATTGTAAGATATTTTCTGATTATTTCTAATACATATTATTTCTTAGAATGTTTGCAAAAATAAAGAATGTAGAACTAAAATGTTATCTTTACAAAAACAAGTAAAGCGATTAAGAGAGGCTTTACGTCGTAGAGATAAGAAAATCGGAAGGATTAATACGGCAATGGAGATACTCAAAAAGAAA
Organism: Dioctria linearis; assembly: GCA_963930735.1. Lineage (NCBI taxonomy): Eukaryota > Metazoa > Arthropoda > Insecta > Diptera > Asilidae > Dioctria > Dioctria linearis. The sequence continues at coordinate 79,777,468 of OZ005743.1, read as the reverse complement.
GAGCTCATCTCTGAACAAATGCACAAAGTTCTTAACGCTATCGCTGGTCCAAATAAAAGTTTATTTGAGAGAAAGCTCTCTGAATACCATGGTAAAAAACATAGTAAAACTTATAACCCCCAAATCCGTGCGTTTGCTCTATCTTTAAATTTTTTGTCTCCGAGAGCTTATGAATATGTAAGGGAAACTTTTAGTAACTGTTTGCCACATAACAAGACTCTTCGTAAGTGGTATGAAAATGTTGAATGCGATCCGGGATTTACAAAAGAAGCCTTTGATGCAATAAAAAAGGCTGTCCAAGAGACTACAAAGAATGGAAAAAAACTTTGTTTACAACTAATTTTTGATGAAATACACATCCGTCAGCATATTGATTGTGATGGTAAAAAATTGACGGGTTTCGTTGATTTCGGAACTGGCAGCAATAAAGATACTGTTGCAACACAAATGCTGGTTTTTCTCGCTGTAGCTATAAACAAATCTTGGAAGATACCACTTGCTTTTTTTCCCATTTCTTCTCTTACTAAAGAGCAAAAACAAAATATAATACTTTTATGCCTGCAAAATTTAGTGGATACTGGTGCACAGGTAGTTGGACTAACGTTTGATGGTATGGCTACAAACTTTGCCGTTGCAAATCTCTTTGGAAGTGATATACGAGACCTTGAGTCGCCACCCTTTTTTAAAATAGACAGTAGTGATGAGAATTACATTTTGCATCCCGATCCTTGTCACATGTTCAAATTAGTCCGTAATGCTTTTTTCAAACTGGGTATTTTATATGACATCGATGGTAAAGAAATAGGATGGGACTATTTAGACAAACTTGTTGATCTTCAAGAAAAAGAAGGCCTTCACTTAGGAAATAAAATAAGAAAAGCTCATATATATTTCCAAGATCAGAAAATGAAAGTGAGTTTGGCAGTGCAAACCCTAAGCAAATCAGTTGCAGATGCGTTTGATTTTTGTAGAGAGGTTTTGAATCTCGAGGCTTTTGTTGGCAGCAAACCAACTGCGAATTTTATCCGTGTACTGGATGATGTCTTTGACATATTAATAGTAGAAAGGTTTCAGAATACGAATATAAAAAAAAGGCTCTTTGCAAAAATAACATTTCGCATATAAACGATTTTATTTGTTATGCTATTAAATATATCTCCCAGCTAACATTGCCGTCAAAGGTACGTATTGTAAAGACTGCTAAAAATACAGGATTTCTCGGATTAATACGCTGCCTGGAAAACGTTAAAATTATAAACGAAAGGTTTATTGAAAGTGGGATTCTATCATTTTTTCCTTTATATAAAATAAGTCAAGATCATATTGAGCTATTCTTTTCTTCAATTCGAATGGGTCTTGGCAGTAATAACAATCCTTCCGTTAAACAGTTTATCTCCACTTATAAAAAACTGCTTTTCCGATGTCAGATAAGACAGGGTGGAATAGGAAATTGCTTGGCTTTAGAACAAATAACTATACTAAATGCTTCGCCAGCTGATCCATTGGAAGGTATAAATAAAAACCTTACAAAATCGAAGATTCTTCGAAGCAGTTTGGTTGAAGAAGAAAACGTACCAATGTCAGAAAACGACATGGATGTGCAAGAAAATGTACCAATAGCGGATGATGACCTAATATTTTTAGAAGAGCACAGCTATGCCCAAGATCCTTCTGCTATATCTACTTATGCACAGCATGTTATCGAGTACATTGCCGGGTACATTGTATTTGCAATAAATAAAAAATTACTTTGTTCAGAGTGTTTGACTGCTCTTCAAGGAGATTTTTCACCGTCTTCATTAATAACTTATAAAGGCAAAGGTTTTCTGAAAATACCATCGAAAAGTGTAAAAAAAATATGCGAGAAAATGGAAAAGGAAATACGGCGAACAGCAAAGTTAAGTGATGGTCTTCATGAATCGTTAAGTCCTAAGGAAAGCAAAAATTTATTAATAAGAGTCCAACAAGCATTCATTGGAAAACAATTATTTGCCGATCAAACTCAGCATATGATAGAAAGTGGCCATTATGTATTGCTTTTAAAGCTTATTACAGAGAAATATTTAAAAGTCCGCTATAATTTTATTGCTAAGTCTACTAATGATAAGATATCTATAAGGCAAAAGTACACTAAGTTAATACTATTTAATGGCATGTAAACTGAACGCACTTAAATTAAGTACATAGCATAAGTTATTACATATTAAATATAAAAGTATTATGAATTTAAAAACGACTGAGGATTGCTGAAGTTATCTATTTTAAGAGGATGTAAATTTATCTTGGAGTATTTTTGAAAGATGGTAATATGCCTACTGGGGAACCGACCATCTAAAATAAACGGTAACGCACCTAAATGTATTACCTCAAAAGGTTGTTTTATATTACCAGCACTCACTAGGTTGCTTCTGATATAAAACTTTGCCTCAAGGTGGTGTGGAAAAATACGTTGTCTAAAACTTTGAATAAAACTCTATACTAATCTTCAATAAAAGAAAATTAGTTATAAAAATTCCATTCAAGGAAATTGAAAATTATCGGTTATTTTAATGTTTATGAACATACTATTCCCCGCTATTATCGATTATATATATTATATTAATTATTATATTATTTTATATTATATATAATATTACATATATTTTATTTATTATTATTTTATATATTATTATATTATTTTATATATATAATATATTTTATTAAATTATTTTATATATATAATATATTTTATTATATTATATTAATTTTGAAAACGTTCTTATCATGAAATATTTAATTTTCATAGTTTAAAAAATCGCGCCAAAGTCCCCCACATAAATGTTTTTTCCATCCGCCTGCAATGCGCATTTTTTGTAGTGTGCGTATAAACTTACACAGCTTTAGGATTGCACGAAAATTCTTGTTGATGGGCCTCTCCTTTAGTTTCTTACTCGTAGATATTTATTGATGTTTTTCGATGTTCGATATTTTTACATCGATGTCGACGCACTAAACCATCAACGTACATCGATGTTATCCCTTCGATGTAAGGGAATTATATGCATCTTTCAGCAAAGGAATGAAACCGAGAAAGGAATAGATATATGCTGTAAGAAGCAAATATAATTCCAAAAAATTTATCTAGATTTGAAAAAAGAAACATGTATTTCAATAAAATTTTTGTATAAAACGGAAAGAGAGAAGTAGTGAAGTGATTGTTCATTTCATTTTGAAAGCATTCTTACAATTGTTATTTCTTAGAATGATTTGGGCTAGGGGCAGAAAACATCGTTCGGTGGAACCAATCACAATTCTTTTAAATAGTTGGGAGTAAGCAATCAGAGTACACTTAACGTAAATAGATCACACTGCTGTCACTGGAGGCCAACGAAGTTAAGCCATAGGAGAGCGATACAGGTTTATTTATTGTTTTAGTTAAGAGAACGTATGCCTGCAAGGTCCTTTTCAGGCTGAACAAAGTTCAATTTATGGGCTAATCACAACCGCTGATTGGAAAAACAACAGAAGCATCGGAAGGAAGTTCGGTACCTAGGCAATCGGAAATAGACCTTTATTTAAGAGCTGCTTTGGAACCGCTTCATATTAATCCTTTGGAATCGTCACTAACTTATGTATGTTGGCTTGTCACGTCTTGCAGCAAAAATGCTCTCCATTGTGGCTATTCCGTGCCAGACGAACGCCTGTTCTCTAACGCAACGATTACACGAGTCAATAGAGCTCACGGACAGTCCTGATTTCGTCTGTCAAATTTACTGACAAAAAACGATTTGCGTTCTATCAATTGACCAGTCTGTTCATAATAAAATGTCGTCAAGCGGTGCAGACATTCCTCTTCTATATGCATATCAAGCAATTTCTTCATTAATCCGTCTTTATTCTCTACAAAATAAACAATAAAATGTATGTTAAACACTTTTCAGTCATTTTCCACTCAAAAGAGAGCAGATTAGGAATATAAACACAAATATCCACTAGCATCTACCCTTTATTTTCAATTTCCGCCATCTTAATTGTACGTTTGATAGTTTATTGACTAGTCCGTACTGACTCGTCAGAAATCTTGTCAGTACAGACTGGTCAGTAAAAAACAGTAGTCAGTACGGGTTTACACGAGCCTGTGTAAGTGTCAATCGCTGTCAGAGTCAGTTCTACTGACTCGTGTAATCCCCGGGTAAGGGAGACGAGCAGGGCCGGATTAAAGTCCTTAGAGGCCCTAAGCACTGAAACGATTTTGGTGCCCCCGTATTATATCTAACTCAATATTGAAAATATTAACAAATATAAACCGTAAAATAAAATTTTATTTTTCTAAACATATCTTACACTCAAGATAGAAACAATATTTATATTTTTAAATCTCCAATTAATTTATTTAAACAAAAGCTTTCTTCTGCTTTTTTTAGTGGCAAAGTCTTTTATAACATCCTCAAAACTAATTTTCCGTAACACATCAACTTCTATACTTAGTAAAGATAAAGCATCAAACCTGCCTTGTTGCATAATTGTTCTATTGAGATTTTTTATGTACTTTAACTGAGAAAAGGAACGCTCAGCTGAACAATTGGTTATCATTAATGATAAGAATATGCGGTAGCCAATATCAACATTTGGAAAGGCACACTCAATATTGTCCTCTACAATTATTTTATAAAGTTCTGCATGAGTGAATTTTGTTTTTACATTTACTGTTGCACTGAATTTATGCCGCACATAAGAATGAAACTGCTGAAGCTCAGCTGCAAAATTATTGTTGAAGTCTTCTGGGTAAGCAGTAATCAGGATTTCACAACCCCGAGAATACCATTCACTTTCATATGAAGATAAGGTGACAATATATGGCACATCGTTTAGTATCGAAAATTTCTCTGAAATTACTTTATATACTTCTCCTCTTCTTCCCATCTCTGTTTGTAGTGTATCTATAATTGATAAAAGGTATTTATGCGAAATTTATCTCTCGCATTTAGGTATAATTCTGGCACATCACCGTCATTGGATACCTTCTTTCTGATACACTTTCGAGTTTTATTTAGTTTGTAATCCACATCTGGTAACATTTCTTTTGTAGCTGCTTCATATTTTTCGAATTGATTTCATGAAGTATACAGTTGATCAGCTAATGATTCATACAGATCTGCACACGTTTTTCAATTGACGTCCTCATTATGTAGGACTTGGCTTACTTTATGTAAATTTTGTAAAATCTCGTTTCAAAAATCCAACATAACGATATATATATGCTTATCTTCTAGTGTCTCCCTTTTGATATTGGTCTTCAGCTATACAATCAAGTGCTTTTAACATTTTAGGAAAAGTTTTCATTATTGTTTCTGTAGCCATAGCATGTGCCGCCCATCTGGTGTCAGAAAGGGATTTTAAGACACTTTCGTTTCCAATACAAGCTTTAAGGATTTTCCACAGTGTGGTTGACGCTGAAAAAAAATTATATAACCACTGGACCATAGAGAAGAAATTAACTGCCTCTTGGTTGCAGTCCACAGCACTTTGGCACAGGGTACATATATAGCAAATTTGTTTGTTTCAATTATTGTTTGCTGCATCCCTTTATAACGCCCAGGCATGTTAGCAGCGTTATCGTAAGATTGACCTCTACATTTCGAGAAGTTTAGCTTACAATCTTCGCGTAAGTAATGTAAGACCTGATTTGCCATTTCTTGGCGAGTATGACTTTTCAATTCTAAGAAAGTTAAAAATCGTTCGCAAGGTTGTCCATTCTTTAAGTATTTAAGTTCAACACTTAACTGGTCCACATGTGACAGATCTGGTGTGGAATCTACTGACATACTAAAATAACCGGAAGATTTCACCTCGTCAACAAATTTTCACGCAAGTAAAAGAAATTATCTGTTGAAGGGAAATAGATATATACATTAAAACATAAAAAAATTCATCTAAAACTTAAACTTTAGTAATGCAAATCTGAAAGAGAGAAGTAGTCATTGTGCATTTAATTGCCAAAGCATATTTATACAATTGATCAAAGCGCTTTGAACAATTTACAAGCAAGAATAGTTCGCGGTGAAACCAATCAGAGCTCCCTTGATTGCGTGGAACCAATCAGAAATATAAACAGATCATACTGTAGACTCGACTCCGGCAGATTCGAGTTTTCGCTTAAAAATAAAAATCCTAGTGGGGAACAATTATTGTCCATTTTGCTCAAATGTGTGGTGTTGGTTTTTTTAGCATATGTTATGGGACTTTTTAGCCAGATAAACCTATGATTTTTCTCTAGGTATTATGTGCTTGTTGCCCTAACCTAAGAAAGCATCTCGCTTATTTTCCGCTCTGTATGGTGACCTACTAGAAGGTTTCGTAAGCTCGACATCCACCAACATTTTTATTGTGCTGGCACTAAAATTATTAGATAGTAAAACCGGGACTATTAAAGATATCGGCTGTCATCACGGTTTTCGTCATTGCGTGACCCCATCTTAGTATAACCAGGATTGCTATGAATACCGGGGTATGAAAGAAAAGAAGTGAATAATATAAATATATATAAATAACACGTTTACACGCTGCTTTTATCAAGTTCCAATCGTATTGTACAATATTTTGTTGTAAATCATAAATAAAACATTATCTTTAAGAGTCTGGTAACTCAAACGAGTACTAAACTGTTAAGCTTTTCATAAACTTTTTTGTTTACAAAATGTCTTAGATTTTTTATCTATCCAGTTTTTTGGTGCCTCTTTTCTCTTGATGCCCTAAGGGCGTGCTTAGTGTGCTTATAGGTTAATCCGGCCCTGAAGAGACTATAACTCGAAAGAGAAACAGTTTGCAAGGAAAACTCCTTTGCCAGTTATTGTTTCTTCAGTCTGAAGATAAGAAGTTTTGGAACTTGTAATTTTTCATTTTTAACTAAATCATTTATGCATTATTTTTAGAAAACTTTTAATTTAGAATTGATAATGAAGCACTTGTTTTGTTTTTGTTATTTTTTTAACGCGTTCACGCCGGCGCCGATATTCATGTTTTTCACTGTGAAACGGTGCTCGAGTTCATTTTTCGCTTCATTTGGAGACGCGGTACTATCGCACCCGACTATGTCCGATTTGGACGAAACTTTCACAGTTTGTAGGGAATACCAAATAGCTCACCTCTATTTTTTTGTTTCCTCCTATTACTCCCAACCCCCCGCTAAGAGGATTGGAAGTTTCGTGATTTTACGATGAAACGTCATTTTCAAAAATTCATATTTGGAGAATGCAGCAGCCGATTTTTCTAATTCATATGCCAAATGAAGTTTAATGTTTTATGTTTTTTACACAAAATATAGCAGCACCGAACGATTTTTTTTTCCAGCACTTTTTTTCTCTTTTTAATTTCAAGCTAGAAACCTTTTATAACTATGTACAAAAAATTGCGATTATTTTCGGCTTCGTTGGAACAAGTTGGAATTGGCGGAGATAACAGGTGGTCGAGGTATATAGAAGGGTAGTGGTTTTTTAGTAGCATATCTATGTCTGTAGCAAAGTAATTCGAAAATAATTTTGGGGACCATGCAATCTAATTTTATTAATTATTCCGAAACGGTTGGGAATAACGGCTTATTATTTTTTTTATATGAAAGATCGCAGATTGTAGATAAATTTAAGAGTTAAAAATAGTTTAAATGCTGCAAAATTTAACAGAAAGATGGTGTCGAAAATAATGTAATGACCGATGAAACGTAGTATGTTACGGAAATCATTTCAGATTTGGCAATTAGAAACCGATCGTGGTTTAGCGAAAAGTATTACTTTTAAAACAGATAGGGGTTGTATTTAGGTTATATATTTCTAAAAATCTAAAAATTTTGCCTCCACCTTGCTGGGCCCACCTCTTAAATTCATACCCATTGTATTGCGGCATATCTTAGCTATATTATGAAAAAAGAAATATTTAAATCCATCGAAGAGTTACATAGAAATATCGATTTTTGTGGATCAGGATAATTTGAGGTTACTCGAAAAAAGCTCAACTTGCTTGTCTTCCAGAAGATACTCTATAATTTTTTTAAATATGCACATTAAAGCTTGTTTGTAGAATGAAATCGAATCTACGTTTTGTGCCCTAATCACGTATCTAATTAGTTTGTCAATCCGATAAATTGCTTCGAGTTATCTCAAAAAGAAAGTAGAAAATCGTCGTTTTTTGAGTGAAAAATTGTTTTACTTTAATCTCGTGCTTGAAATTGCAAAGAACCCTTAGGTCGGCGAAATTTACCACCTAAACAATAAACGTTCACAACAGACCGCTAATCCATACGAAAGAAATAACGGCAAAATAAATGCCAAATGAAGGAAGGGGTTGTATATGCGATCCCAGTACTAAAAAAGCATGTTTTAAAGGTAAATCGTACGTATGAAGTTCACAAGATCAAAAAACGAACCCCGCCACACAATCCCACTGACTTCCCTATTTCATTTGATACCACACATGCCCCATTTTGGACAACCCTTATAAGGGATGGTACAACCCCCCTCCCTTCCTCCACCGAACCACCAAGCCTAATTTTTTTACATCTCTCTTTTTCTCCGGAATACCACAAATCCAACTAAAAACAGCATTGCTCTATGGCCCTCCCACGCAAACTAATTTAATATGTACTACTAATGTAATATGACGAAAATTATTATTAACAAAACTTTTTTCGTTCAGTGCTGCTCATTGAATAAATAACTAATAAGGAAGCGGGGTGCAGTGCGAATACAGTGTAAGTGTTTAAGCAATTCAATGACAGTATGACCTATGATCGGGGGAGGGGGGTAATGACAAGAGCGCCTACTGCCTATTGTGCGTCAGTTCAACATTTCTGGCATTTCGTATTATATGAAATTGTAATTGCTGTCTAAATTATGCCAAGAAATATTATCTGAAAATAAGGGGGCGCTAAAAATTTGTTTTTTTTACATAGCAATTTGGATTATAAAGTGTCCCCCTTCAAAATGTCGGGATTTCATTACTGCCATAAGGAAACGAATACAAACACAGCACACTAATACATTTCGCCGAGTGGCTTAGGCTTTCACCCGATATGCCGTTTCTTTATTAGTTATTTATTCAATGGTGCTGCTATTTATTTGGTATTTGAACCAGAAAAATAGGTTGCTCCGTTCTCGAGATATGAATTTTTGAAAATGACGTTTCATCGTAAAATCACGAAATTTCTCTAAGTTATGTTCATAATATTGAGTTGAAATAAAATTTTCTTTTTTCAAATATATGTTAAATTTCCATTATTTAAATTTTCAACTATATGAAAAGTTTTTGGTGTTACGCACCACCTGATAGCACAATCAAATGCGAGCCTCCCGATTAGGCAATCTTGTGCGAGCCACCGACGAGTCAGCCTTGTGCGAGCCACCGATGGTACGCGCCGGCGTGTGTGTTAAGTTATAAATAAAGACGAGAGCAAAAAAAATTCTAAACCGAAAAACACAGCATTTTTTTTTTTGTATTTACCAGTCAGACATTTGTTCAGAGTGTTTAAAATTCACTAACATTGATGTTATATGATCGATATTATCGCCACATCCACGCTTGTTGGGCGATGTCAACATCGATGTTCGGTTCCGATGTCCCAGCACTAGTGCTGAGTAATGTTTATTGATGTTTTTGATACATCGATGTTTCGTTCACGATGTTCGATATTTTCACATCGATGTCGTTACATTCCAACATCGGATGACATCGATGTTATCTTCCGATGTTCGGAAATTAGATGCTGCATGGATGCCACTGAGCTGGTTTAGCTTTAGACCGTGCCATTTAGGACTAGGTTTATGTAAGGTGACTTACGTGGAAAGAATTAATATGAAGTGTTCTAAACATGCCGCATTGTCAAAAGCCAGTCCTACTTTAGTTCGGTATCTGATGCGGTATTGAGTTGGTAGGGGATTGCAGGTCTTCTGCGGATAAGCTGTGTATCCAGAACAAGGTGCCCTTTCTTAGAGTTCCTGGTCACATGGCGATCATGAAGAATGAACGAGCTGACCTCTTAGCTAGAGCTGGCTCTGTTTCCCCATTCCTCGGACCGGAATCCGTCGTAGACGTTGCCACCCCGAGAATCGGGTCTCTCTTCAAAGCGGATGTCCATAGAAAGCATCGGCAGAGATTACCGAACCTGAGTACTTGTACTTTTGTACTTGTGTACAAAACTGTTTCATGATGGGCTTAATGGGAATATATCAGATTTTCTCATGGGCCTCGGAAGGAAACAATGTAGAACTGTGGTTGGCATTATCATCATCCAGAGCTCCTTCACGCTCATCTAACAAGGATGGGAGTTGTTGACAGCTCTTAGTGTCTGTCCTGCTTGGAGGGAGAGCCCGAGACAACCGTACACGTTTTGTGTACGCGTCCAGTCTTCGCCCGGAGTAGACTAGATACTCTAGGGTTTTTCCTTTTATCTATGGATGAGCTGAAAGACCTTCCTCTGCAAGACCTGGTGCGCTTCATTAAGAGGACAGGATGGTTTTGGTAAATGGGCTTCCAGCAGGACAGCACAATGGGCCGCTATGGTCTCCGTGCTTCGGATGGAGACTCTGTCCCACCGCCTAAAAAAGAAGAAGTATAACATAGGCTGCTTCATTTTCGATTTCATGTGAGACCAATTTTTTAGGTAGGGGTGTGATAAATAACTCAATTTCAACAAATTCCAAATATATTCATAATTATTACTTGCATTGGTATCTTTTCGTCTGTAACATCAAATATTCCTTAAACTCAATTTTTAATGAAATAAACCATTTTTGTTTGTTCAACCCCAAAAATAGGTATGAGGAATAGAGAAAAGATTACATATTGCCATCTATATCCACTATATACATATATATTCATTTGGAACATCCACTGAACTATGATGGATTTCGTATAGACTTTATTAAGTTGAAGTTTAGCGGAATACGGTACTTAAACCAAAATGTCAAAACTATAGAAGAGTGATCTAATGTTATTGCAGGCAATTTCAGTAGTGTCAATGTTTCATGTTATAGCTCAGTGCTATACGGATGTATGTATAAGAACGTTGACAGTTGTATTTTAGACTTCAAGCTTTTTAGACATTCTTAATGCAATGCGAATGGGAACTATACAGAAATAAGAAAACAAATCACTACTTGTATAGTTGTGTATGGTTTTGCTGTTTCCGTCACTATGGAATGCCAATACGCTATCTGCAGCTGTTCAGTCCGCATAATATAATTTAAACATAAACATAAACATTTATTTATTTGAGTACCCTGCCAAAGGCACGCATAGCGCTGGGTACATCTTAGAAAGTTACATAGTAGACTTACATATTAGCAAAACAAATAATAAAATAATGCGAACATTAGACTTAATATATTAGTACAAAATATAGAATGTAAAAATATAACAATATAGAAGTAGTAGTTTCATGTACAGCATAGTCCAGTGCAAAGTGCATCCGGCAATTAGACCTGCATAGCATAAAAAATAAAATAAGACAAGTTAAAGGTGCAGGACAGATAGCTGAAGCTTCTGAATGATGGATATCTGGTAAACAATCCCAGCCTGGGACCGGAGGATGTGAGGCAACTGAAGTATAAATTAAGGAAAACTGGAGACACAGCGATTATTGATAGGATAGAAGGCAGAAGGCCATTAGATAGCTGCTGTCAGGAAGTCCAGAGCTTCAGATTTAAATGAAATTAGTGAGGCACTGCGTCTAACTTCATCAGACATACGGTTCCAATATACCAGGAACCACTCAGGAACACAGTTTTCCCACCAAACTGCGTGCGTACCCTGGGAAGGACAATTCTGTGATTGTTCAGGGTGCTCCAAGTGAAACGTCTACTAATGTAGTTTGGTAGTAGACCGTGTCTGGCCTTGAATATCAACTTTAGGGTGTTAAATTCGTACATGTTAGCAAGTGGACAAGGGAGAAGCATCTCAAGACACTGTAGGGGAACATGTGAACCTCGTTTGAAACCAAAGACATATCTAGCGCAGGCTTTGAACGCACGGATTAATTTAGACAGATTACCGATGGAGATTGGGAAAAGGACTACATCAGCGTAGAAAAAAAGCGGTAGAATCAGAGCCGAGAAGAGCCTTGTGCGGGTGAGCAGATCCATATGCTGGGAAGCAGCATAGAGCGAACGCAAACTATAGTATACCCTAGAACAAATTTTGTTTATCTGAGGCTCCCAAGTGAAGCCTGAGTCCATGAGAAGGACGAGATTTAAGATCGGCTTGGTTGAGAGTGTAATGGTATGGCCTAGAAGATGAATATTTGGAAGATCAAACGATAAGTTAGTGATGTTTCTGAGACGAATTGAATATTCGATGGCTTGAGTCTTGGAGGGATTGAGGGACAGACTGTTGTTAGCAGACCACTCCGCAATCCCGGCCAGAGTTGAGTTAATAGTTTCCGCAGCCTCGCTAATATTGTCTCCGGGTGCACCAGAGTATATCTGGAGATCGTCTGCATATATGTGAAAACGCACTCTGTTCAGAACTGTACAGACATCGTCTATGAAGAGCGAAAACAAGATTGGGGCCAGCACCGCTCCCTGTGGCACTCCATCTATACCGATCTCATCGCAGAGTAAGAGTCATGGCACTTTACCATGAATTGCCTTTGCATTAGATAGCACTTGATCAATGCACACGCTGATGTAGACAACGCAAAACGTGTGCGTAGCTTGTCAATCAGTAGAGTGTGTGGAACTGAATCGAAAGCCTTGCTGTAGTCTAGCAGCACATGAATAACGCAGTTACCTTTGTCGCAGAGATCACGGATGTCTGTGGCAACCTCCAGCAGAGCGGTGCTGGTTGAATGTTGTCACCTAAATCCAGATTGTCGGTCTGACATTAGATTGTTAGTGTCCACATGTGTAGAGATTTGATCCGCTATCAGTGTCTCAAGGACTTTCGATATTGTTGGTAATATTGTAATCGGCCTCCATGCGTAGATATTAGCTGGGGAATTATTTTTGGGGATCAGGAGTGATCAGACCCACTTTCCAGTGGTCTGGAAACTGCGATGAAGACAGCAAACTATTCATCAGGTGTGTGATAATCAGCAGAATGTTTGGTAAAATGATTTTGTAAAATTTGAGAGGAACATCATTATATCCAGTTGCATTTGACTTTATTTTCCGAAATGCATTCGCTATGTCAACTTCCGAGAGATTACTGAAGTTAAAAACTTCAGTGTTGGTGGATGCCTGGGTAGCATTAGGAACCGTGACATGGGAGCATGGAATGGCCACAGGAAGAGGAGAGGAGGGAACATGCTGCACATCCGCAGTGCTGTCTCTTTGTTCATCTGGCAGCAATATAGAGCTGGAACAGAGATGTTCAGCATATTCGTCCGGATCGAAATCAGGTTGAGCCCTCGCTTTGGAGCCCAGGCCTATGTCATTTACCTTCCTCCAATTAATGACATTCCCCTCCCTGATACCCTTCATCGTATAATTTCTTAATTTAGATCTGATCATGTAGGCAGGCCTCTCAATAGTTGAAACTCACGATGATTCGCAACCGATTTATCACTTTTCCATTGTCTATATGCGAGATCGCGATATTGACATTTCAGTAGAATTTCCGGGAATTTAAAAATTGTGTCATTAATAGTGCGAATTCTAGTTGTTTTGAGTGGGACCTGTCTCTCAAAAATTGAGCATAGTGTGTCGGAGAAATATTGAGCTGCAGAGTTTTGATCGGGGTCGTTGTAAATGGGGTACCAATCAATCCTTTCTAGGTCTGCCTGAAGGGCATTGTCCTGAATAGCTGAGAAATTTCTGACGGTCTTCCAGCGGTTCAGAGCTTGACAATGAACATTAAAAGTGGCAAACAGTAGTTCGTGATCTGATATTCCAGGACATTGACCAGAGAACACAGGTAGAAAACTTGGTAGCGAGATTAGTAGATCCAAAGTAGTAGCCGACGTTGGCCCATGACGCGTGGGAAGATCATTGATAATTTCCAGACCCTTTTCACTTAGGAGGTCTGTCAGAGTGTTGGCTAAGGTGGATGGAAGACTGACATCAATGTTTAAATCACCACCAATCAGAACGCACGGGGAGTAGCTTACTGCACGCTCAAGCCCATCTGAAAGGACATCCATCTCGTTTTCATTGAACGTCGCCCCACTTCTATAGACGACCATCAGCGTGATGGGCTCAAAATCAGCATCACCATTAAAAACCTGAACAGCCAGGATTTCCCAGCTATTGTCAATCCACCGAAACAGGACCCGGGATTTCAGGGCATCAGACACATAGACAGACACACCGCCTCCTTTCTTGAAAGCTCTGTCGAGCCTATGCAGCCTATACCCCGGAATCTCCAGCATTCTCGAGGAGTGATGTTACTTGGACCACGTCTCACATACCAACAGAGCGCTAATGTTACCCAGTTCGGCAAGGCGTCTGATGCCACTAATATTTTTGATGGAAGACCGGGCGTTAAAAGACATGACATTGAAGTTGTTAGGTGGGAGGTAGCTAGAAACATTATAGTGATGACCGCTCATGGTGATTAGGGGACGTTAAGGTAACAGGTGAATTTGTTGGTTGTGAGAGACGATGTGCCAATTCCAATGTGAAACGAGCTGCTACAAAGTTGGTGGCACAGTCGGCCGACCTGTATAAGATATAAACGGTTCTGTTCCTTGTGTAAACCCTTTCCACTTGATTAAGCTTCTTAAGGCCCAGTGCGGAATAAAGAAGATGAAGCTCTTGAGGTAACAGGTCTTCGTTAATGTAAACTCTGGTATTGGCACCCACAGGATCAATTAAATTTAGCGTTAATGGTTTTATTTTTAGCTGCTTTAAGTAAGCTAGAAAAAATGCATTGCAGTCTTCCTCGTTATAGAACCTAATAAAAACTTTAGGTAGAATTTGAGTAGGCAAACCGGATTTGGGCCTGATCGGTGAGATAAGCTTGACCCTATCACAAAATGAATTTGGCAAGTGGACGCTTGCACACAGAGCTGGTAGAAGGTAGTCCCTGACTTTACTGCACGTGAGAGCACTGGGCAAATTACTGATTACCAATGCTCTTTTTTTTCATAAATTCGTGACAGTGTACCAATATCTACTGTACTCCTACCAGTAATAGAGTCAACCCTCTTAGTCAATTGTAGCAGCCGAGTCTCAATACTTATGACGGGTTTGTCCCGATTTGGGACAACCTTGTCTCCAGCAGTTGTCTGGGACTGTGAGGAACGGTGTACAGCAGCCAGCAAAGAACTCTTGGACTGGCCAATACAGGTATTCTCAGAAGTTAGCAAAGACTTGCTAAAATCTACGTTGACCACGTTAGCGTCAGTGGATAGGTCGACTGGAAATTGGGCGGAAGAGTCAACGGATAGTGACGATCGTGATCTCTCTGCTAGCTCTGAATCACGATGGGAATGCTGTTCAGCTTCACACTTTATTGCTGATCTTAGCTGTGATTTAGCCAATTTAAAGCAACAGCGGCAGATCCAGGTGAGGTCAGTATGTAGTTTGTAACACGCGTAGTATGTGGTATGTATGTATGTATGTAGTATGTGTGTAAGAGATTCCTGCGCATAGCACGTGATGATGTAATAAGAAGAATATAAATCCAATATAATGTCAAATATCTGTACCATGTACCACAACACAACTATGAGCTGTGACTATTCCATTAATATGCTATGAAGAACATAAGTCAAACTCAATATCAAATATATGTACCATGTAAGAATATAAATCAAATTCAATCCAATACAATGTCAGACACATGTACCAACACAACACAACCATGAACTGTGATTATCCCATTTATATAATATGAAGAATAGAAGTCAAATATGATATCAAATATATGTAACATGTAAGGACACTATCGGCCTTTGTATTGCCAGAAGGGCTAATTATAAGGTCTATCAGACGCTTATGTAAATTAGTTACGACTGCAATCAGACTTAAAAATCCTAATATAATCTCTATAGAAAATAAGTTCAATGAATCTATCGACCTTTGTATTGCCAGAAGGGCTAATTATAAGGTCTATCAGACGCTTATGTAAATTAGTTACGGCTGCAATCAGACTTAAAAATCCTAATGTAATCTCAATAGAATATAAGTTCAATGAATCTATTAAAGATCTGTTATTATAGTTATTAAATAAATCAACGAACTGTTTTTGAATTTGTAATTATAAAGTCTATCAAAGTATCAGCTTTAATGCGTTTTTAAAATCTATTATAGATAAACATAAACATGACTAATAAAAAAATCAGAATTCAAAATGGTATCATATATGTATGCATTTTGCGTAAGGCAATTACTGAAATATTACGTAAATCTGTCGGCGTATCAGTTATGCAATTTTTAAAGTCTATTATAGATAGACATAAATATAATTGGTAATTGGTTAATATTGTTACGCGCCACAAAGTGATACAAGCGACATCTATTGGAAATGGAAACAACTTTAGATTAGTGACATCCTAGTAAACTGGGTTTGGAGAATGGAATATTCAGGAAGGTTCTAGGATAATTCGTAGAGTATAAATACGGTGCTGCTCCCATCCAGGATGCGAGTATTATTTCAGACAGCGAAGTGAACGAAGTAAACTATTTGGATTGCGATAATTAGAAGTACAGTACTAGCGATAAATAAAGAGTTGATTTGATAATTATTTGTGAATTTGTGAGAGTAAACAGTAAAGCTAAATAAAGAAAGAACTTTTGAATTATATCTGAAATATTGTGTTTTAAATTGCGAACTAAGGCCACGCTCGTAACAACTGGTGTCAGAAGTAAAATAAAATCGCGAAATAAAGTGGTGGCATTTGACTTTGAAATTCAAAGAGTGATTAATTTGGTGAAATCGTGTGAAACTTTCCTGCTTTAAGTGAAAATTCCGAAAGATAATTTTATATTAAACTGTGAGTGAATTATCAAAGTAATGGGACGCAAACTAGAGGAGCTTCGCATACAGGAATTGAAAGCGGAGTTGGGGAAGCGGTCATTGCAAACGACAGGTCTAAAGAATGTTCTACTCGAGCGACTTAGACAAGCTTTGACAGAGGAAGAAAAGAATCCTGAGACATACATTTTCGAGGAAGAATCAGAAACTGAAGAACAGCCTGCGATGAACATAGAACAGCTTTTGGGTACTTTAATGACCGAAATGGAGCTTTCAACCCTGCAGGTGAAGAATGCTCTTGAGGAACAAAAGAATGCTTTTGAGGAACAAAAGAATTCTCTAGAAGCCCGTTTGGACGAACAAAAGAATGCTTTTGAGGAACAAAAGAATTCTCTGGAATCCCGTCTAGATGAACAAAAGAATTCTCTAGAAGCCCGTTTGGACGAACAAAAGAATTCTTTGCAGAATTGTCTAGAAACTTGTTTGGAGGAACAGAAGACTTTTCTTAAGAATTCATTAGACGAGCAAAATGTAAAAATTGAAGGAATCCAGCAGGAAGTGCTAGAAGTTCAACAACAAGTGTCGGAAGTACAACAAAAAGTCACCGAACAGCTTGACAACTCTAAATCAGATTTGGAGAAGATGAAGCATCGACAACCACGGCACGAAGGAATTGAAATATCCAATGCAGGCAGACTGAAACCTCCAATATTTGATGGACAAAATTCGTGGCATATTTTCAAGAGACAATTCGAGGCTGCTTCCGAAGTAAACAGATGGAATGATGCAGACAAAGCTACAGCTCTGGTATTAGCACTTCGAGGTTCTGCATCAGAGCTTTTACAAATTATACCGATAGAAAGGCAACGTGATTATACTTCATTAGTACAGGCGATAGAGTTACGTTATGGAGATGAACACATGCAGCAAGTATATCGCCTACAGCTGCGCAACAGGATTCAAAAGCATGGCGAATCACTACAACAACTGCAGGCTGATGTGGAAAGATTAGCTTATCTCTCATACTCTAGCGTAAATGCGGATTTCCTTAATGAAGTGGCAACAGAAGTATTTGTGAACGCTATTGCAGATCAAAATTTACAACAAGGATTGAGGCTAGCAGGAAAGAAATCAACAGCAGAGCACTAGCCTATGCACTAGCGTATGAATCTGCCAGGCAAGCTTCTCGAAGTGCAGTACGAGTGAGAGAAATTTCGGTGGAGGAATGTACTTGTAATAGAATGCAGCCATCACAGAGCAATTCTTCACGTGGTATTCTGCGATGCTGGAATTGTAATAGACCAGGACACCTCCAAAGGGACTGCAGAAAACGCCGTCGAACAGAATCACCAGAAGAGGAGAACAGAACAGAATGCCAAAGATGTCGAGCCAGGGAGCAAGCTATTCGGGGAGAGCCTAGAAATCAAACACCGACTAGTCGCATCAGCTCCCCTGTTCAGCAGTCGGAAAACATGTAATAACCAACTTCGGGGGGGCAGTAGTTGGTTGGTAGAGTCGACAGCCCCGAAGTCATCATTCAGATAGCCCAGTTGCAGAGAAATAATAGCAGTCTAGTTATATATGTAAGTGTAGGGAAAAATGACTGCGTTGTCACTATCGACACTGGAGCTTCGAGATCAATTATTAGAGCGGATATTGTCAACAACAAATGGCTTCACAATACCACCAAATATTTACTAAGAACAGCAACTGGAGCCGCAGCACAAGTTTTTGGAGAAATAACTTTGGATATTCAACTAGGTGAACTACTATTTCCTCACAATTCCCTAGTTTCAGACATAATGGATGAATGCATCCTTGGAGTAGACTTTATGACCACATATAAAATAAATTTAGATGTCGGAGAACGAATACTCAAATATGGCAACATAGAAATTCCTATGAGACTAGGAGGAGGAACAGATTATCCTGCAAAATTAAGGACGATGGTCTGTGAGAATATGACTCTCTCTGCATTCTCGGAGGCGCTAGTATGGACAAAGCTTACTGATGACATCGGGACCTGCCGATTCTATCTGGTGGAGCCTAACCCTACAAAAGTAACATCGAACATCATCATTGGTAGGACTTTAGTGAAGGTAGAAGGCGCAACATTAATTCCAGTCAGAGTGCTCAACACATCCGAAAATGAGGTACAATTAAAAGAAGGTGCTATAATTGGAAATTGTGAGCCTGTTTATCAGATTGTTAATTTGGAAAATGGTAGTAATATTAAGGAGGCAATACGAATACCAGCTACTACTCAACAGGTTCAGAAACTTCTTTTAAGTGAACAGCAATACAACGATGCCAAAGATATGATCGATGAATTTCCGGAATTATTTGCAATGAATGATGATGATTTCGGCAAAACAAATCTTGTCCAGCATCGGATCAATACAGGAGATTCTAGGCCCATTCGGCAACCACCACGAAGACTACCATTAGCTAAACAACCAGTAGTTGCAGATATGATAAATTCCATGAAAGAACAAGGCATAATTGAGGAGTCTAACAGCCCTTGGACATCGCCAGTTGTTTTGGTCAGGAAAAAGGATGGAAGCACCCGATTCTGTGTGGACTACCGCCAACTAAATAATGTAACAAAAAAGGATAGCTATCCATTACCAAGGATTGATGACACATTGGACACCCTTTCCGGAGCGCAATGGTTTTCCACATTGGATTTGAAGAGCGGTTACTGGCAAGTGGAAATACGTCCCGAGGACCGAGACAAAACTGCTTTCTCAGTTGGAAGTGGCTTATGGCAATTCAAGGTTATGCCATTTGGATTATGTAATGCTCCAGCCACATTCGAAAGACTCATGGAATGTGTTTTACGAGAATTAACCTGGAAAACATGTCTTGCATACTTACATGACATAATTGTGATCGGAAGGACATTCGAGGAACATAAAAACAACTTACGGGACGTACTTCAAAGACTGAGAGATGCGAAACTGAAGCTCAGTACGAATAAATGTGCTCTATTCAAGAATGAAGGAAAATATTTGGGGCATATAGTTTCATCACAAGGAGTAAAAACTGATCCAGAGAAGATAAGAGCTGTGAAAAATTGGCCTGTTCCAAAGGACAAACATCAATTAAGGAGTGTTCTTGGATTAGCTACCTACTACAGGCGATTCGTAAAAGGTTTTGCAGATATAGCAAGGAGCCTACATCAACTTACAGAAAAAGGAAAGCCGTTCATATGGTCAGATAAATGTAACGAGAGTTTTGCAAATTTGAAGCAACAGCCCTGTGGAACTCCAGTGCTTCACTATCCAAAGCTGGGAAAAACTTTTAAATTGGACACGGATGCCAGCAATGTAGGTATTGGTGCAGAGCTTTCACAGGAGGAGGATGGTCAAGAGGTGCCAGTAGCTTATTTTAGCAAAGCACTCTCAAAATCAGAGAGAAATTATTGTGCTACAAGGAAAGAGCTACTTGCCATTGTAAAGTCAACCAAGCATTTCCATAAATATCTCTACGGGCAGAAATTTATCCTCCGCACTGACCAAGCAGCGCTTAAATGGCTTTTGCAGTTTAAGAACCCTGAGGGGCAAGTGGCGAGATGGATAGAGCGACTCCAAGCTTATGACTTTGAAATCCAACACCGAAGAGGACGTATCCATGGAAATGCAGACGCCCTTTCACGACGTCCATGCAAAGTTGAATGCAAACATTGCGTTCAGCTGGAAGAAAAAGAAACGGAGGAAACTATACAGCTGATGACGGTGGAACCATCGACAGATTGGAACAACGAGAGCTTGCGAACAGCTCAACGGGAAGACCCAGACATAGCACCTATTCTTGCTTGGAAAGAAGACATGGAAAGACCACAATGGCAAGATATCTAGGAGAGGAGTGAGAAACTGAAGAGCTACTGGGCTCAATGGAACTCTCTTCACGTTGAATGTGGTATATTAAAGCGCAAGTGGGAATCAACTAACGGCGAGTCATTCCGAATGCAAATAGTCGTACCAGCATCCCAGGTCAAAGATGTTCTAGAAGAAATGCACAGTGGATCATCTGGAGGACATTTGGGGGTGAATAAAATAATTTCCAAAATACGTGAAAGGTTTTATTGGTTACATATGCGAGAGGATGTTGAGGAATGGTGCCGCAGATGCACTATCTGTGCTTCTTGCAAAGGACCACCACACAGAAGTAGAGGAGAAATGCATAAGTATAATGTAGGAGCCCCATTTGAAAGGATAGCCGAAGACATCGCTGGACCTGTTCCAGAAACAGATAACGGTAACCGCTATATATTAGTTGCTATTGACTATTTCAGTAAATGGCCTGAAGCTTATGCAATCCCTAATCAAGAGTCTACCACAGTAGTGGATCAAGTAGTAATGAATTGGGTTAGTAGATTTGGTGTTCCTCATGAACTTCATTCGGACCAAGGACGGAACTTCGAATCACGGACTTTCCAAGAGATGTGTAAAAATCTGGGAATAAGAAAAACCAGAACAACTCTTCTGCATCCACAATCTGATGGCATGGTAGAGCGCTTCAACAGAACATTGGTCGAGCATCTAAAGAAAGTAGTCGACTATCACCAACGCGATTGGGATCGACATATTCCCATGTTCTTAATGGCCTATGGATCAGCTGTACACAACACGACCGGACAAACTCCAGCAAAAGTGATATTCGGAAACGAGATGCGTTTACCTAGTGATCTCAAGTTTGGTACACCCGAGGTGAACAAAAGTTACCAGACGATTATGTATCGGAACTTAGACAACGATTAGCTGATGTACACGAAGTCACGAGAGCAAAATTAGCAATAAATACCGATCGGATGAAGACCCGCTATGACTTACGTGCTAGCTCAGCAGGATTTAATGAAGGTGACCTTGTTTGGCTGTACAACCCGAAACGACGTAAGGGACGTTCTCCCAAATTACAACAACACTGGGAAGGACCGTATTCAGTAGTGACTAGAATAAATGACGTAGTATATAGGTTTCAGCGGGGTACAAGAGGCAAACGGAAAATCGTTCATCTAGATCGTTTATGTCAATACTGCGAGCATCAAGACCGTGGATCACCTGTTGTTCGGGACGAACAATTTTAAGAAGGGGGCAGTGTTACGCGCCACAAAGTGATACAAGCGACATCTATTGGAAATGGAAACAACTTTAGGTTAGTGACATCCTAGTAAACTGGGTTTGGAGAATGGAATATTCAGGAAGGTTCTAGGATAATTCGTAGAGTATAAATACGGCGCTGCTCCCGTCCAGGAGGCGAGTATTATTTCAGACAGCGAAGTGAACGAAGTAAACTATTTGGATTGCGATAATTAGAAGTACAGTACTAGCGATAAATAAAGAGTTGATTTGATAATTATTTGTGAATTTGTGAGAGTAAACAGTAAAGCTAAATAAAGAAAGAACTTTTGAATTATATCTGAAATATTGTGTTTTAAATTGCGAACTAAGGCCACGCTCGTAACAATATGCACAAATAAAATGTTGGTCAGCAGATACTATAGGAAAATACGTTTTACTTAGCTGGCTCCTTATGAGAGTTGAGGAACTATAGATGAGGTATCACCACTAATTATGCACCAAATGGATCTCGGTCTACGCAGCGCAGGGGCCCCTCCGACATAAATTACAGGATTCAATTAATTGTGCAGAATCTTAATCCATTCACGTGCCAAAATATTGTGCTCGCGATGAGCGTAGCGCCTTCCTCAACTGTCTTCAGGGGTCGCTTTCTTTCGTTATCACGTTGGGATATGTTCACCGTATTGAAAACTGGATATGTTCTTCAAACAGATATGGCGGCAGAGGTGACGCCGTCCCGGCTTCCAAAATTTGCCAGCATAAAAGTTTACACAAACACTCCAGCGAATGAAATTCTTCGCAATTTCATATGTTTCGAGTAAACAAACGTTCAGCGATCATTTTGAGCTAATTTTTATATTCACAGACGCAATAATTAATTTTAATAGAATAATACGAAGTACCACGAATCCGATGAATATCCCGTCAAATAATGTACTTCCTAAAAATACATACAAAAAAAGACACAAAGAATCAATTTTATTGGTAAAAATTCCAATATACTTATCTGACGAGTAAGACCTTCATCTCAAATGTATCCTGCGAATACCCTGCATATCATGAAATCTGAAAATAAACAAAAAAACTCTCATAAATAATTAATAAATGAAATAAATATTAGAAACTTACCATTTCTCGAACAAATCCTACTTTCTTCCGATTATTTACATTGACATGTCAAAATGTCAACACATCACATCAGATGTTCTCGCCTTCGCCGCAGAGAGTTCAGTGCAACCACTGACATATAATAAGAATGTACTGAGCGTGGCACAAATATTGAACAGGCTGTGAAAACCCTTTATTTCGTACAATTGCACACAGATTCATAATTTATTATTATTTGTCGATTGGAAACACTAAAGATATTATAAAATAGTATTGCATTAAATTAAAATTATTTAGAAAGTTAAAATTGTTTTAATTAACCCAAAAACACATTTGTAATATTACTGAAAAGTGTGCTCCTCTGCAGATTTTTTGTCGAATTTCCTTGAGCTTGTAACAGATAGACGTATAAAAACAATATATTTGTCTCAATTTTTATGTCAATTCCAATGCATTCCAATTAATACAGCCGTACTGTTTCCAAAATTGGTTACAGTTCAATGTACATTTTGAGCTTGAAAGAGACAAATAGATTTTAGCAAAAATTTGTGCCATTTTTGACTATAGGAATAAGATAGGATGGCTCAGTCCATTCTTATTATATGTCAGTGAGTGCAACTCAATGGTCCATGAAGACGTCACGTGGGACGCCGCCGTCAAAGTTTAACAAACCTTGAAAACGATCGTTGCCAAGGCAACCCATCATGAAGCCGAAACGTAGCGGTTCGCTGCGGCTATAAAAAGGCAACGAGCTGCAGCAGAATCACCCATTCCCAATTCAGAATTTGATCTGAAAACATCGGAATTTACTCTGATTTTTCCTAAATTATCCAAACCAAATCTTGTTTCCATCCCACACCGTAGTAGGAATTTACTCCTACTGCAGAAATTTAATTCTGCTAATTCCATCCCACACCTAAGTAGGAATTTACTCCTACTGCAGAAATTTAATTCTGCTAATTCCATCTCACACCTAAGTAGGAATTTACTCCTACTGCAGAAATTTAATTCTGCTAATTCCATCCGACACCTAAGTAGGAATTTACTCCTACTACAGAAATATAATTCTGCTTATTTTTCATCTCCCACCTGAGTAGGAATTTACTCCTACTGCAGAAACTTACTTCTGCATTTACTCCTACTTATTTCTATCCAAGCAGGAAGCTACTCTTGTTGCAGAAATTTACTTCTGCCAAATTATAATTATTTTATCATTGCTCCCGTGCTTAGACGTGCAGCAAAAACTTCTATTTTTATTTTCGAGTTACTTCGTTGTATTAGCAGTGGAGTTTCTTCTCTTTCTTTCAGAAGTAAAGGGAGCCAACCTCTGTGGCAGCATTTTTTTTACTTGTGAATTTTATTGAATTTATTATTGAAATTCATTTAGTTTAGGATAGTATAAGTATTGAATTTTTTTGAAGTACATATTATAGTAGTAGGTTAAGAAAATTGAATTTGTGATTATAGTTTTTAAGCAATATATTGAATTAAAATTTTTATATTTGAATTGATAAAAGTTGAATTATCCTTTCCCAACCGGCACCCCCCTTTAGCTTGAGCACAAATCTCACATTGGTCCTTCAAAGCCGGATAACTCAGCTATTCAAATATAGAATTAAGAAAAATATTGCTTATCATATCACAGTGAGAAAAATTAAGCCTCTCCATTCAAAAGGCCTACAGATGACGAATGCAGT
Organism: Dioctria linearis; assembly: GCA_963930735.1. Taxonomy (NCBI): domain Eukaryota; kingdom Metazoa; phylum Arthropoda; class Insecta; order Diptera; family Asilidae; genus Dioctria; species Dioctria linearis. The sequence continues at coordinate 79,752,696 of OZ005743.1, read as the reverse complement.
ATATCTGACGCCGGGGACGAAACATTAGCTCAGTATTAGAGTTGGTTCAGTCTCAAAAAGGGGTCAAAGATTTAATGGAAGATCTCTTTAAAAGGCATCAAAGAGAAGGCAAGAAAAAACTGTCAAATCGACAGAGAAACGTTTACAAACGTTCAACGAATATTGGAAAGAATTCCCAACGAGGCATAGGGTAATTCAAAAGAGAGCGACAAAGGAAGATCGCAAATTAGAATATTTCCGAAAGAGACATTTTGTGATGTACAGAATTATTATATTGAAAAAGTAGCAAGCATGGAAGAGGATATAGACGAACTAACACCAACGCCTGTCAACAATCCTCCTCAGACTCAGACATCACATGCTAGCACAAATTCATGTAATAATGAAAGACTCCCCAGAATTAAACTTCTCACCTTCAACGGAGAATACTCGACGTGGATTTCATTCCACGATTTATTTAATTCGTTTATACATAACAACAATAACTTAAGAGATGTGGACAAATTGTATTTTCTAAAAACAAATCTAATAGGACAGGCTGAAAAATTGCTCAGGCATTACGAAGTATGCAAACTACCAACCAGCTTGGCAGCTCCTAAAAGAACACTATTCAAATAAGCGAATATTGGTTAACGTACAATTAAAAAAATTATTGTCTCTCCCTTCTATAAACCATGATACCGCTGAAAATATCAAAAAACTATTAGACAATATAACCGAAGCATTATTAGCTTTACAAAACCTAGAGGTAGAAACAAAAAATTGGGATCCAATAGTCATATATTTAACAGTGCAAAAACTACACCCAGACACACATCAATTATGGGAGCAAAGTTTACAGAGTAGCACAGACCTACCTGAACTAAAGACTTTAACCAAATTTCTAGAGTCTGGCTTCCGAACTCTAGAAATGATTGGAAACAAGATTACGTCATCCAATATGACACAGAGAAAACCATTCTCACCCAAACCTACATATGGTCTCTTGAACAGAAATAAAAGTTCAGAACCAAATCACCCACCTACCAAAAAATCCTCTTGCAGCCATTGCAAGGGTGACCATATTATACTTCACTGTACAACATTTAAAAATATGAGCACCCGACAACGACATGAAATTGTCACAAATAAGCATTTATGCAAAAATTGCTTATCTCCCAACCACACAACCTCAAATTGCACTAGCAATAAATAGTGTTATCATTGTCAAAAAAATCATAACACATTACTCCACTGCGAGCAGTCCACCCAAAAAACAATACGCTGACAAAGCAAAATACACCCAACTGTAATAATGAACAACAAGTTCAAAACTTTCTCACTGCAAACATGAAAAGAGCTCTCCTCTCCACCGCGCTAATTAACGTCATTACACCATCCGGAATCACGATGACATTCCGAGCTTTAATAGACTCAGGGCTACAAGTCTCGATTATGACCGAAAAAACCTTTAAAAGACTACAGCTTAAAGGATCTTCAACCACCCATCAACTTATTGGACTTGGTACAACTCTTACAAATACAGCCTTAAAACAAGCAACTGTCATAATAAAATCCCTATACACCAAGTTCAAAATTGAAAGCAACATGCTCGTGATCAAAAAAATCACCGATTTACTGCCAGCTCAATCCATAGAAGCTTCAAAATCGAGACATATAAAAGATCTCCCTCTAGCAGTCCGTCAAAAAAGGCATAAAAAAGGGATCTGGCAACTCACCTACAGCCCAAAACACAGAACTGGGCTGGATGTTACGGAACTATGATGAGTGATTTGCTTGGGACGTAAAGTCCCGACTGCCGACTGCAGGGCGGCACGCTAGTTCGCCTCAACTATTGGCGGAGAGTGTGGGGAGGTTCCACAAAAGACCTGCCGCTGCCGTCAGCCATAATCAAAAAAATTCGTGCCTACCTAACACAAAAAGCCGGCACACATTCGGTCCTGAAGGGACCCTTACGTCACTTACCTGTATACAAACGAAGGCGCAGATGTTCTGCCTTCCCTGCCTTCCCCATCCTCCCATCGGACTCTCAGGGGCATAATTCTTCAGAGTCCCTAATTGACCCGTAAAAGAGAGAGAAAGAGAGACTAGGTGAGCCTAGACGACCTTCATTCCATGAGAGAGGGCTTCAGGATGGTGAAGGAAGAATTAAAACTTTCAGACTTTCATATTTACGTTATAATTTCAGAGAAAAAAAAATATCCTCAGTTCAAGGTAAGTACATATATATAAGCCCCTGGCTGAGTATACCATAACCATAAATATATATATACAAAAGTATAGGTTTGAGCGGAATATATGCGTGTAATCTATGAAAATTAGGAATCCAGGTAAGTATATCCTTAAGTTATAAATATATATAAAGGTATAATACTAAGTTGAATATATTTAGGTATATCATACATGTTTCAAAACTAAATTCTATTATCACACTTCTTGTGTTACCTTATTGACATTGTGGCGTCAGTGTTTGAAAAATTAATACTCACAATCTAATTGTGTTTTTGAAAATAACCAGTAAAATTTTTTGTTGTAAATTGTTGAGATATGAGATATGTTCTACCATCGTTTATTAATTATATTTCAACAAAAATTTTCTTATTAGTTCACAAAGAAAAATTTCTGCTAAGATTTTTAAATACACTCTAGATAAAAATTATACTGCGGGAATACAAAATATATTGCAATACGTGGAATAAAATGAATTGAATGTATGTGGGGAAATATCAGCAAATCAAAGACATGTATACGTCTAACTATCATAATCAATTGAAAATCTCATTCGTTCCAATGAATTAAAGCTATGTATATGGAGAAATATTAGTAAATCAAATATATATATATGCGTCTACAAACCCCCAAGGAGAGCCAAAACTCATACGTATGTCAAAAAAAAAATTCAATATAGATAAAGAATAACAAAAAATACTCGCAGTTACTCCACGGCATGATGAAGCGCTTCAGCACCCGCTGTTTGGAAAAAAAAATTTACGATTGCCCAGCGGCACTCGTATTTATTCTAAAAAGAAATGTTTCTCCACTGTGACTTTAGCTGGAATTCGTTAGAACTTGAGATCTTGTATTCTTTTTGGAAACTAAATCCACTTTCTTAGTAAATTAGTGACATGAGGCCGTTTTTTTTTCTTTTTTTTTAAAAGAATGCAAATTTTTTGTAACTAATAGAAATATAAAAATAATTTATGTAGATGCCATTCGGTACATAGATTCCACGGCATTATTTATGTAAATCACAGCAGGGCATAGAAAATAATTTCGACGCCCGTTCGAACTAGGTTGCTGCAGTCCTATATCTGCACGCGTATCCTCTTGACACGATTAAGCTATGTTGATGATGTCTTCCACGATCGTGGGCGAGATATTAAATTTTTGTTCCACAAACCATTGTTGTCCTTTTATAATTATAAAGGTTGAAGAAAGGTCACACTTCTATTCCCGTAGGGATTTGTGCTCATCAAATTCTCTCCTCCATTATGTGAAAACACTCATGATCGATAATTTCTTGAATTCAATTCGACATCTGTCCTCTGGTCAACGAGGAAACTTCACTTCCAAGTTACTAATTGATTTGAGAAAACATCTGAACGTTTAAGATCAATTAGAAGGTTAAATTGAATTTACATTTCGACAGCTTAATCTTGTTTGAACGCCTGCCACCATTGGTTTCTTGTAGTTTGTGTAGCACAACACAATTGTAGATATTTTTGACGATTGCTTTTCCTTATGAATTATTGATGCACTTTTAGATAGATTAGCTCTTAGATTATAATAAGCACCCACTATAAATGTTTGTGATTCGAGGTAAAGTTGATAGGAATCATATATATATCCTGTTATAAGACCCACAGATAAGCGTACTGCAGTTTATCAGGTAATCTCCTAAAATTTTTTACGTATCCCATTTAGCCTAGCGGAATTTATGCAAAAATATTACCTTTTCCTTTTTGGGCTGGATGGCTGAGAGAATTTTAGATATAAAAAGTTTCCTTTGGATGTATTTTCACACGCGTACTTCGAGCGAAACGACAGGAAAAATGGTCTTCTTCTTCCTTGTCACCACTGACGTGTCACACCGAGACCGAGGAACCGCATTTCTTTCGGTCGGGGTGCGTTCATTTTTTTATGCTAGACGCAGCCGGCCTACACGCTTCAGTACGTGTAGCATATTGCTATATGCAATACGCTACGACCATAACAACTACTACTGTACTATCCACCCACACCACCATAAACTCTAAGTTGGACGATCAATTGAGAAAATTTTGGGAACTCGAAGAGTGTACTACTCAACCAAAATTATCTCCCGATGATCAATTGTGCGAGAAGATTTATCAGGAGACAACTAAACGCCTACCATCTGGCAAATATGAGGTTAATCTGCCTTTCAGGAGCCAAGACTTACCTCAGCTTGGTCAGTCCAAAAACATGGCTGTCAAAACAATTTTTCAGTTAGAGAAAAAATTATCTAATATCCCAGCCATGTACAAATTATACAAAGAGTGTATAGATGAGTACGCTCATATTGGCCACATGAGGCCGATCTCATCTACAGACAAATCATGCGATAATACCCCCTTCTACTACTTACCACAACATGCAGTGCTAAAAGAGAGCATCACTACAAAGCTTCGAGTTGTTTTTAATGCATCAGCACGTACTTCAAACGGCAAATCATTAAACGATCATCTACTAGTTGGACCTACAATCCAACCAACGCTTTGGACCATTCTATTAAGATGGCGTCTATACAAGTTTGCATTTACCGCAGACGTAGAAAAAATGTATAGAATGATCCAAATGACACCAAAACATCAACATTTCCAAAGAGTAGTCTAGAGAGACAGTCCAAATGAAAACTTAAAGGACTATGTCTTGACCACGGTCACATTTGGGACTACACCGGCACCGTATCTCGCCATCAAAACACTACAGCAATTAGCAAAGGATGAAGCAAGTAACTATCCTCTTGCAGCAAGAAGTATAATGCGAGATTTTTATGTGGACGATTTGGTCTCAGGAACTCACAGTTTGAACGAAGCACTACAATTACAAGACGAACTTATTGAAGCATTAGCCACAGGTACTTTTAACCTTCGTAAATGGACTGCTAACCATCATTAACTATTTAGGAATATACCATTAGAACACCGAGAGTTAAAAACAAATTTAGAATTCTCAGAACATGAGTCGATTAAAAATCTCGGTATTCATTGGTATCCAACAACTGACTCTTTCTCCTTTAGAGTCAATGTCCCTGAGCCAAAAACCACATATACTAAGCGAATAATTTTGTCTGAGGTCTCACATCTTTTTGACCCATTGGGATGGTTAGCACCTTGTCTAATTACAGCTAAACTTCTCATTCAGAAACTCTGGCTCTCAAAATGCGATTGGGACCATTCAGTACCCTTAGAAATATCAACACAATGGAATTTTATTTATTTTTCCCGCGGACGGGAATGGAACCTACACTTGTTAGAATCGGTCAATGATGGAGAAATAAGAATTTTAAGAACTTTTATTTTTAATGATTCTAAATCAAATTTATAAATACAAGAAGAAAAAACAACCGCCTCGTCGGGATTTGAAACCGGGACCTTCCGCTTGCCGGGCGACTGCTCTTACCACTGAGCTAACGAGACAGATGATTTTCCTTCTTGCATTTATCAAATTTGTAACTAGCCTACTAAGCCACGTTTTGCTTTCAGCTGGCATTAACCAGTAACGATGAAAGCGCACAAATAAATTGTAAATTCAATTTTATTTATTTTTCCCGCGGACGGGAATCGAACCTACACTTGTTAGAATCGGTCAATGATGGAGAAATAAGAATTTTAAGAACTTTTATTTTTAATGATTCTAAATCAAATTTATAAATACAAGAAGAAAAAACAACCGCCTCGTCCGGGATTTGAAACAAGAAGGAAAGTCATCTGTCTCGTTAGCTCAGTGGTAAGAGCAGTCGCCCGGCAAGCGGAAGGTCCCGGTTTCAAAACCCGGTCGAGGCGGTTGTTTTTTCTTCTTGTATTTATAAATTTGATTTAGAATCAATAAAAATAAAAGTTCTTAAAATTCTTATTTCTCCATCATTGACCGATTCTAACAAGTGTAGGTTCGATTCCCGTCCGCGGGAAAAATAAATAAAATTGAATTTACAATTTATTTGTGCGCTTTCATCGTTACTGGTTAATGCCAGCTGAAAGCAAAACGTGGCTTAGTAGGCTAGTTACAAATTTGATAAATGCAAGAAGGAAAATCATCTGTCTCGTTAGCTCAGTGGTAAGAGCAGTCGCCCGGCAAGCGGAAGGTCCCGGTTTCAAATCCCGGACGAGGCGGTTGTTTTTTCTTCTTGTATTTATAAATTTGATTTAGAATCATTAAAAATAAAAGTTCTTAAAATTCTTATTTCTCCAACAATGGAATTGTTTTAAGGAGCACTTACATACAATACAAAGCATTCAGATCCCACGTTGGCTACGCTATCAACCTAACTCAACAGAGATGGAGCTACATGGTTTTTGCGATGCGTCAAACAATGCCTACTCATCAGTTCTATATCTTAAAATGCAGTCAGGTGAGAACTCTAGAGTACAAATCATAACTGCAAAAACCAAAGTAGCTCCCATCAAACAAGTCTCCCTACCACGCTTAGAACTGTGTGGTGCTGTCCTGCTTTCTCGACTCATCAGACAAGTCATCATTGATCTATAATTAGAGAAAATTAGGATCATAGCGTGGACAGATTCCAACATAGTCTTAGCATGGCTTCGTAAACACCCCTCCACATGAAAAATATTTGTGGCCAACCGCATCTCGGAAATCCATGAAAATACCCCACAGGCTATATGGAAACATGTCTCTTCCAAAGACAACCCAGCGGATGTAGCGTCAAGAGGTATTCCGCCAAACACCTTAGTTACAAATTCAATGCGGTGGAATGGCCCAGACTGGCTACATCAAAATGAGGAGTTCTGGCCGAAACAAGCAATAGAAATACAAACTCAATTAGAGTACAAAAGGCCAAAGACTCTCACCACCACTATCAATGAGCATATACCTTTGCTCCACAAATATTCATCGTTTCAGAAAACGATGAGAATAACAGCATACTGCCTTTGATTTATAAGTGGCTTGCTACGTCCTACTACTCAATACTTATCAGTAAACAAATAAAAAAATCCAGAATGATGCCTAATAAAAATTCTCCAAAATATCTCCTTTCCTATCGAAATCTCCCACTTACATAAGAACTTACCCCTTCCTAAAAAAAGTCGAATTTTGTCCCTCAATCCCACACTCGACTCAGAGAACATTCTACGAGTTGGAGGTCGTCTCTCAAAGTCTCAGTTAAGTTACGACCAACAACATCCGATCATCCTCCCGAATAACCATCACATAACCAATATTCTCATAGACCACATTCACCATTATACCCTACATGGAGGCACCCAAACGATACTGAGCACGATAAGAAACCACTATTGGTTATTAAATGCCCGCAATACGATTAGACATCGTATTCACAAATGTGTAGACTGTTTTCGTTTCAACGCAAAACCTAGCTCTCAGTTAATGAGTTCTCTACCCTCAGATAGAATCAATATATCATTACCATTCCAACACACTGGGGTAGATTACGCAGGTCCACTTGATATGAAAACATCAACACTAAGAGGAACAAAAAAAATCAATGCTTATATTTGTCTATTCGTTTGCTTGACCACCAAGGCCATACACATAGAACTCGTCTCTGACTTGTCAACACCAGCTTTCTTAGCCGCCTTAGAGCGATTTGTTGCACGGAGGGGCCTCTGCTCTCACATCTACTCTGACCGAGGCACTAATTTCATTGGAGCTAATAAGCTCTAAAATCAATCAGAGCAATCGAAGTCGAATTAGCTAGTGAGATTGCAAATCAAGGTATGACTTGGCACTTCAACCCTCCTGCAGCACCTCACATTGGAGGCTGATGTGATGAGAGGCGGGTGTAAAATCCACCAAACGCCATCTCTACAAAACCATGAAAAACTCCAAACTCACATATGAAGAATTATATACTACCTTAGTTCAAATCGAGGCATGTTTAAATGCCAGACCTCTTTCTCCCTAATCCAATGATGCATCTGATTATAATGTCCTCACTCCTGGACATTTCCTCACTGGCCGACACAACCTCACTATCTCTGAACCTCCCACATCAATCCTCTCCAACATCCTCTCAAGAGATGGCAACATATTCAGGCTCTTTCCCACAACTTTTGGAAACAATGGTCGAGAGATTATTTTTTTTTTTTTTTTTTTTTTTTTATATATTATTAAGCCAAGCTCAGGGGATACCCTATGATGCAAAGCACAGCATGGCAGGAAGGAGATAGGGAAAGGATTAGGGGATATGAGGAAAGTGGCGGAGGTGCCGATGTATGTCGCCCTTAAACTTCCGCAGATTGTATGCCGGAGGAAAAACAGAAGATGGTAAGCTGTTCCACATTCGCACTGTTCGGGATAAAAAAGCATCTCTGAATTTTACTGTACGGCCGAAAGTAATTTGAAGGGTTAAAGGATGTGCGCGGTTTGCAGCGCGAGTATTGCGTGCAGGAATCATTCTACAAGGGATTAGACTAGATATTTCATCAGAACATTGACCATGCATATAGCGATAAAGGAGCGAAAGGCATCCAACATTGCGGCGGTGCTCGAGTGAGTCGATATGACAAGTTATTGCCAAATCGCCAATGAGCTTGAAGGCTCTCTTTTGGACAATATCCAATGAAGCTAAGGCTGTGCGACCATCCCCGGCCCATATATGGGAGTTGTATTCCATTCTAGGTCTAATGTAGGACTTGTAGAGGAGCGCTAGATTTGACGGGCTGAAATATTTCTTACACCTTTTCAGAAATCCAAGACATTTCGATGCTTCTTTGGCAACAGAGAAGATGTGATCTGTCCAGTTTAACTTACTGGAAATATTAATGCCAAGAATGCTTAGTGACGGTGAATCAGAAATGAATGCTCCATCAAAAGAAACGGGTGTGGTTAAGTTATGATCTTGTTTTAATGAGATAAGACAGCTTTGGGACTTTGATGCATTGAATTCGACGCGATTCGCTTTGCCCCAAGCGAGGATATTGGCAAGATCGTTATTCAATGAACCAATCATGCAATCTCGTTTAACACATGCAGCATTCCCCCTGGATTCTGCAAGAGTGTCAAAGAAGTAAGCGAAATCAAGAGTACTGTCATCTGCGAAACTATGGATGGGATTGAAAGTAAGGGAAAGCAGATCATTAATGAAAATTAAAAAGAGAGTTGGAGAGATAACAGAGCCTTGAGGTACACCGGCATTTATGGGATGCGGTTCAGACGTAACGCCATCTAATACAACACGTATTTGGCGACTAGATAGGAAACTTTCAATCCATAATACAAGAGGAGGGGAGAGACCAAGTGCTTTGAGTTTGGCTAAAAGGGCTGGATGCCAGACTCTATCAAAGGCTTTTGAAATATCTAGGGCAACGATTTTAGACTCACCAAAATTGTGAAGACTACGGTTCCAATGTTCCGTAAGAAAGGTCAGCAAGTCTCCAGATGAGCGTCCAGCTCGGAAGCCATATTGGCGATCGTTGATGAGATGATTAGTTTCTAGATACTTCATTAATTTTGAGTTAATGATAGATTCAAAAACCTTTGAAAGAATCGAAGTGATGGCAATTGGTCGATAATTTGAGGGATCGCTACCCTCTCCTTTCTTAGGAATAGGCTGAACGTGAGCTAGCTTCCAAGCAGTTGGAAATTTTCCTGTCGAATAAGACAAGTAGAAGAGTTTGCGCAGAGGTTTAGCCAAGGATGAGGCGCAGCTTTTAATTAACAGGGGCGAAAAACCATCAGGACCTGCGGCTTTGGAGACGTTGATCCCCTTAAGGACCCTGACCACATCCCTCGTACGAACGTGTATTGGCTCTTGTACACATTCACACGGGCGATGCAAAACAGGTGTTTGTGAAGTTGGTGGAAGACGAGAATTTGAAGCGAATCTAGCAGCTAAAATATTAGCTTTATCCAGGGAGTCAACAATCACTTCACCATTATTAAGTAGTGAAGGTATAGAGGAACTGGTGAAATTGTTCCTGATGGTTTTGACCAGGGACCAGAAACCTTTGCTACCTTTGCGGCTTGTCAAGATTCTTTGTCTAATATTCTGGTCAAAAAGAAATTTTTCTCTCTGGATAATGGACTTGCAGGTGTTCCGTGCAGTCTTGTAGACTTGTTTCATTTCCGGACATGGATGCAATTGATAGGCGCGAAAAGCAGACTCTTTCGCTTTTATAGCTTGGTTGCACTTATCGTTAAACCAGGAGCGATCATGCTGTTGTTGAGACCTGCTGTAAGAATACGGAATGTATTCACGCATGCCAAGATTTAGTATGTTACTAAATTGTAATGTGCATTCATCAACATCCCTCGAAGCAAAACAGACCGACCAATCAATTTCTTTAAGATACTTATTGAGACTTTCCCAATCAGCATTCTTATAGTGCCAAAGAAGCCTACTTGTAGGTGGAGCAGTTGGTCGGCACAGGTTTGAGGTGGTAAATTGAGCCGTGATTAAACAATGGTCTGAATTTCCAAGAGGGGAACCGACTGAAATGGAAAATTTGTCAGGATGAGATGTTAGAAACAAGTCGAGTAAATTAGCTTTATCTCCAGCTGCATCAGGAATTCGCGTTGGTGCATCCACTAGCTGTTGCAAATTAAATGATTCACAGAAGAGTTCAACGAAACGGCCCGCAGGACTTGTGGTAGAAGAATGTCTGAGCCACGGTATATTATGAACATTAAAATCGCCTGCCAGGACGATTTCGGAAAAGGGGGAAACAGAAAGCAAATGATCAATATTGTTGGAGATATTGTCAAATACGAATACCGTGTCGTCATCAGACATATTTGGGCTGCGATAAAGGAAACAGAAGTATATGATGTGCTTGTGAAGTTTGAACCTAATCCAGATATAATTAAACTCTGGATTAGCAGAAGGAAAACCTCCACACCTTGCACCAAAGACCTTGCCAAAAACCATTCTCACTCGACCAATCACAAAAATCTGTCCTCTCCCCTTAACTTACTCCTCTCACTAATAATTTTAAAATCCCCACCAAAATTCACTGCTCTCTGGCATTACCAAATTTCAAAACTTGCCGTTATATTTGAATATAAACAAGTTCAGAATCCGCCAAAATTCACTCTAGTTTTGAAAGTTGCCAAGTAGAGATCAAGTGCGGTCTTAAATTTTCGTTTTCCTTTTTTATTTTTGAGTTTACTTTTATTTTTTTTCCCCATGGAAGAACATCTGGAAATCTTTAATTCCGAATCTTTGGACTCTATGGATGTTGGCCTAACCCCGACACCGCCGGAGCTGTTGATGCCACCCAAACGGATTAGACCAATAAGGCCACTACCACCGACAACAAAAAAGGCTCGAAAAATCAAGTCGGCCATCGTCCGACCACCACCTCATGAGATCATACCTGTGAGAAAACTTCTTGGGCCATTTGAAGCAAGGCCTGTGTCGCCCAAAGTAAAAAGGCTGCAAAAGGAACTAAAAGCGAATGATAGCCTTAGATTCAAGCCGAGGCCAAAAAGCTATGGCCCAGGAATTAGAATTTCTACTCAGACACGTCGTCCTGTACAACCCACAGCAACAACGACATCTCGAAGTATGCCAGACTTGCAAGCAGCAATGCATATGAAAGGAACGGAGCCAGCTAGTACAACAGGTTCAAAGGCAAGAGATATACCTAAACCAAAAAATATTTGCCCTGGAATTATTGTTCCAACACAATCAAGTGTACCAGAAAATTTGAATCAAATCACGCCTAATAAAATTAGTGATATATACAATCCACCAGTCGTCATTAACGAATCAACGAGCAATACACAAACGTCCAATGCGAACAATAAAACAAGTTCAAAAGCAATATGTCAAGAACCATTGCCTCAGTTAATGGATCTACAAATTAAACCACCGATCCAATTTAGAGACCATCCACCAAACAACATTGAAGTGGCTAATCCAGGGATCTCAGTCGACTTAGCTGGACATGTTATGGCTACTCCCATCATGATCAAATTGCTAGAAAATGCCAACGTACCGTGGGACAGCATAAAGAGGGCAAGAAAATTTTATCGTTTTCAACTCCCTGGCGACGTCATAATCAAAGTGACTAAAAAGAAAGGTGTATTTCACTTCTTCAAACAAAACACGGTAAGTCAACACAAACCACCTTTATTAAAAAGAAAAATATATATACTATACAACAATCATTAATTCTAAAAGAGAAATCATATACATATCTATATTAATGCCTCTTCAATTTTGAGGTGGGAGGATGTTCAGTCCACATAATATAATTTCCCACGAAGTACCACGAATCCGATGAATATCCCGTCAAATAATGTACTTCCTAAAAACACATACAAAAAAGACACAAAGAATCAATTTTATTGGTAAAAATTCCAATATACTTATCTGACGAGTAAGACCTTCATCCCAAATGTATCCTGCGAATACCCTGCATATAATGCAATCTGAAAATAAACAAGAAAACTCTCATAAATAACTAATAAATGAAATAAATATTACAAACTTACCATTTCTCGAACAAATCCTTCTTCCCTCCGATTATTTACATTGACATGTCAAAATGTCAACACATCACATCAGATGTTCTCGCCTTCGCCGCAGCCAGAGTTCAGTGCAACTCAATGGTCCATTATGACGTCACGTGGGACGCCGCCGTCAAAGTTTAACAAACCTTGAAAACAATCGTTGCCAAGGCAACCCATCATGAAGCCGAAACGTAGCGGTTCGCGGCGGCTATAAAAAGGCAACGAGCTGCAGCAGAATCACCCATTCCCAATTCAGAATTTGATCTGAAAACATCGGAATTTACTCTGATTTTTCCTAAATTATCCAAACCAAATCTTGTTTCCATCCCACACCTAAGTAGGAATTTACTCCTATTGCAGAAATTTAATTCTGCTAATTCCATCCCACACCTAAGTAGGAATTTACTCCTACTGCAGAAATTTAATTCTGCTAATTCCATCCCACACATAAGTAGGAATTTACTCCTACTGCAGAAATTTAATTCTGCTAATTCCATCCCACACCTAAGTAGGAATTTACTCCTACTGCAGAAATTTAATTCTGCTAATTGCATCCCACACCTAAGTAGGAACTTACTCCTACTGCAAGAATTTAATTCTGCTAATTCCATCCCACACCTAAGTAGGAATTTTCTCCTACTGCAGAAATTTAATTCTGCTTATTTTTCATCTCCCACCTGAGTAGGAATTTACTCCCACTGCAGAAATTTAATTCTGCTAATACCATCCCACACATAAGTCGGAATTTACTCCTACTGCAGAAATTTATTTCTGCTAATTTCATCCCACACCTAAGTAGGAATTTACTGCTACTGCAGAAATTTAATTCTGCTAATTCCATCCCACACCTAAGTAGGAATTTACTCCTACTGCAAGAATTTAATTCTGCTAATTCCATCCCGAATTTTCTCCTACTGCAGAAATTTAATTCTGCATTAATCTATATCAGACATCTCAGTAGGAATTTACTCCTACTTATTTCTATCCAAGCAGGAAGCTACTCTTGTTGCAGAAATTTACTTCTGCCAAATTATAATTATTTTATCATTGCTCCCGTGCTTAGACGTGTAGCAAAAAACTTCTATTTTTTTCCGAGTTAGTTCATTGAATTAACAGTGGATTTTCTTCTTTTTCTTTCAGAAGTAAAGAGAGCCAACCTCTGTGGCAGCATTTTTTTTACTTGTGAATTTTATTGAATTTATTATTGAAATTCATTTAGCTTAGGATAGTATAAGTATTGAATTTTTTTTAAGTACATATTATAGTAGTAGGTTAAGAAAATTGAATTTGTGATAATAGTTTTGAAGCAATATATTGAATTGAAATTTTTATATTTGAATTGATAAAAGTTGAGTTATCCTTTCATAACCGGCACCCCCCTTTAGCTTGAGCACAGATCTCAACGTAGCAGTTTGCAAAGTTTTCATCAAAATATCACATATGTGTATTTCGTTTGATCTATGCTTCTGACTTCAAGAGGGGAATCCTATATAGCCAGAATAAAAATTTTAGAAAGTTATATTGTTGTATTGTTTATTCAGAAACCCAGTACTTCCTCTAGTTCTGTTAATAACTTAGTTACAAATATAAGTTCAATATTTAAATATTAGCTAGGTTCTTTATACATTGCATTCTCGATTTTATTTTAAGCAAATGAGCAATTAAACTAAATTAACGTATTATCAAAACAGATAACGTGTACTTTCCATTTGCTCGTAGGTGCTCTAGTTGCTCGTACATCGATATTATCGCTATATCGATGGTTGTTGGCGATGCCAACATCGATGTTTCGTTTCGATTTCAAGTTGAAGACGATTCGAATTAGTTGTGTCTATAAATTATACTACCATAAAGGTAACAAATTTGCCTATAAAATAGGCTAATATTTGAACTACATTTGAATTATAATTTAAAAGTTATGAAGAGTTAAACACAGAAAACCGCTGCCGTCCGTTCGATTGACAGCGCAGTGAGCAAGCGCAACTTGTGAAAATATGAGGCTAATGTGTACCTCTGCCGATTCTTTGATTGAAAAATACTTTGAGTCATGTTTGAAATGAAAAAACTGAATTATTTGATATGGAATGTTGGAAATATTTTGAAATTGATAGAAGCATTACGGGATAACATAAAAAAATGGTTAATATTGTCTTTTTGTCTTTATTATACTTAGAAGTTACTGTGTGTTAAACATTGAAAGACTTATTTTTTTTCATATAACTCAATAGGTAAGCACTAAGCTCCGCTTGCTTTCTAGTGTGATTTGTGGTATGAAGGCAACAGAATTCAACGCATTTCTCATTTTTATGTGTAGTGTTATGTTTGAGTAATAAAATATAAATAATTTTTTTTAAAGAAAGTACTTAGATTTTTATGCTGGTAAATGCACAAGGAATAAAATAACAAAATTCCTGAATAAAGCTTTTAGTACGGAGGCTTATTTACATTGTGCAGAAGGTTGAAGTTGAAAGTAATGCATTTTTTCTTAAGACCAAATGCTAAGAAAAGTACGAAATCATACCACTCTAATACATTCAAAGAATTCGATGTCACGGCCTGGGACATAAAGACGGCAATGGCTTAGGTCTAGCTATATCATATATCGGATTTTTGTTTCAGGTCTTTATAAATTGTTTTCAATGTAGGAAAGAATTGATTTATTTCTTAGAATTGAAGTCGATCACATTTCTTCAGAATTGGTGTGTATTATTGGTTGCTGTAGGTAGACGGTCACAAATTCTGTCTGCCGTCTTGAGGGATTAGATTGTTATGAGGGTAATCATTAATGCAAGATTTACTTCCCTTAATAATTGGATAAGCATACACAATTGCGAAGAAATTAAGATAGAGATTACTCTATAGGATTTTTTACCGGGTTAAACTTATATTTGCTGAAGAAGGAACTTTTTTTGGATTCTCCGGTATATAGCAAAAGCTAAAAAATGTTTTTAATTTGTTATTTCATTACACAACTCGTTATACTTTGGGTGACAAGTTCTCCTTGGTATAAATAGGAGTGTTTTTTGCCTCATATAATTCACACCCAGAATTTATTCTGAGTTTATATGAGAGGAGATCAATTTGATCTGTTTCAAGTGTCTGCAGCAGGCAGAAAACCAAGCTGCACCGATGAGTGGAAGGTTTTCTGCTAACACGAAACGCTTCTTCTTCCTTTTTATTTTTGTTCTTTTTCAGCCCACTGCGGGCGAATACAGGTTCGATTCGTTTCGAATGAATCTGCTTTTTTAATTTTTTTTAATTTTTATTAATAAAAAATTTGTTTTCTTCTATTGTTCTCAATTTTTTCATTTTTTCATTTCTTTTCTTTATTCTAATTTTTCATTTGTTTTTCAAGTCGCTCAATTTCACTATTTGGGACCTGTTGATGACTCAAACCAAGACTTGAAACTTGTCACCCAAAGTATAACGAGTTGTGTAATGAAATAACAAATTAAAAACATTTTTTAGCTTTTGCTATATACCGGAGAATCCAAAAAAAGTTCCTTCTTCAGCAAATATAACTCTACTAAGTGCATCAACATGACGCATTCTCTCATTGGGACGATGTTGTATTTTGTAACTATAATTCTTAAGCTCTAGGGCCGAGGATTGATATCCTTTTTTTTCAAAGCTAATGTAATAGCATTACGGTCAGTCACAATAGTAAATGGAATGCCCTGCAAATAAATACGAAACAATAAATGATAGCTAAGAACTCAAGCTCAAAACTGGTATACTTTGCTTCCTGCGGAGAGGTACACAGTTAAAAATTTGAGTTTATTTTTAAAACCCGTAGAAAGTTTTAAGGTATTTGAAGCCATTCTTGTATAAAAACAAGAAAACGTAAAAGTTTAAACAATTTTATATCAGAGTCGTCTTAATTTAAAACTTTGTGAATGTCTTAACTTCTCTGTAAACCTGAAAGTTTAAAATTAGATCTAATTGTCTCAATGTTTTCTAAACTCAGAAAATTTTAAAATCAGTCCGAAATCTTTCATAGAAAAGAACTAAAACAAACGAAGTTTTATTTTTTTACCTTTTTCAAATTAAATAATAAAATCTAACGGGATTGTTGAGATAATGAAACCGAAACGGTTTTAATATTTAGAGCAAGTGCAACGTATGCTAGTGAATCAGTTAGTTATTCAAACGTACGCATCCGCGGAGTTAAGTTGATTTTTTATTTAGTGGTTGCATTTTATTTTTCATGTCAGTATGTTTATTATATTTGTTTATTACATATAAAGTCAAATAATGTTTTTTTGTTATATTTGAGGAAATTCATTTACTCTCGCGTATTTAAAAATTATCACGACTTACATCATGATAGTAAAATTTGTGTTTGAAGTGCATAGTATTACATCAATGTGAGAAAACGTTTGCGACTTATAGTGGCTTATCGAAACATATAAAAACTTGTTTAGAAAACTGCAATAATCTACCTCAAAGTAGTTTTGTTCCACAAATGGTAAATAGCTATTAATGGTAAATAGCTAATTGTGAATAGATATTTAGTACATGTGTCATATGAAATAGTAAATATGTTTTTTTATATATTTATCTTACTTTCTAGATATTATTTGATTTTGAGCTAATGTATCCAGATAATAGTGACAATATGATTTTAAATTGGGGAAGGTATGAAAATGTTATTTTCAAAATTTTAGATGACTCCAAAATGTCTTTACAGGATTGCGGAGGTATAATAAAAATGTTATCACAATAAATTTGGTTGCTATAAATCTATTTCCTTTCAATGTTTTAGAATGGAATTATTTAACTAAATCATTTATAGCACTTCTGAAGTTATTACCTCCAGCTTCTATGGGAAATAAATCTAAATCTAGAGAATCATTTTCTCAAGCCAAGCACAAATTAATTAAATTTGGCAATGTAAGTAATTTAAAGAATAATAAAATGCTAATTTTGTAAATAACTTTAAAAATTTCCATATATCTAGATTAACACTCCCGAATCGTTAAAAATACCAAAGGTCTGCCTGTTATAGTGGCAATTGGACCAAACACATCAGAAATTTCATACTATTTAATTTATGTTGACAAACAATTTATAAAGGTTTTAATATTATTGAAACAATGGATTTTTTTTTAAATAATTTTTTGTATTTAATCGTACATATGAAGTAAATTTGAGTAAATATTTTATATTTTTACAACATTTTATATGCAAAATTCAGCTACCTCAAGACGTAACCACGCGTATAATTGAAATTCAAAACAAATTTTCAAAATATTTCAATAATACCGAATAAAAATAAAACATTTTTTGCGTATCGAAAATGCACTTGTCTGAACAAATTTCAGTGGTAAATAGAAGTGCAAGTAATGAATTTACAAAACAAAATTGAAAACAATGAAAAAGAATTTATTTTGATTTTACATAAAATAACCTATGGTACCTACAGATGTCAAATTAATATGTATACATACATGAATTCAAATTCAAATAAATAAATAAATAATAAAATTGAAACCACATAAATTCACATTTTTTTTTAAACTCCTATGTAACATTTCAAATAGAATTTGAAATTGAAAAAAATATTCTCCAAAATTCAAACACCACTGCCCGAAATTGAGAAAACTTTAGTTTAGATTGAACACTAATTTTCTCCAAAATTCAAATTCCACTACCTTAAATTAAGATAACTTTGGTTTAGATTGAAACCAAATTTTCTCTATAATTTAAACTCGACCGCTTCAAAATTAGAAAATTTTTAGTTTAAATTTAAACCAAATAATTTATTTAAATTGAAACTTGCCGGTTTATACCTAAGACAGTTACTATGTAGAAATATCAATATAAAACTGATTCGTCTTAATAATTTTAAGTATATGTGTAAGTTTTAATGTTAAACTTTTTCGGAATGGAATTATATACAAACCTCAAAGTCTAAATTTAAGCCCCGATGGAACCGATTATCATCGTTCTTCTGCATTAAAATACCTCCAAATCCCAAAGTGCTAGCTTCACAATGTAACTTAGTAGTTTCCTTTGGAAAATAAAGAGCTAAAACAGGAGCAGAACTCAATTTGGATTTAAGTTCCTCGAAACACTATAAATGCTCATCAGCAAATGTAAACTCCCATGTTTCCTAATCAAATTTTACAATGGACTATCTAAAATAGACAAATTCGGGACAAATTTGCGAAAATAGGAACATAAATCCGAAAAAGCTATGCACTTCCTTAAAATGTTTGGGTATAGGGAGCTTTACTACGCTTTCAATAGTTTTTATTCCTTTTGAATTGATTACATATCCCAAATAACAAATTTCCGTTTAAAAAAAAAGCATTTATCCAATCCAAGCTCGAAATTATTTTCTCCCAAAATTAGAAAAATTTCCTTCAAAATTTCTAGTTGCTCGTCAATGGTTTCAGTGACGATAAAGATATCAAATTTGCCATCTTCTAAAAATTTTAAATTAATAAACAGTTTATTCATTAAATCTCTCCCTAGAACACAGTCATGCCCAATCGAACTATCTGGTATTACATAAAAATTAATATGAACATTTATATTATTTATTAAAACATCACCATCAATACTACCAATACTTTCTGATTTCATAGCAAATTTGTTAGCAAACTTTTCTTTGATTAAGGAGACTGGGGTTCCACTATCAACAATAGCCTTTATTAATATATCAGATGTAAGTTCTACAAACTTTTTCTTGAAAAATTCGACTTCAACCAGATATTCCAGTGCAAAAATATTTTCAACTAAACCTGCAGTACCTTTATATTTCTAATTTTTCTCGCACTGATTGGATCTATGTCCTTGCTGACCATATGTGTAACAAGCACCCCAGGATCGTTTGGGACGATCACACTTTGAAAACCAATGACCTTTTCCGCCACAGTTGAAAAAAGTGCTGTCCGAAACTGAAGAAATTTTTTTATAGGTGAACCCGGGGTGAAAATTAACACTTTTCGGAAAACTTTGATAATTACTATCTTGCGAATAGATTCGCAACATTTAAGCCACTTTCTTTTCGTTGCAATTATCTATAATCTGTTATCCTTACCCCAATTAGTTTAGGAGCATTTTCCAAAATAAGATTGCGAAAATTGCTAATTACTTTCAAGCTACCACCTTTATCTCTCGGGAAAATTAAATTCCAACCGACTTTCAAAGTTCTTTTTGCTCAGTTCGTTGTGAGTTTTTTATGATTTCTTGAAACTATTACGATATTCGTATGGCAGCGGGTTACAGAGTGGTAACCCGTTATGGGTTACTTTGTTATTATAATAAAAATAAAAATAAAAAAAATATACTGTTTTTCCAGGGATGGAGGTATTTATTTCAGATTCTACCAATTGTGTAGAATATTCAAAAGATCATTCATATACACCAATGGGAAAAAGTTTCTCATTTCCCGAATTCGGGTATTTTGAAGGAGGTGGGGTAAATATTATCCGATTTACAAATTCCTTTAACTAGTTTGTTTGTGATTTTTTTCTGATTTTTTGTACATAATTTCCCTCTCATTCTAATAAAGTTGCGAAATTTAATTTTCGACTGCAAAAACCCTGTCTGAAAAATTCATTTCGAAATGTTTTTCTAAAACTTATGATTAGTCCAATTTTTTTGTTTTTTTGTATGAATGCGCTTTTACTAAGAGATTATCTGTACAAAATTTCAGGAAGATCGGATGTCATGTACCTATTTAAAAATAATTAAATCTATTAAAATTTTGCATACCCACCTTTCGCCATCTACCGGCGATCTTTGAAAACGCACGGAAATGTCACTTGCAGAATCGAAAATCTACATACCTCCTGTGGCTGGCATATTACCCGAGTGAATTTGGCACTTTCGTTCTAATCCTGTTGCGAAAATTAGCAGATTGATTTTTGATGTGGTTTTTCGCATATATTTCTAAAACGGTTCGTCGGACAAAAAAAATGATTATAACCAATTTTATAGGATTTCGTATTCTGAAGAAGTTTTTAGTACAATAAAAATATCTTGGACTGATCGTTACCACAGTATACGTAAAAAACCAAAATTTTTATATGGCAACATCAAGAAGGAGTTGCCCGATTTAGTCCATTTTTGAAATTTTATTTTTTAGTACAATGAAAACACCATGTACCAAATTTCAACTCTCTATATCGATGCGTTCTCAGGCAGTGTGCAAATATATACTTGAAAACGAAAGTTTTGTATGGCAACCCCACGAAGGAGTTACCCGATTTGTCTCATTTTCGAACTTAATTTTACTTTTTTTAATGTACGTGTACAAAATTTCAGCTCTCTAAGTATACGCGTTCTCGAGTTATCGTGCGCACAGACGGACAGACGGACGAACATGCAAAAATCAAAATAACTTTTAATATTATGCGTGGGTGTCCAATCCATTTTGCTCTACCATCATTATTTCGAGGTGTTAGAAACGGAATGACAAAATTAGTATACCCTATGGGATTTCATCTAGGGTATAAAAAGGCCTACAATATTTATAAAAAAAATAAAATAAAACTCAAACTACACAAGTGAACATTTGCTTGCAGGGATGGGCAAGAACCCTAGAACCCGGCACCCTACGAACCTCGTAATAGTCTCAAAAAATCCGAAAAAATTCACTACATTGAATTTAGCAGAAAAAATATTGAAAATCGGTTGGAGTTTGGCCGAGATAAGAAGGGGGTAGTTTTCAGTAGTACGTATGTGTACATCAAACTAATTTAGCTTCGCTTCGCAATGTAATTATGGGCAGAGCTGTAAAATAATGCATTCCTTGTGAAGTTCTGAACTTTATTTGAAGTAACACATAAATATGAAACTTCACTTATAATTAAGTACTTTAAATTTGGCTGTACCGGAGTATTTTCACTCAGTATATATTCCGTAAAAAATCATGAACTAAATATATGTCGTAGACATTTGACGGAACTCAGCATTTCACGAAAAGTCTAGACACTTCATGGAGAGTAGGGAAATAATGTAATGGTTTTGACTTAGCCATTTTTAACATTTTGTATCTGAAATTTTTAGTCATTTCATCAAGTGCTAAAAGCGTTTATGCCGATACTGTAATACCACCCTATATAACCAAATACTACTAGTGGGAGATGAGTGGTGGAGGCGGAGGTCGCACCCAGGCCTGCGACACACACCACATACACACACACACACATATGCACACATACACGCGCCGCGCGTGTGGGTGTGTGTATGTGTGCATACGTGTGTGTATGTGGGTGTGGGTGCATGTGTGGTGTGTGGGTGTGTGTGTCGCAGGCCTGGGTGCGACCTTCGCCTCCACCACCCATCTCCTACTACTAGTATTTGGTTATATTATAGAGTGGTATTACAGTATCGGCGTAAACGCTCTTAGCACTTGATGAAATGACTACAAATTTCAGATACATAATGTAAAAAGTGGCTAAGTCAAAACCATTACATTATTTGCCTACTGTCCATGAAGTGCCTAGACTTTTCGTGAAATGCTGAGTTACGTCAAATGTCTACGACATATACACATAATCAATAAGAAATTAAATACTTTTGACGTAATCTGAAAACTTCCTACTTTTAATTGTAAAAATGAGTAAAGTAAGTAATTTTTTATAAAATTTATGTGATTTTACATTTAATTACATAAACATTTTGTATCGTACTGTAAATTTGCGTAAAATTCCATACAGTACTGTGATTTTACATTTATTCATACAAAACTTTTGTATCGTACTGTAAATTTCCGTAAAATTCCATACAGTACTGTGATTTTACATTTTATCATACTATAATTTTGTACCGTACTGTAAATTTGAACAAATTGAACAAATTTACTTCAAAATTCCATACAGTAGGTACTGTAATTCGCATTGAGTTCCCCATATTTAAAAAGGAAATTTCAATAAAACATAAGTAATGACGTTTGCATTTATCTCAGAAGGCAGTTGCAGGTATAGTATGAAAAAAATAAAGCAGAAAACCATGGCATTAATAAGTATAGATAAATAATCATGAAACATGTAAAGAAATATTAATAGTTCCAATGCAAACAGTTTTAAAAATCAAAAAACATTTTTTGGTACGAAGTATTTTTATAATTGAATTTCACTCAAAAAAACTCACTCATAGAAATACTGCATGCCTACAAATATTTATTGATTTTTAAAATGATGATTTCTTAGGTAGCTGTTAGCATCGAAACTGGTATTACTTCTTTTACGTGTTGATTGTAAATCTATACTTATTAGTGCCATGAATTGGTCTTAGACCAAATCTAGCATTTTTTACTTGTTTTTCTGTGTAATTCATTAATTTCCGTACGTAGCATTACATAAGTATATTGGCAATTGAAATAAATTTCATAACTATTGGTGAATTTACATATTGTGTACTTTACATACGGAATTAAAGAATTCATAAATAATGGAAAATTACATACAACTTATGTAACTTAGTTCTACAGCATGATGTAAATTTACATATCGCATTTTACATCGGAAATTGAAAAATGCGTAAACATTGTAAAATTACATACAACTTATGTAACTTAGTTCCACAGCATGATGTAAATTTACATATCGCATTTTACATCAGAAATTGAAAAATGCATAAGCAATGTAAAATTACATACAGTGCGAAATTGCTTTACAGTGCGCGTAAAGTTGTGTAAATTTCCGCTACCATTGTTGGCAATTTGTTGCCTATTATAGTAGCGGAATTTTCAATAGATATTTTTTACTTGATCATTCCATTTTGAAGAACGTATTGCAATACATGATAATGCCTCTGAAGTACCTGAAGTATCTTGAAGTATTTTGAAGTACATTGAAGTACACCGAAGTACATTGAAGTACGTGCAGTACATTGATATATTTCGTATTTCGCTTAATCTGACAAATCTCAGAAAAGATGCGAAAATTCTAAAATATTTTTACAATTCTTAGTGTATATGCAGACATTTTCGACTTATATTGGAAAATATTGGAAATACCTACATTATTATCGCCGTATTATTTTAGCAACTATTTTTTTAAGTTGGTGATCAAGAGTTTTTTTTGCGATTTAAATTGAATTAATTGTGACGTAAGTACGAATATATTTATATAATGAATATGAATGCACGTTCAAAGGTAAAAATAGAAACAAAACAAAAATTTAGTCTGAGTTTACAGTTTTTTTTCGTATGCACTAAAAATAAATTTTTTTGTTGATAAATTTTTTCTATGAAATTTTGTTTTTTTTTTCATATTTCATTATTTCATACACACTGGGTAGATGGTTAATAAGCGCAACCGACTAATCTCAACCGAAGCGTGTTCTGGTACATATCACATAAAGGAATCGTAGCGGTAATTTTGTTATCATGTAATGAGTTTTAACCTCTGAGCAACTGACATTGTTACATACGTTTCCAACAATTGGTTGAATTTGTACGTACGTACAACTAAATTACAATTATTGTTTTCAGACCTCAAAGCTTTGTGGAAGAACAAGACTGTACATTTTTGTAAAAATATTATATTTATTGTAAAATATATTATAAAATAAATTATATTATATTGTAAAATATTTAAGGAAGATGTGAAGTGAGGTTTTATCAGAACAAACAAAACGAAATAAATCCAGTTTCTTATTTAAGGAAAAATCGAAGTAAAATTATTCCTTTTAACAGTGAATATTGGAGACGAAATAGTAGCAGTGTAACATAGAAAGGAAAACCGAACTTTTAAACTATGCAAATGGTCGGTTTTGTTGCCTTCTCCAACTACTTTATTATTCAGTAAAAAAAAAATGTTTTCTGGTAAATGGTGTTTATATCTCAGCAAAAAAATGACTTCTTTAATATCTGTGTAGTTAAACTAACGGAATTTGAAAAGAAACGAAACGATGTATTAACAGAATGTGCTGAATGTGGAGCTATTAGTTAAGGGATCTACTCAAGTGACCCCCAATATCCTGAAACAGCACAAAAAGCATCTGGCACGCTTTTTAGAATACAACAACATAGGAAAAAATAAGCCGAATTACATAATATCTAGGCAACAACAGTTTGATGAAAAAATCGTAAAATTAATTGCCGAAAATATTGTTTCGAGCGGGGCCTTAGTTCGTTATATAAAATACAATATTTCAGATACATATAATTCAAAAGTTCTTCTTTTATTTAACTTTACTGCTTACTTTTATAACATTCACAAATAATTATTAAATCAATTCTTTAGTTATTGCTAGTACTATACGTCTAATTATCGCAATTCAAATAGTTTACTTCGTTCAATTCACTGTCTGCAATAAGACCCGCCTTCTGGATATCACTAACCTATAGTTGTTTCCATTTCCAACAGAAGTCGCTTGTGTCACTTTGTTGCGCGTAACACTCTCCCCTTCTTAGAATTGTTCGTCCTGAACTTTGTTCACCTCTGGGTGTACAAAACTTGAGGTCGCTTGGTAAACGCATCTCCCTTCCGAATATGACCTTGGAGTTTGCCCCAATCGCGTTGATGATAGTCGACTACTTTCTTTAAATGCTCCACCAATGTTCTGTTGAAGCGCTCTACCATGCCATCAGATTGTGGATGGAGAGGAGTTCTAGTTTTCCTTATTTCCAGCATTTTACACATCTCCTGAAAGATCCGTGATTAGAAGTTTCGTCCTTAGTCCGAATGGAGCTCCACTGACCCAATTCGTTATTACTTGTTATGCAACTGTGCTTGCCACTTGATTACGGATTGCATAAGCTTCAGGCCATTTACTGAAATAGTCAATAGCAACTAATATGTAACGGTTACCGTAATCTGTTTCTCGAAGAGGTCCAGCAATGTCTGCGGCTATCCTTTCAAATGGGGCTCCTACATTATACTTATTCATTTCTTCTCTGTTTCTGTGGGCCGGTCCTTTGCAAGAAGCACAGATAGTGCATCTGCGGCAACACTCCTCCACATCCTCTCGCATATGTAACCAATAAAACCTTTCTCGTGTTTTTGAAATTCTTTTATTCACCCCCAAATGTCCTCCAGATGATCCATTGTATATTTTTTCTAGAAGATCTTTGACCTGGGATGCTGGTACGACTATCTGCATTCGGAATGACTCGCCGTTAGTTGTTTCCCACTTGCGTTGTAATATACCACATTCAACGTGAAGAGAATTCCATTGAGCCCAGTAGCTCTTCAGTTTCTCACTGCTCTCGGAAATATCCCTCCACTGTGATTTTTCCATGTTTTCTTTCCAAGCAAGAATTGGTGATATATCTGGATCTTCCCGTTGTGCTGTTCGCAAGCTTTCGTGGTCCCAACCCGTAGATGGTTCCACCGTTATCAGCTGTATAAGTAGTTGCCTTTGTTTCTTTTTCCTCCAGCCGAACGCAATGTTTGCATTGAAGTTTGCATGGACGTCGTGAAATGGCGTCTGCATTTCCGTGCATACAATCTCTTCGGTGTTGGATTTCAAAGTCATAAGCCTGGAGTCCCTCTATGCATCTCGCCATCTGCTCCTCAGAGTTCTTAAACGGCAAAAGCCGTTTAAGCGCTGCATGGTCAGTTCGGAGGATAAATTTCTGCCCTTAGAGATATTTATGGAAATGTTTTGTTTTCTTATAGCACAATAATTTCAGTCTGATTTTGAAAGTGCTTTGCTATAATACGCAACTGGTACCTCTTGACCATCCTCCTCCTGTGAAAGCACTGCCCCGATACCTACATTGCTGGAATCCGTGTCCAATATAAAAGTTTTTCCCAGCTTTGGATAGTGAAGCACTGGAGTTTCACAGAAGAGCTGTTGCTTCAAATTTGCGAAACTCGTCTTACATTTATCCGACCATATGAACGACTTTCCTTTTTCTGTAAGTTGATGTAAGCTAATTGCTATATCTGCAAAACCTTTTACGAATCGCCTGTAGTAGGTAACTAGACCAAGAGAGCTCATTAATTGATGTTTTTCCTTTGGAACTGGGCAATTTTTGACAGCTGCTATCTTCTCTGGATCAGTTCTTACTCTTTGTGATGAAACTACGTGCCCCAAATATTTTACTTCATTTTTAAATAGAGCGCATTTATTCGCCTTTGAAGTTGATTTTATGTTCCTCGAATGTCCTTCCGATTACTATTATGTCATCTAAGTAGACAAGGCATGTTTTGCAGGTTAATCCAGTAAAACACATTCCATAAGTCGTTCGAATGTAGCTGGAGCATTACAAAGTCCAAATGGCATAACTTTGAATTGCCATAAGCCACTTCCAACTGAGAAGGCAGCTTTCTCTCGGTCCTCGGGATGTATTTCTACTTGCCAGTAACCACTCTTCAAATCCAGTGTGGAAAACCATTGCGCTCCGTTCTATGTGGCATCAATACATGGTAAGGGATAGCTATCCTTTCTGGTTACGTTATTGGTTGCGGTAGTCTACACAGAATCGGGTGCTATCATTCTTTTTCCTGCCCAAAACAACTGGCGATGTCCAAGGGCTGTTAGATTCCTCGATTATGCCTTGCCCTTCATGGAGTTTATCATATCTGCAATTTCTGGTTATTTTGCTAATTGTAGTCTTCATGGTGTCTGCCGAACAGGCCTGGAAGCTTCTGTATTGATCCGATGCTGGACAGGACTTGTTTTACTCATCATTCATTGCAAATAATTCCGGAAATTCATCGATCACCTCTTTGGCATCGTTGTATTGCTATTCAATGAGAGCACTAGATGAAAGAAGTCTCTTAACCTGTTTAGTAGTAGCTGGTATTGCCTCCTTAATATTACTACCATTATCCAAATTAACAATATGGTAAACGGGTTCACAATTTCCAATTAAAGCATCTTCTTTTAGCTATACCTCATTTTCGGATGTATTGAGCACTCTGACTGGAATTAAAGTTGCGCCTTCTGCCTTCACTAAAGTTTTACCAACGATGATGTTCGATGTCGCTTTTGAAGGGTTAGTCTCCACCAGATAGAATCGGTATGTTTCGAATTCATCAGTAGCTTTGTCCATACTAGCATCTCGGAGCATGGCGAAAGAGTAATATTCTCACAGACCATTGTTCTTATTTTTGAAGGATAATCTGCTGCTCTAATAGGAATATCTATGTTGCAATATTTGAGGATTCGTTTTTCGACATCCAGATTTATTTTATATGTGGTCATGAAATCTACTCCAAGAATGCATTCATCCATGATGTCTGACACCAGGAAAGTATGAGGAAATAGTAGTTCGCCTAGTTGAGCATCCATAATTAATTCTCTAAAAAAATGTGTTGCTGCTCCAGTTGCTGTTCTTAGTAAATATTTGTAAGTAACGGAACCTACTATTCTGTCAGTCCAGAGGTGGGTGAAGTGAAGGTGTTGGCCTTGGGTTCAGCTACTTACACGTAGTGCGCGGTGGTAACCGTTGTTCGGTGGGCTTGACGCTGATTAGTGAGCTAAAAGCTGATTGCAGCCCAAGCCTAGGTGGAACAGCATACGCTGAGGGCTGCGTGGCTCAGTCGCTAGTATGCGAACTCTGCTGTAATAATCCACGGATGGCTGAGGTATCGGAGGATTTCATTCCTGAGATCTCGACATCCATGGAAAATCTCCTCCTGCAGAGGAGCTCAGCTGATGAGGGCGGGGTGACTCCTATCGAGATCGCTCATGCTCCTCAGGCGGCAGAGCAACTCAATTCGGGCGAGCTAGCTGAAGTTGTAACCTCAGATTCGAAAGGCGCTTATGGTGACAACCGAAGCGGGACTTCCCGATGCAGGAGAGTTGGTAGATCAGGATCAGAGAGGAAGAGAAGGAGAGGTGCTTATGCCGTTCCTAGACCTTCTCCTTCTCTCTCTTCACAGGTGCTCAGTAGCCCGGCTCGGCAGGTAGTTTATAGTGGTAGTGAGCCTCCTAGCGTCGGTAAACTGAACACTGTGAAGAAGTGTAGGTTAGGGTCGGAAAGCAGAAGGAGGGCGAAGAAGGACAGAGTGAACATCTCTCCGGACTTTCCCCCTTCTGCTCAGCGTCTCACCGATATTTCTGCCAGCGTCACTGGTGATGTGAGCGTAACGACCCATAGAACCAAGCGAGTTAGATCTGACGGATCTGGTGAGCAGGAGGGCAACAGCAACAAGCTGAGGAAGAAGTCTGCTGCGGGTAACCCCAGCGGACCCCCTCCTTTCAAGGCTCAACAGGCTGGGCATCACCCTTTAGAAGGGGTTCCTCGTTCATCCAAGGAGCTCCCGATGAAGGAAGTGGGTCAGCCTGGGTCTGCCGTACCTGAGCACGCGGGTCGATATAAGGCGGCCGGCCTCTCGCAGGCTATTAAGCGGGCTCTCTGTGTGGTCGTAAGCTCGACCGATCCAGAAACTCCTTTTACCAACAACCAGATTGCTGCCTTTCAGCGCGCAATTTGGGATGCCATCGGCAGGAAATCAGCTGTAGCACCAGTGTTCAGCGGATTCTCTATTCAGGATGGGTCCATCTGGATCAACTGTGCAGGCGAGAATTCGCTGAACTAGCGCAGCCGGCCGGTTGGTGACCTGAAGGATTTTGGTGGAACTCGGTTCGCCCTAAGGCAGGCCAGTGAAATCAACCCCCTTAACCGCATGAGGGTTTGGATCCCCGATAATAACGGCCACAGTCGGGATATCGGGGAAATCTTCAGGCGGCTCGAGATCCAAAATCCGGTGCTTAGCACACACACAAGACGTAGGACTCCCAGAACCCGAAAGGAGAAAAGGGGACCTTACTGATCTTGGGAATAGACAAGAAGGCTGCTGAAGCACTGGAGAGGCTCTTGATGTGGGTGCATCTTCACATGGGCAAAGTTAAATTCTCCTTGCTCACGAAGAGGGAGGACGTAGGGAAGTAATCCACGTGAGTGTACCCAGATTAACCTGCAACACAGTAAGGCGGCGTATGCTTTGTTAGTACGTTGCCTGGCTGAGTTGCAAGCAAAACCCCAACAACAAAAGGTGGTGCTTGTACAGGAGCCTTGGTTCTGGAAGGACCGTATCCGCGGTTTAACGGAGGCACAAGGCTCTCAAGTCCGGTATGACACCACGTGCTCTACTCCTAGGGCTTGTGTTGTTGCGACAAAAGACGTTGTGGTGGCCTTGATGCCCTATTTATGCGATAGGGATACTACATCGATCAAGCTCTCCTTCAAGAAGAATGGAGTCAGTAGGGAAGTCCGTATTGTCTCAGCTTATTTCCCGTATGACTCCGCTGCTCCCCTTCCTACTGAGGGAGTAAGGCGAGCGGTTGAGTATGCGAGGTCTAGTTGGCTTGGTTCCTTGGTTAGTTGTGATGCCAACGCTCATCCCATTGTCTGGGGCAGCTCACACACGAATCATCGGGGTGAGCAACTGCTGGAGTTCATAACTTCAGCGGACCTGGTTCTGTTGAATCAGGGCAACGAACCAACCTTTACTACCAGCCGAAGACAAGAAGTCATCGATGTGACTTTTACGTCCTTTGACGCTTTCCCCTGTTTTACGGCTGGCAGGTATCGCGAGAGGAGTCTTTTTCTGATCACCGCTACATTGAGTTCTGTATGGGTGCGGACCTCATTGAGGTGGATCCATACAGGAATCCAAAGCGGACTGATTAGGGGAGATACTACAGGGAACTAGTTTCCACGCTCGCCTCTCCTCTGAGGCTTTCGAAGCTTCCTGCCCCACCAGCACGGACATGGGAAGGAAACCTATGCCATGGTGGAACGGCAGTCTTAGCGAACTCCGCCAGGCCTCCAGAAGGCTTTTTAATAACGCCAGGAGGACTGGTTCGGAGAAAGACTGGCGGTTCTACCGCGAGACTCAGAGCAACTAAAAGAGGCTTGTTAGGAAATCAAAACGACAGGCCTTTGTAGACTTTTGCGAGGAGCTTGATGGCTATCGTGAACCGGTTAGGCTGCTGAAGGCTCTTAGGAGTGACCCGTCGCCTTGAAGGAGACCTGCAGTTGTGTGGCGAACATCCCCAACCTCTCTGCACTGGTGGCGATTGGTCCACTGTTGCCAAGGGGGTTAATGTCGAGAAGGTGAAATGGTCAATTTCAACCTTCTCAGCTTTTAAAGCCCCGGGACGAGACGGTATTCTGCCTGTCCTTCTGAAGGCAGCGAGCGTTGTGCTGGCTCCATACATCGACTCCATTTTCAGGGCATGTATCGCTTTTGGATATGTCCCTGAGGTATGAAGGAAGGTGAGGGTTGCCGACGTTCCGAAGCCTGGAAAGGCTTCTTACATGTACCCGAAGAGTTTTCGAACCATAAGCTTATCTTCATTCCTTTTGAAATGCCTACAGAGGATTGTGGATGAAGATACCAAGTGAGTAGCACTAAAGTCTTCTCCCGTAAACACTTCACAACACGCTTACCGGAGAGGCAGATCTACAGAGACGGCTCTCCATTCAATGTTTACTGTCACTGAGCGGGGACTTGATCGTGGACTGTTTACCTTGGGTGCCTTTCTGGACATCGAGGGGGCTTTTGACAAGGCCACCCCTGATTCGCTATGTGAGGTAGCTCGGCGACATGGTGTTGAACGTAATGTAGTGCGATGGATCGACCAAATGTTAAGACGACGATACTTAACTGTGGAGGTGGGAGGTCGAACCTCTCTCAGTGTATGGAGATAGGCTGCGCGCAAGGTGGCGTGCTTTCTACAGTACTTTGGTGTATGTTGGTTGACTCACTCATAACGAAAACGTATGATTCTCATATGAAGCATAGGCGGATGACATCCCTCTGCTCATTTCCAGGCACAGCATGACTGTTGCCTGTGCCTTCATGCAAATGCCTCAAAATTGTTGAGGACTGGTGCACCCGTCATGATATGACAATTAATCCAACAAAGACCAGCTTGGTGCTCTCTCCAGAAGACGTAAGCTTGGGTACTTTGTTCTTCCAAAGCAGTTAAGTTATTGTGTTGTGAAAATAATATTTGTAGATCGAACGCAATGCAATGTGATGACACTCATCACTCATGACCAATGGGTCATCATGAAATTGTGCAGCTGATGAGTGTCATCACATTGCATTGCGTTCGATCTACAAATATTATTTTCACAACACATTAACTTAACTGCTTTGGAAGAACAAAGTACCCAAGCTTAATGAAGCGCCGCTATGAATTGTGCAGCTATGAGGTAATGGCAATGTATTTGCGGAAATAAAGTAAATATGTGTAATCACAGTGACCACGAATTTAAGCGGCACTGTTTTGAAATTGTACACCTGTAGTCAGTGAGTAAGAACTATTACTCAATGGCCCGGGTAGTACATTAATTCATTGTTTTAATTAGAACAAAATAAAAATAAACAGAAGAAAAGAAGCGACGAGCCAGAGGTAGGCGAGAAGTAAGGGAGAGTTCTGTTCTGTCAACGCCACCACCAACGCAAACTCATCAGTAGCAGAAAATCTCCGTTCCTGTGTTGAAAGGAAAAACGAAGACGGCTTTAAGCCCCCCTTTCAGCAGACCCAGGGGAATTTAAGAAGGCCTAGGGCCCCCCGGCAGCAACACAACAACATAAATTAAATTTAAAATTTGTGCGTCGGCCGGAAAGCATTACAGTAATTTTGACAATTAGGAAACGGGAAAAATCAACACTACAACGAGATGGGAAACATTAAATGCTCTAAGTAATAAGGTAAAGTAGTTAAGGTAAAAATTCAATTATTTCTTTAGTCCCCTATATTTGGACTTAAATATAGTATTTGTAATTATATACTTAGATATAAGCTCTACTATATATATATATAGAAGGAGGAAAGAAGTGATATAAGTACATAAATAAATTAACAACGGAAAGAATTGATATTAGGTGTGATAATTTAAAAAAAAAACTTGTGTAATTCATCTTGATGACTATAGATCAAGTTAGTTACTTTAAATGGGACATTAGTCAGTTGTCATCTTTCTGTTGATTTTTGTTAATTCATACTACATACTAGACGGCGGGCGGTCCGATATCCCACTTGTAAATGGTTGGCCGCACTTCCACAATTGCGAAGAAAAAAACATGCTTAAAATATAAACGATGATACAATTCTGAATCCTTTCTAAAAGTCTTAAGACTTCTAATGTTAAAATTCAATTTTCAACTGAAGTGAATTACAAACATAGGGTTCACAAATACCTAATTGTTTCATTGGTAGATATTTCACGCGGTAGCTTTACCTTACCACCTTAAGTGTAGGTAATAATTGTTTTATCCATTCGCGAAGTACGTGTTGAAATCATTTGTTTGATTTTCGGTATTTGGTCTCGTATGAGTAATTTTTCGATTAATGTCAAAATTTTATATAGACAAGTAGCGTTGCGTGTGATATTATATTAAATATATTGTGTTAAATTGTGTTAGTGATAGAAAAAAAAAGTAGCGTTGTGTGTGATATTGTATTAAATATATTGTGTTAAACTGTGTTAGTGATAGAAAAAAAAAGTGCAGTGTGGGACCAAAAATGATTCCAGGTAAGACGTTTAATGTCGCAAGAAACATCAGATGACCCAAGATCACCCAACCCCACTTTTAGCAGTTCACCAAAAAGCCATTCCACGCCAGTGACGAGAGAACAGCGAGAAGACAATATCAGTGAAGGACAACAAAAAGAACAGCATAGTCCATCTTTGGATAGTTCTGTACAGCTAGGCGAGTTAACCAGTGGAAAGAGATCATCAGAAAACTCAATTTTAGAAATGGAGCCACCAGTGGATATAATTAAAATTAATCAATTAATATTTAATAGTGTACCAATTTTAATGGGCGAAATAGGTCCCAACTTAGTTTCAGAAATAAATATATTTATCAATTGTTGTAAGCATGTTATTAATTGTCTAACCGAAACTGAAATTCCAGTATTCCTTAAACTCCTTCCAACGCGCTTCAGAGGCAGGGCGGCAAGTGTTGTGGAAGGTACAGGTTTCAATAACTTCCAGCAATTGGAGACCCAGATCCAAAATAAATTAGGAAATACAAAAAGTTACGTGGCTCTTGTAAATGAACTTAGGGTGTTGTTCCAATTACCAGCAGAAACTTTGACAAGCTATGCTCAAAGGATAAAAACATTATTTAAAAGCTGCGTTTCTAAAATCCCTGATCGACACTCTGGCACAGCATCAGAGGCAGTAAAAAGGGATTTAGAGGAAACAGCCATATATGTATTCAAGACAGGTATAATCAACCCAAACCACAGAATGTTTCTCCTACAGGACTCTGGTGAGAGTTTAGCATCAGTAGTCGAAAAAGTGGAGAAACTAGAAGAAGCCGAGAGACAAACACTGTCGATTTTACAAAATCCCTTAGGTATATCATTGACCCAACCAGTAGTTGATAATTATGCAGTCAATACTACTTGGATGCCTAGGGAAAGGTTGGGTAATATCAGAGGCCCACCCCAAAATAGGCATTATAATAATTTCGCCCCCAGTGCAAGGAATCAGTATGATAATAACAAAAGCTATCAGCCCCGAATTAAATGTACTTATTGTAATAAAAACAATCATACGTTTTCGGAGTGCTATCAAAGGAAAAATGCGACTTCTGGTAATAGTTATCAGAATTCTGCGTACGCTTCTCGAAACAATAATAGGGATAGTAATGTTCAAAATCGGCAGATAAACCTAGTACAAAATAGTAGGTCTGCAGAAGGTGGCCCAAAAAACACAACTGGTGCAATAAAATGTGAGTTTTGTCAAAGAAGAGGTCACACTACAAACCAGTGCCGAGCAAAGCAAGACTGGGAAAGTAGGTTGACTCAAAATAACCACCAGTTTTCGGAAAACTAAATAAGGACTTGCGAGGACACCGCGGAAGTCCACACGTTGGTAAAGAAAAACGGTGTCAGCCCTCCCAAGTTCCTAAATGTTCAGTTAAATTACCCTTGGATATAGCAGCTAAGTCCGAGGTAGAACTATTAGTCGACACGTGAGCTGACGTGAGCCTATTAAAAACATCCATGTTACAAGGTGAGAAAATAATAAATACACAGGAAAAAACGCAACTGAGCAGTATTTTTGGAAAGGGACAGACAATTGGAACATCTACAGGAAAATTTCAACTAGAAACTCCTCAAACATGTAAATTTCACGTAATTAAAGATAGTGAAAATGTCCCATATGATGGAATACTTGGAAAAAAATTTCTATTAAATAAATGTAATATAAAGGGTCCAGATGGAATATTAGAATTTCCAGCGACACCTACAAATTTAGCAACATTTTCAGTGCCACTTAATATGAACGGCGAATTTCGCGACTCTAAAGAGGTAAAAACGACACTAAATTCACCTATTAGCAGGTCTACCGTCCAAGTCCAAAAGGAAAAGCTTGGCAAACCGCAACCTATGGAAATGGAAAACGCCACTCAGATCTCCGAGAGAAAGTGTTCCATTCCACATCAAGGTGAATAATCTGAACGGAAGCAAACAAAGGGACTTAAGGTTAGAACGAAGATTCTAGTTCCAGCACGCTCAGAAAAATTAGTGCCAAAGCCTATTAGAGACAACGGCGAATTTGTTTGTTTATCAAAAGAAGTGAGTGAAGGTGTTTTTTCAGGAAATTTTTTAACAATACCATGGAAAGGTGGAGTTGTGTTGCCTATTATTAATGTCAACAATACTGATAAGGAATTAGATAACATGGAAATTGATCTGCACCCAATAGAAAATTATGATATTCTAACATTAAACGGAATGAACTGGGAAAAACCCAAAATAAAAAACGAAGACAATAACACTTTTGGAAGTAGAAAACATCCGTTTAATAACAATCGAGACAGGAAACGAATCGAAATTCTGAAAGAGCAAATCAGTATGGATACAGATGCCAATCTGGAAGAAAAAACGCTGTCCTCGAAATATGTTATGAATATAACAATGTCTTTCTTCTACCTGGAGATAAATTGCACTATACGGGCTCAATAAAGCATGAGATTCCAATTAAACAAGATTGTCACCCTTTCAATCAGAAAATGTATAGACTACCGGAGAAGCAAAGAAATATCATCCATAAACAAGTTGAAGAAATGCTTGAAAATGATATAGTGGTACCTAGCACTAGTCCATGGAATTCACCACTCTTAGTTGTTCCCAAAAAGGCTGGAATAAATGGAGAAAACAATGGCGTGTTGTGGTAGATTTCAGAAGGCTAAATGAAATCACGATCGGAGATGCTTTCCCTTTACCCAGAATTGAAGATATCTTCTATCAATTGGGGCATTCAAGGTACTTTACCACGCTTGACCTGGCCAGTGGTTATCATCAAGTGCTAGTGGAGGAGAAAGACCAACCTAAAACCGCTTTCAGTACTCCACACGGTCATTTTGAATTTAAAAGGATGCCTTTTGGGCTGAAAACTGGTAACTGGTTTGCAGGGTTTTAAGTGCTTCGTATATTTATACGACATTGTAATTTACGGGAAAAACTTGTCGGATCATAACGCTAAACTTAAGGAGGTACTCAAAAGACTTCAGTTAAATAACTTAAAACTAAAAATAGAAAAACGTCAGTTCTTGAGAAAGGAAGTAATCTATCTGGGACCTATCTGAGCCTTGCCAGATCCCTCAAAGGTAAACTGCGTTCAAAGTTTCCCCCAGCTCAAGACAGTAAGGCAGGTACAATCCTTCCTCGGGTTGGCAAAATATTATAGGAAATTTATTCCGGAGTTCTCTAAAATAGCAGAACCCCTCAATAAACTCCTACGAAAAAATGTAAAATTCAAATGGACGGATCAATGTGAAAATTCTTTTAAAACCCCCAAGTTCAAGCTAATCTTGCCACCTGTTTTAGTTTACCCTGATTTCGATAAACCATTTTCCTTAACTACGGATGCTAACGGAGAAGCTTTGGGTGCAGTGTTATCCCAAGGAGAGGTGGGGAACGATCGGCCCATTGCTTACGTAAGCAGGAGTTTGAACAAAGCCGAGAGAAATTATTCCGCCACAGAAAAAAAAATGCTAGCACTAGTCTGGGCTACAAGAAACTTTCGGTGTTATTTGTATGGTAGGAAATTTACTATTTACACTGATCACAACCTACTTAAGGGAATCTACAGTACTAAAAATACTGGCTCGCGATTACTAAGATTTCGCCATAAACTCTCTGAGTATGATTACATCATAGAGTATAAACCAGGTAGGCTCAATCGTAACGCTGACGCATTAAGCAGAATCCAGAGTTCTAGTGAGATGGAGTGCAATAAGAACGAAGTTACGCAGACAATGATAACTAAAGCACAAGTCCACCAGCAGAGAGTTACAGATGATAAGGGAGATAAACCCAATCCCACATGCATGGCCATTACCAGAGCGCAAAGCAGAGCTAAAGGAGACCACACAAGCTTTTCTGAAAGTCAAGATGACGCGGATGATTCGCCCAAAAATAAGTCTGGTTGTATAGGAGAGGACTCAGAAGCTAACTCAGTTAGTTCCCAAGAGTCCACGAAAGTGTACAAATACTTGGTAACCGGAATGAGATCGAGACCATTCTTCGGGATTACCGTAACGCACCTTTGGGAGTTCATCTGGGAGTCTATAAAACTTATAAACGTATCAGAAGACCCTTTAAATGGAATGGAATTTTCAAAGACATTCACAAGCACATCAAAAATTGCATTAAGTGTAGAAAAAAAAGCATATAGAATCACCAAGATGCCGATGGTAATAAGTTCCATTGCAGCGAGACCATTCGATAAGGTTTATCTCGACATAGTGGGCCCGCTACCAGAAACCACTAAGGGAAATGAGTACATACTTACCCTACTGGATAATGCAACTAGAGTTTTCGATTGCATACCGTTGACTAATGGAGAAGCCATCACGGTAGCCGAGGGATTTTAAAAATTAATGATGAAGTATAAGATACCCAAAGCTGTCGTCACTGATCAAGGAGCAAATTTCACCAGTAATTTGTTTAAACGACTTTGCAAACTATTCAAAGTGAGGAAGTTGCAGACCACAGCCTACCATGCACAGGCAAATGGCGCTCTTGAAAGAGCACACGGACCCCTGATTGAGTATTTGAGAAGTTTGGTGGACGAAAACGTAACCGAATGGGACCAGTGGCTCGAGGAAGCAGTCCATGTTCGCAACCATTCAACTCATGTTGGTGAAAAACATACACCGATAGAGGCTCTATGGGGATTTTTCGACCCGTCACCAAACAATCTAAAACGACAGTCTTCCCGTCTATAACTTTGACGATTTTGTAAGCATTCGTAGACGATGAATGCAATTACTGCACAAGCGTGTTAGGGAGGAGCTTCTTAAAAGCAAGCTAAAGTCTAAGCAATATTACGATAAAAATACCCGTAGCGTTGTACTGCATGTAGGAGACCAAGCCTTACTAAAAAAATTCAGTTAAAAAGAATAAATTATCATCAGTTTGGACTGGGCCGTATACAGTAAAACAGGTTAATAATGATGAAAACTGCACGATTCAAATTGTTCGGAAGTTACGAATGGTGCATAATAATAGGTTAAAATTATTTTAGTTAAAAATAATTTTGGGGATTAGCAGAAACTAATTGTTACTTCCTTATTACCCACAGGGAACATTAATATGGCTGTGGGCAGCAATACATCTAGCGAACTCTCAAGCTGCTATAGAGACTCTCACCCCCACAGGCGTATTATTTGAGCCACTCAATCCGGCGTACTTATACACGAGGACCTGGGTTGTTTACACCAAAATTCAAATCACTGAAGAAACGGAGGCGTTGGAATTTATTAATCGCTGCGAAGACACAGTCGAACGTTTCTGTCACATACAAAGAAGCACCGAGGAAAGAGACTCGTGTTATACGTGGAAAATAGACTTAGATCGGCAGGTAGATAAGATTAAGAATAGACTAAGATATACAAATTTTTATTTATTAAATCGAAGTAGGCGGTCATAAGCAAATATAGTAGGCAGGTTTTCAAATTTCTTATTTGGTACTATGGATGATAGGCATGCTCAAACCATTTACAAAAAACTAAAAGACCTTGACAGCCAAAATTCAGAGAACATACATTTAATGGGAAAACAAGTCAGCATTGTAAAGGCAAAGTTTAATGCCATTGACCAACCTTTCCAAAACATAAAGCATTACCAAAACAGCCTAGATGAACGCTTTAAGGTTTTCATAGACCAAGTACAGAACTCCACGAATGAAATCAAGAAAGAACTCAAAGCAGTCCTCATTAAAGCCGACACAAATGGACTTCTTATATATATTCTACACCAACTCCAGCAGATACATCAACGTCTAACAGACGAATATATGGTAATAAATGCTCTACACCAACACACATTACATCCTTTAATTTTATCCGCAAACGATTTAGTCCAAATTTATAAAGAAATCAGTGCGCAGGGTATGGGAAATATTCTTCTAGATTTTAAATTGTTAAGTCATATAGTTCAAGTAGATAGCGTCCTGGAGGGTAAGAATACTTTGTCAGAATTACACTACCTCTACCAGAAGACACTATTTTCACAATAAACAAAGTCTACTTGCTATCAGCTATCTTAGATATTGAAGCAAATCATTTTTTAAATAACACAAAAGCGCAGAGATATGTAGAGCTATCCAGTGCAGATTACTGGGAACACTGCAAGAAGACAACATCTGCTAGTGGTAAGATACACATTTGTTTCCAAACCGTACCTAAGGGAATAAGTTTCAGTAAGTCTAACTGTCTCATGGGTTTGTTCAACAATCCCTCGCCGGGACCCGCTCCTTGTACCCATAGAGTTATGGAAAATAATATGAATTTATTTACAAAAATGGTTAGACCGAACTCTTGGCTATTTGTAGCCACGCAGGAAGAAATACTTTCCTGTAATTGTAGTAATCAGTTCAACCATATGACCCTAAAAGGTTCTGGAATACTCTCACTAACCCAACCATGCATATTTACACTAAATGAACACGAGATACCCTACGAGAGTAGTGTCAGCTATCACACACCCATACACCAACCTGAGCTGCAAAATTTCCCCAAAATCAACCTAGAAGAGATGTTTAGGGAAACCCCACAATTAAAATTCGGAAATAAAACAGGTCAAAAAATAAATACCTCCGGAAATCACAATAAAGGGCTCTTGAAGACAAGTAAAGATCTTGAAGAACTCCAACAAGAATTGCGGAAAACTATAGAAAAAAGGGAACGTGAAAAACTTAGTATACAAACATATACTAACACTGGGATTATGGTAACATTTTCTATTGCTCTAACTCTGTTTCTAATTATAAGATATATTAAATACAAACGTCAGAAAAAAGCATCTGTCCAAGCCCCAAACATACAAATCCAACGCAGGCAAACCGTCAGTATGAGTAGAATTGACACAAATAACCCGGCAAAAAAGAAACCCTCAGTCAAAAGTTAAAATGGGAAAGAGCCACCCATACATGAAATACACACAGTCTCTAATAAAATCCCAGAAACGGACGAGCCAAACCCAAACATTAATCAAATAATAACACCCCATCCTAGTATGGAAAATTCATCAAGCGACCCAAGCCAATCTTACCTTTACCAGGTTTGAAAAAATTATCACTGCCTATGAGAAATTTGTTTTATTAATTCATTTTTTTTACCAACTTTAAATTGTTTTTATTTTTTACGACCATTAAATTGAAGGAATTAAAAGCCGATAAGATTAGTCAACAACATTCAAAAGAAATAAAAAAAAGTGTTATATGTATGTATGTAATAATAACACTCAGTATGTACAATGTCAAGTTCAAAAAAAAAAAGAAAGAAGTTTGTTAGTAATAATGATTTCATATATATGTATAGCATTTTAAAAGTTTTAATGTTATGTAATAATGATTTTTTCTAACAACTATATGTACATAATTAAGAACTAAATAATAGAGATTATGTCGAATTAGCTATTAGGGTTAGAAAATTAGGCTAAATAAAAAAAAAGAGAAAAAAACATATAATAATATGTAATAAGTAATATGAACGCAATGCAATGTGATGACACTCATCAGCTGCACAATTTCATGAAGACTCATTAAGCGCCACTATGAATTGTGCAGCTATGAGGTAATCGCAATTCATTTGCGGAAATAAAGTAAATATATGTAATCACAGTGACCACGAATTAAAGCGGCACTGTTTTGAAATTGTACACCTGTAGTCAGTGAGTAAGAATTATTACTCAATGGCCCGGGTAGTACATTAATTCATTGTTTTAATTAGAACAAAATAAAAATAAACAGAAGAAAGAAGCGACGAGCCAGCGGTAGGCGAGAAGTAAGGGAGAGTTCTGTTCTGACCATTCGCGCGGTGACAAGTGTCACATTACATGTAAAGATTTTGATACTTACTAGTTAAACGGGAATTAATGTAAATTTTATAAGTTGTGATAAAAATTATAACGTGAAGCGAATTAAGTGTTGTTTGACTTTGACCTGTTAAAACCGATAACGATTGAGATATAACGTCAAGTGAATTGAGTACTGTTTAATATTGTTCCGTGCGGATTAGCACTGACTCAAGTAAAGAACATTATCCAGTGTTGTGCAAATTACGTTGAGCAGTCGCTCAAATTAATCACAACAAATGCAACTACGAGGGTCTTCGCTCAATGCAGGAGAACCTTTGGCTGCACATGGGGCATGAGACCGAGGGTCGTGCACTGGATGTACACCTCGATCGTTAGGCTTACATATGCCTCCTGTCTATGGTGGCCGAGGACGCTTGTGGGGACTGCGATCCGGAAGCTGACAGGACTGCAAAGGCTTGCCTGCTCGGGTATTACGGGCTCCATGCGATCTACCGCTATTGCTGCTCTAGAGATCCTACTCAATCTGCCACCCCTGGATATAGTCATTCAGGCAGAAGCCAAAAGGGCTGTGTGCAGGCTGCGCTCATGGGGATGTTGGGGTGACGGCTGGACTGACTCTTCTCTTTGCTTTCCGGCGTACGGGCTGGACCTGGAAAACCCTCTGGCCAGTATGCCACGTGTTGCGATGGTACCTGAGCTTCGGTTTGGGCGTTGCTTCGCTGTGCGGTTCCCTGGAAGGGAATCGTGGATGGAGGGAAGTGCCTTATCGAGCCTTCCCGGTTCGCTATAAAAATTTTCACCGACACGGCTCTCTCACTAATGAGGGAGCCGGTTGTGTCAAAAGTCCTGTCTCCCTCCTATGTTGTGCGTCAATACTGTTGTCAGAACTTTCAATACTGCTAGTTTCTTTTCCTTTTTTTAGGTGTTGATATACCGAGATCGTCGACATACGTACCAACGGAATGCAGTGACATCTGGCCTTTTATTTGTTCAGTTCCCCAGGAGGGTTTGCCTGATTATTGACAAGTTGTTCAAGCATCACAGCATCTTAGAAAAAAGGGGGGGGGCGGGGTTCAGAAAATTCAGAAATGAGTCTGGTCCAGTTAAAAGCAACACAACGGAGCATATTATTTCGAGCCCTATCACCAGAAAGTTAAAGAAGTGTTCCAGCTGCTAATTCATCCCAGCTAATAATAATCCAAAAAAAGGCAACATGCAAACACCGTGAGAGGAAATAAAGAAACAAAAGTCTTTGTGATTGAATTAATTGTATGAATTCGTAAACTAACGGGAGGCGTCACGTAATGTAGCAATATAAGTGAGTTTATAAGGAAATTTTGTAAAATAGCTAAGCCATCTCAATACTTGTAATATTCTAAGGAAATTTTGTAAAATAGTTAAGCAATCTCAGTACTTGTAATATTCTAGGAAATTTTTGTAAAAGAGTTAAGCAATCTCAATACTTGTAATATTACGATTTAGTATTGCGAAGCCAATTAGCCACTCCTTTGAGATTTACTAAAGCATATTAGAGTCTCGACTCTCTTCACTGCTCGATATCCTGTCGAAGCGTAGATATTTCGAAATTAATCATACAAGAGAAGATCCAGGGTCCCTTAGTACGATGTGGCGAAAGAGAGGGGGGGGGGGGGGGGGGGGTATATACAAACATATATTACAACTGTTAAAACCTATCACAAAACTAGGTACATATAAAATATAAAATTCTAAAATCTAAATATAATAAAACTATACAAAAAACATATATAAAGCCTAAAATGTTAATATAATGGAACTAGACACCTATAAAATATAAAGCCTAAAATATAAAATATAATATTATTAACACATATATAAAATACGAACTATATATGTACATATCAAAGTGCCTAAGATATAAAATATAATACAAACTACACGTATATATAATATGAACTAAAAGTGAGGTGTAAGCCATGCCAATATGCGAATATTTGTCTAAACGATATAATCAAAAATCAAAAAAAGATAAACAAAAAAAGAATCATGAATACAAATTTAATAAATCAAACAAAAGAAAAGAGTGTGCATAATAAATTCGATACAACGAATTAAAGTGATCAAGACTTGAATACCCATAAGATAACAATTTTTTTTTTAATTAACGCTAATGCATCCTACCCTATGGTTCTAGTTAATGAACGCAGTACGGACCATATTCTGACGGATGTACTAAATGCGCTCCAGTCCAAAAGTTAAAATAAGAAGAAGAGAGGCATGAACTCCAAAAAAAAAAAAATGTGTCTGCCGGTCTCTTCCGTTTTGATACTGTCGTGCTGGACGCAAGGAAAAATTAAGCGAACCAAAGAGGGAAATAATTAAAGGAAAGCGGACACAAGGAAGAATTAAACTACCCAAAAGGCGAAATTGAAATAATTGAAGGAAAGCGGATCGTACGGAAAACTTAAGCAGAGAAGAAGTAATAAAATAATAAAGGAGCAGGAATTAAAGCAGAGAACTTTTAACAAGAATCAAATTCAGTACGAATTATGCATTTCGGTTTGCTGCAGTAGTTTATCGAGGAAATATTTTAAATATTTTCAGCATTTAAATTTCAATAAACTATCTCCCTCACAATTTCTGTAAAAATTGGATGTCATCATAATGTAAATCCTGCTTTAATCTGTTGGTGCTGTGGGCGTCACAATCACAAAGCGTAGCAGTGCCGATACAAAGACTACAAATGCCGAGCCTGTGGAAGAAGAGGACATCTGCAGAAAGTATGTAAACCTACGAGTAAGAAACTAAAGGAGAGGCCCATAAACAACAATTTTCGTGCCAATCTCAAAAATGTGTAAGTTTATACACATACTATAAAAAATTCGCATTGCAGGCGGTGGAAAAAAAGTTTACGCTAGGGACTTTGGCGCGGTTTTTGAAAGTGTGACGCAAAATTCTATACCAGCAGCATGATAGTGAGAGCTAGTAATACAAAACAACTTTGTGAGATTCCTGGTTCCCCAGTAAGCCTATTTCCATCTTCGGTTGGCCAATAACTTGCCTTAAAATTTCATTTTTGGTAAATCCATAATAAGAAAATATATTAAAATTCTTTTACTTTTATCAAAATTACAAATATTTACCAATATTCTAATTCCTAGCTTATTATTAAAAAATAAACAACTACAGTTTTACTAAATTTCCATATAAAAGAATGTAAATATTTTTCTATTTAGTACCCTTCCAATTTTAACCTTACCTACGGCTTTTGTGCTAGGGTAGTTTTCTTTACCGAACATAAACAAAAGTGACACCTAGGGTATATGTAGACAGAGATACAACCATATGTTAGAAAGTGAGAAAAAGCATCACGTTCGGCACGCAAAAATGGCATATATATACACGCAATGGCCTCTCCTTTAGTTTCTTACTCCTAGATGTAAACAAAGGTCTGTCTGTCAACTGCGAGAATCAACCGATGTAGTTACCCGGGGATTACACGAGATAGTACAGCTTTCATGCAAACCTCCCTTCCAACGTGATTTTTAACTTGACAGCAGAAGGCAGTTCGGTTGATGTCTTATCATCTTGCATGCAAGGTCATTTAAAAAAAATTACATTGAGACGTAAAGTCTTGCATATATTGGAAAATTATAGCAATAAAGGAAGTATCAGAAA
Organism: Dioctria linearis; assembly: GCA_963930735.1. Classification (NCBI taxonomy): domain Eukaryota; kingdom Metazoa; phylum Arthropoda; class Insecta; order Diptera; family Asilidae; genus Dioctria; species Dioctria linearis. The sequence continues at coordinate 79,708,137 of OZ005743.1, read as the reverse complement.
GATAAAAACCAAAGAAAAAATGAAGAGGAATGTGTTATTAAATGATGGAATGCAAATGATCCCAGAAAATCTCATTAAATGTATTAAATTCTCTCAAGCATTACTTTTCCGCCATCTTGAAAACTGTATAATGTCAGATTACTATCACCTCAGCTGCCATGGTTTTCATCATGCAAGTTCGCTGAAAGCTGGCTGCCAGCATGGCCGTAGAGGATACACGTGCAAGAAGTATGGCAAGGCAGCTTGCATGCAAGCTGCACTATTACCGGGTTAATGATTGCAGAGATGATTTAGGACGTTTGCCAAACGGGCTAAATGCTGGCTAAATTCCAGTTTGCATTGGAAATTTAGCCAGCTAATTCCAGGGCTGTGCCAATCCAAAGTGGAGTTAGCCAATTGCTCAGCTGTATACTTCTAAAAATCTTTCAAATAAACCGCACTTGTCAAATAATTAGACGAATGTGAAGAAGAAGAATTAGCAAGCTCGAAAATTTACTAAATGGAAAAGTAATATTAGATTTAGCCAGCATTTAGCCCGTTTGGCAAACGTCCTTAGTCGAAAAGAACTCAATTTGTTTACGTTGCAAAAAAGCAGGTACATATAAGTACAAGTTGGTAGAAAACAGTACATGATAAAGTAAGTATAGATTCTCATGTAATTGAAACGAAAATTTACTCTTAAATTGTTTGTTCAAGATGTTAAATTGGAAATGGAAATTGACACTGGTGCTGGAATTTCGCTCATTTCGGAAGAAGTATGTCGCAAAAACTTTAAGCAATTGCCGCTATATAACCTCTCGGTTATATCAAGGTATTAGTAAAACTTAGTAGCAAAATGTCATTGTGCAAATTACATATGAAAATTTACTAAATGGAAAAGTAATAGATTTAGCCAGCATTTAGCCCGTTTGGCAAACGTCCTTAGTCGAAAAAAACTCAATTTGTTTACGTTGCAAAAAAGCAGGTACATATAAGTACAAGTTGGTAGAAAACAGTACATGATAAAGTAAGTATAGATTCTCATGTAATTGCAACGAAAATTTACTCTTAAATTGTTTGTTCAAGATGTTAAATTGGAAATGGAAATTGACACTGGTGCTGGAATTTCGCTCATTTCGGAAGAAGTATGTCGCAAAAACTTTAAGCAATTGCCGCTATATAACCTCTTGGTTATATCAAGGTATTATAGTAAAACTTAGTAGCAAAATGTCATTGTGCAAATTACATATGTATAGTTGGAGGTCGAGGTCAATCGTTAATCGGGCGTGATTGGATCATGGAGTTAGGGATTTTGATAAACAATTTAGAAACAGTGCCTATTATAGTGAGAATTGCAGAAATTTGTCAAAAGTATCCTGAAGTGTTAAATGATAAACTAGGTACATTACGAGACCAACCAATAAAGCCCCGTGTTAAAGATAATACAAAGCCAACATTTTGTCAGTCGAGGCCTTTGCCACTTTCACTAGTAGAAAGGGTTAGTAATGAAATAAAAAGATTGCAATCTGAGGGTGCTCTCTAAAGTGAATTATAGTCAGTGGGGTACTCCTATTGTGCCTGCTCTCAAAGCTAGCGGAGATGTTCGCATTTGTGGAGATTATCGCATCTCAGTTAATCCATATTTAGAAATCGAGAGAAGCCCGATACCAAGAATTGAAGAACTTCTGTCAGGTATTAAAACCGGAGGAAAATTTAGTGTACTAGACCTAAGCCAGGTATATCAACAAATGCCTTTTGATGAGCAATCTAAGAAATTGGTATCAATTAATACACACTTAGGTGTTTTTGTTTACAATAGGCTTCCTTATGGGATAAGCACAGCTCCCGGTATATTTCAGAATAGAATCAGTTCAAAACCACGGCACATAAGAAATGCGCGAGTTTATTTTGAAAGTGTTAGTTTTCGGGGAAAACGAGAATGAACATAAGGCGACGTTAATGGAAGTGTGTGACGTTTTTCAAACTTTAGGTCTAACAGTACAACAAAGTAAATGCTCCTTTTTTAAAGCTACAGTAAAATTTTAGGATACACTAATTAGTAATGAGGGTATCAGGCCAAGTCAGAAAAAATTGAAGCGATTATGAATGCTCCTGTGCCTCGAAATGTCACTGAATTGTCGTAGGTTTAGTAAATTTTTGTAGAAAGTTTTTGCCAAATTTATCTGAAACAGAAGCGCCTTTATTAAGAATGGTAAATAAAAATGTAAAGTGGAAGTTTGATACACCATGCATAAAAGCTATGAAGAAAATCAAAACAATGATTATCTCTGATAATGTTCTAGTCCATTACGATCCAAATAAACCAATACTTTTGGCCTGTGAGGCTTCCGTATACGAATTAGTACCAGTAATGTCGCATTCTATATCCAATGGTTTAGAAAACCTCATAGCATTTGCATCAAGATCGCTAATAAGAGCAGTTTCTATGGCGTAAAAAGTTCACAATAAAACTGATTTCAAACCATTGATAAGTATATTTGGCAGCAAGTCGACTCCAAAGGTGTGCTCTGTTCCTCTCTGGGTACGATTTCAATTTAACATTTGTGAAATCCATTAACAACGCTAATGCCGAATGGTCTATATGGTCTGAAACACTAGGTGTAGATGAAGAGATAGAGTTTGAAGTTTCACATTTAAATTTATTAGAAGAGAATAGATTAGATGCGTATACAGTGAAAAGAGCCACTTTATCGAATTCCACATTGACAAGTGTATTCAATTATATTCGATATCGTTGACTAGATGAGGTGAGCAATGAGATAAGTCCGTACAAAAGAAAACAAGAGCAACTGACCACAGAACAAGGTGTTATAATGTGCAGTTATAGAGTAGTAGTGCCTAAGGCGTTGAGGGAGCCAGTCTTGAGTGAATTGCACTACAACCATCTAGGCATAGTGAAAATGAAATTAATCGCTCGTAGCTACTTCTGGTGGCCGTCACTCGAGTCTGATGTCGAGTCAATAGCCAGTAATTGCGAGAATTGTCTTAAACAGAGTCAAAATCCGGCCAGGATAAAAACACATCCTTGAGAAATGCCTGAAGCACGTTGGAAAAGAATCCATTTAGACTTTTTGGGTCACTGGGAATTTAAAATTTTACTAGTACTAGAAGACGCATACTCAAAGTCGATTGAAGGTTTTTTAGTTCCATCCACAGCGGCCATTCATACGACTGAGGGAAACATTTGCGCGATTCGGACTACCGAACCGTATAGTAACTGATATGGTCCTCCGTTCAGTTCAATGAAATTCAAGGATTTTTTGGATATAAATGGTATATCCCACTTTAAATCTCCACCATATCATCCGCAGACAAACGGTCAGACGGAAAGCGCTGTAAAAATCATAAAACCATTTTTACGAAAAGTAAAACCTAATGAAAGAAACATTGAGGATACATTTAACAGATTTTTATTCGATTATAGAATGTCGATACATCAACGACTAAATATTCCCCATGTATGCTACTAATAAAGAAACACTTAAAAACCAGGTTTGATTTGTTAAGACCCAATATAAAGAAAGATGTTGAAAGCAGGAAAGAACAAGAAAACCAGAAAATAAGAAAGAAAGTAGTGAGAACTCTCAGCATCGGAGATTCGGTGTTAGTCCGAGACTACCGAAATAAAGACAGTAAATGTACTCAAGGTAAGATAAGAGAAATATTAGCGCCCGTGACCTATAATGTAATTTTGCACCATGGTGAACTAGTCAAAAGACAAATTGATCAGTTAATTCATTGTAAGGCCGATAAGGCTTTGCTTAAGGAAAACAATACCGATATTTTTATTCAGTCTTAAATGCTTGCTAATAATAGCAACCCAGTAAGTTCCAGCACTGGTAATCACAGTGAGCAAAATCACACTAACAATAATGGTTTCAACTCGGACGACAATAAAAAAATAAATGATTGTTTGGAAAATAGTCAATGTAAGAATAACAATAATAGTCACAATTCAGAACTTAGTGACGAGAAAGAACATAGGACATATCCATTGAGAGATAGAAAACCAGTAGACAGATTTAAAATTAACAATTGAATTAAGTTGAATCCGATTTCGAACTTCAAGATTTATCTATCTATTCTATCATTGAATTTAAAAAATGGAAGAAAAAAAAACTTAATTTGAATTGTGTTAATGGAAATCTAATACCTGAAATAAATTGGTAGAGTATTATAGTTAGCGTGAAATAAGAATACGATGAAGAAAAGTAAGTTATAAATGAATTTGCGTTGATTTTCACTTTTATTGAGTTACCTTATTATTACATAGAGTAAATCAATCAAATGCTTTATAGTAATTAAAATCAGTTGGGGGAAAAGTGTAGCATATAACATTAAGATTAAGAAGCACTATTAACAACTTAAGAACAATAGTACAACCCCAGAACTGACACTACTTTAAGCAGTTATGTAAACCCAGCAATGCCTTGTCTGTCAAGTTGTTGTCACGGTGTCATTAAACTGCGTATATTCTAACCTAATCTTGAACATGGTAATAAATCAGTAACTATTAGAGTAATCGGACGTGTTTTAATTAATCAGCCAGACAGAACAATTAGCAATTTCTTAGTGGAAAGTCCTTCTTTCAAGGATGCATTCAATTTTGCGGACCAAAAATTAAAAGTAATGAGTAGGCCCACATTAATGAAGCGGATTGACCAACTGTTCATGAAACAAAAGCCAACAGTACAAAAAGCAATTATGTAGAAAGAACATATATTTTTGCACAACTGCTGACATAGGTCGACAAAAAATTGAAATTTTTTGGGTATACTTGCCATTGGTTGGATAAGAGCTTTAAAAGACACTCGGTGACACTAGCATGTAAACGTTTTCTAGGCTCTCATAGTCTTGGAAAAATGAATGAGATGATCTCGGTAATTCATGTTCAGTTTGAGCTAAGCCCTACTAATGTTTTTGCCACCGTAACAGACAATGGGGTAAATTTTGAAAAAGCTTTTAGGGAATTTGGAATCAAGGAAACTCTTCCACTAGCGAATACCAACATTGAATATGGTGAAGAAAATTGTAGCGATTAGGAGCTAGAAATACCTGATTTTGAAAATGATTTACTTCTTTCGCTTGCTGGGTCGTTGCCGAAACATGTCCGATGTGCAAGTTACAAATTAAATTTGCTGGGTTCGTCCGATTTTATCATAATTTATAACAGATTATTCCCAGATAACACAGAACATGTTCTGATCATCTTCTCGATATGCTCTACAGGATATATCTCATGTCCCTGCCGAACGAAATCTTCGGACGTCGGTTTAAAATGATCGTGTGATAATCGGTGCTTATCCGAAAGAATATATTCAGAACATATTCTAAAGGATATCAAATTGATATAAATGAGCATCCACGGAAACGTATTCAAAACGATATTAAATATAGATATAGATGAAACCCATTTTCGGGACGTTTTGAAATGAATGTAAAATTGAAAAAGCATAAACTTTTAGTTATATATAGACAGTATAATATATAAGCTTCGTGCTGATGATAAAGTAGTTTGACTAGTATCTTATAGTTGAAATCATCGAGAATCTGTCACTAAACAGATGTATTTCTTGCCGCAATGGGCAGTAGTGTTGGACTAGTTCCACAGTATCTTGAGATTACAGTTGTCGTTTCCAAACTGATAACTGGCAAATGCTGATGTAAAATTAAGTTGGTCACAACTAGACAGAACTAATGTTGTCTAGTACGACGACTGTATCAATAATTGTTAAAACCTCACAGACTCAAATTGCGATTAATACGAGAGTGGGATCTTGCGAAGATCTTGATTGAATATATATAGAGATAGACTAATAGTAGTAAGGTTTGCGGTGAATATAGAATCACAGCGCAACACCCTTACAGTATAGATGAGCGTGGAATTGTAAGGCCAAACACAATGTTATAAACTGGAAATCCTTTTCTGTAATGTGAAAATATCTTTACTGAAAGTCAAGAATCAATTTCTGGAATCCGTCTTCTTTGATTGAAAACTTATTTTTCATTCACTAAAGAAGCTGAAAAGAATATTGGCTATTTTTGCCTTGGGAAACTGCAAAGAAAACTATTGTGAAACACATAAAATCATTATTTTATTTTTTAGTTGAATAAATCTTTTAGATATTATTTTGGATTTTTATGCTCATTCCTTCAAAACAAAATTGACTTCCCTAAATTCTATTTTTTATTTTTCTTACAAACTTTTCTTCACCTACCTAGCTAAAGCCATTTTGTACTCAACAAGGTATCTCAAAGTATATTTTGCCTGAATTTAAATGTAGCGATTACAGCGGCGTTTACAATCATCCGAAAGTACAATCGATTAGTCAATCAACCAAACACATCAAAACCGTTAACACAAACTAACTACCAAAATTACTCACTAGGAACCACCACAAACTAGACATTAGAACTGACTGAGAACACTAACCGAGGTTCCGTTTCGAAACGAAAATTCGATATAAATTATGTATCGAAAACATATCAGTTTTATGTCCGACGGTACACAAACTCGAATGCTACTGTACCGAGGCAGGAACGGAAATTCGATTTTCCGAAATGCATGTTAAATATATATTATATTCATATCCAGTGGAATAATTTTACCGAAATTGAATGGAGTTTACCGATTTGGAGCCGATCATCTGTGTCCAAAAAGTATCTTTTTAGAACATGTTCCATTTTGTTATCTGGGATTCATTAGGTGATGGAAAAGTGCTCAAACTTGTGGAATGAAATAAACAAACCCGAAAGCTCGGAATAAATCGTCAAAGTTTTAGGAGCTCAGTTAAAGTACCCAGTCATAACGAGTTGGAATTCCACTTATGAGTAAAAGATATCCTTCACTATAAAGACCGCGTTAATGAGGTTTTCCATAGCCATATTTTTAAGGAGTGATTTCGAAAATTTTTGGAAGAATATAAAATATTGATGGGTCCTATAGCTGAAACGCTTGACTTTTTGCAACGGAAGAAATATATGATGTTTGGCTTCCTGCTGGCCTCATTATCTTCATTGAGAAGGAAGCTGAGCAAAATCTGTTGCGAATCTATTCTCCAGATCCTTAAAAAAATAGGCTGAAACCTGGAGGAAAGTTTGATTGAACGGTTTCAAGCATACTTTGATTTATCGCCGGATATCAACGACGCAATTACTGATACAGTACACGGTTAAAATGCACATTTTTTATACTTTCGATCTTATTAGTTCCACGAATCGAAGTTTTCATATGAAATCTAATAAATATACGGATATCGGCATCTCTAATACCAAAAAATCTCATTTCTTATCCGAATTTAATACAAAAGCATAATTCAAACGACCAATGGATGACTATATCCATTTAAATATAAGGATCAAATATGTACAGTATAAAACTAATACATTAACTAGATATTTAAGAGCCTGATACTATTTTGGTGTGAAATGTATCCTTTCAGTAATATTAAAACCATTCAAATTATTTGTATCAATAGAAATACTTAGAAATATGTCATACGAACGGAAGAATCAAGAGAGTCACGTATAACTGAAAATTTGTCACTGGCCCGGCACACATGCCACGATGACAAGTACTTCAATGTACTTCAAAATACTTCAACGTACTTCAGGTACTTCATAGACATTACCATGTATTGAATTACGAGTATTTGCAATACGTACTTCAAACTGGAATGATGACGTATACTTAGTGAAAATACTGCCGTACTGCAAAATTTTAAGTATTAAAAGTTTGCTTTACTTCAGTAATTCACTTTGAAGTACCAGTACAAAATAATGCGGTACCGAAAGTAATGCATTCTTTTACAGCTCATCATATGGGAAAGAAATCTGTTATTTTTGAAACACCTGAGATAAAAATTGAAGTACTTTAACTACTTATGAACTAATTAAGGAAATGCCGGTTTTTCGTGGCGTTTTCTGACCATTTTGGTCGTATTCAAAGTTTTTCTCTCTATTATTATTTTTATTCTAATATCACTACTTAATTGTACACTTTTTCAGTATAATGCCAGCGGATAAAATGCAGCCTGCTTTGTTGTGAATGTTTATTTCCAATTAGTTTTCCGCTAGGGCTTATAGTTTATGAGAATAGTTAATAATAGTAGAACAGCCTCCTTTTACGGCAATTTTTGCTGCTTTTTGCTGTGAAAATATGAAGAAATTTACAAATTACGTTTACGGAATAACGGTGCTTCGGAGGAATTTTTTTTTAAAGATTAAAAATTTCCTAATCCTATGATATTTTTATTTTTTTAAATAACTCATTTGTAGTAATGGGGTATAGGGAATCCAAATGAGGAAAAGCGTAAACTTCGGGAGTAAAAGCTCAGTGTGAAAATGTTTTGCATGAAAAATAAAAACTTCTTAATAGATAGAGAATTTTGTTGCCTTTAATTTAAATAAATAAAAAGATTACTCTTTTGGACTTTTTACCGGGTTAAACTTAATTTTGTTCAAGAAAGAATTTGTTGGGATTCTCCGGTATATAGCAAAAGCTAAAAAATGTTCTAATTTGTTATTTCATCACACAACCCATTAATTTTTGGTGACAAGTTTCAAGTCTTGGTTTGACTCATCAACAGGTCCCAAATAGCGAAATTGGGTGATTTGAAAATCAAATGAAAAAAATGAAAAAAAAGAAAGAAATGAAAAATGCAAAAATCAAAATTGCTCATATAGGTGACCGTACGCATTCATCTAGGTGTTAGGCCCATTCTAGCTTTTTTACTTGTTTTTTTTTTTTATTATAGGTACTCGTCTTTTTATTATAAGCTATGAAATTCACAATGTTTAAAAATATTTAAATCGATGTAGTTTATCTATTGGAACATGATTAATAGATGTCTTTTTGACAACTTTGATTAAGTTTTTGTTAAAATAGTTGAAAGTTGAAAAAACACATTTGCTGCTCTCTCTGAGTGGAGAGTGTTACGCTTCCTTAATTGCACACGAGAGCTAGCTCAGGCGAGGATTATGGGGTTCAATCACTAGGAAAGATTTCCTCGATTTAAAGGAATTTCCACTTTGAAGTGCTGTAGACGCCACGTAGTTTTGAGATACTACGAATCTCAAGAGGTAGAAGTAGTGGGATTTCGGACATAGTATATATCACAAACAATACCCAACAGGCACTTTCAATGTGATGTTTCTTTTAATTATACATACAGCTTACTATGCTACATTGGAGTAGTATTGACTAAATGAATTTATCTTTTCCTAGTTTTTCTATAGGAAAAGTATACTTTTAAGCACTCCAGATTGCCGCTAACAACCGAACTTGCTTCTTCTTTATTAAAATAAGACTTGCCGCCAGAGCTTGTCTGTGCCTAGTGAAATCTCCAAAATAAAAAATGGACAAACCTTCACCCGTTCCAGAGTAAAGCCTGAAACACAATACGATGCAGTGCAGTGCACTGCAAAGTATGCCATTTTCTCTACGCATAATATAATAAGACCCGGTCCGTGACTCCTCACAAGGAAACGAGCATTAGAAGGATGTTTGCATTTGTTGTTGCTCCATTTATTTTAATTTGAGTTCGGCGTTTTCTTTGCTTTTTTTTTTTTAGAAAACCTGGACGCGCGTACTTGAGACAAAATTTAAAATGAAATTTATCCTAGTAAAATAATTCAATTTTATAAACTTATTTCAATTTCGGTATCGAATGATTCGCGTGCGAGTATAATTTTTTCACTCTTAAAAAATATATATCGCTCGCGAGTGAAATGAACTAAATAAAACTGTCAAGTATAAAACTGGCGAGCGAAATAAAAATTAAACTCTATCCATAATACTCCTATTCATTTAAAATAAAACTCGCGAGCACTAAATATGAATTCCACTCTGAAACAACTCTGAACATTAAATTCGCCTGCCAAGAGAATTTCGGAAAAGCGAAAAATATTGTCAAAAATGACACTGTGCTGTCCTCAGATATAATATATGTAAAAAATAGCCTTTGTAAAGAACTGTAATTTCAGGCTGTTTTTGTAGAACAATTTGTTGCTTTTGGTTTTTTTTTCAATAGTAGGTAATACAAATATATTAGTAGCAATGAAAGATTCAGAAGGAATATGCAAATATACAAACGTCCATATAACACAATTTTTTACACGTACGCAAACGCAGCAGTAAACATATTTTTTCCAAGACCTAAATTGCTCAAAAGATTCCTCAATTTTTTATTGCTTTTCTGTGCATTTGCCGCTTTAAAGCGGCGTTTTAGATCCACTAACCAAGAGCAATTTTTTCTGAGTAAAACTAGAATCATAAAGCTAAAGACTTGTAATCAGTGATTATAACAGTTACTTTCGGTATCAAACCACTACCGGTAATGAATAATAGTGCTTTCAATGCACTTTTTAACTGTAAAATCTCTGATTTAACTCATAAATGGTGTTTTATGGAAAATGCCTTCAAAACTTATTGTCTGAAGCTTACAAATTTCATAAAATTCATTAGTTGGTGAAATTAAGGTATTAAAGTCGTTACAACTTTCATATCTTTTTAGTTTAATTAATATTTCTGTTGGATCGTAATATAAATCAGAGTATTTAACCATAGTTTACTTACATATCAAACAAGGATTTTTCATAGTTTTCATAATTTTAATAAAACAATATCCGGAGAAATACCGAATAGCAACATCAGTGGACTGGGGAAATTCTGCCTCAGAAATTTGAAATCAAGAAATTTGAATTAAAAATTCATCAATGTCATATTTATTCCTTTCTTCTTCCTCTTCGAAGTTGTAGTTACTGTTAGTAGCTTCAAATTTAAACAGCTTTGTAGTTGGATTTACTGAGCATTCGAATACCGCATTCCAATCGACATCCAGAATCTCATCATAGTCCTCTTCACAGTTCGAAAAATTGGAAGAAAATAAAATTTTTAAATAAATAATTTCTGCCACCAAAGCGTTAAATTTATAAAGCATTTCGTGATCTTATGTGAGAAAAAAAGTTCTCAAGGGGATCCTGATTAAATTTAGATATATACAGATAAAACATATCCTTATGATGCATTTGAAAAAGTGATTTTGAAACAGCTAATATTGAGTCTATTGTGATAGGAAGCCCAAAGCTGATGTTCTTTTTATTAATAGGAACGATTTCAGTTAGGTAAGATTTCATTTCTAATATAAAGTTGAGATATTTGGAATCAAGTGTCCAGGAAGGTTTTCCGTTTAATAAATCGAAAAGCTTATTAATTTTTTCAAAAATGTTTGCAGAAGTCTCTGTTATTTCTTTCAGATTTTTTCGGAATTTATTCAATTGCAAGAAAGTTAATATGGCCGCTGAAAGACTATGGCTTATAAGTTGCACTGCCAGAGGAACATTCATTTTGGATATAGTTTCGATGTTCGACTTTTTTCCAGCTTATAAACATATTTAAGAACCTTCCAACTTACAACTCCATCGGGAGTAGTCCCATCATCTTTTAATAATCTGTTCCTTATGCTTTTGAAAAGATGCGGAACATCATATCCAGCATAGATTTTTTTTCTCATTATGTTCAAAAAACAGCTTCTCCTCTGTTATACCTATCAGTTTATAAAATTTGCGATTTGTTGGTACTTGATCGTAATTTATCATTTTTAATTTCAGGCCAATTTCTGAACAAACGTCCAAAAATTTGTAATTTTACTGTTGTAAAATTTCAGCTGGTATACTGCCAGTACCTACTTGCAACGTAATGTAGCACATACTTGAAACTTCCACATACACTTTTAGCAAATGTGATTCGCCTATGACCGCCTCCGTAATCGACATAACCATCTATAATATCTTTGACGTTATTATATGTGATATTTTCTTGCACACTCTTTTTAACAAATATGAGCACTATGTTGCGATCTTTATCACTTAATTTATTTATTTGCACTTTTATTTCCTTTAATATTGATGGATTAAATCCAGGGAAGAGACTTTCAATTTTAGTCTACTTATGAAGAGAACTGAAATGAGACATATGAAAGCCAAGAGCATTTCGCATACAATTGTAGTTTGCTGATAATCTAAAATAAATACATTTCGTTGGTGTGTATAATTTTTTGTTGTTTGTTATCATCTTAGCAAATGTCTTTGAATTTTCTTCAGCATCAATATCATTTCCTATAACCTCAGAAATAGATAATTTTTCCTTAACCCTTAACCTTGTTTTAGCTTTTCGCAATCTATATATCTTTTTCTCTAAGTTAGCCTTACATTTTCTCAAATTTTTTGCAGCAATCTTAAACTTTAGCACGTCTCTCCTAAGACATTTAATTTGTGTTTTACATCTACTCAGTCCCGAGGCGATCGGATCTGAAGAATGAGATACCCTATTAACTGTTGAAAGGATTAATGAAGCGCGAATCAGATCTTCAAAGTTAAAATCTGGATTATGTTGCTCTTTTATGTACTATGTTTTTCTAGGCTTTGAGAAATCAAACTAGATTGAGGAGAATAAGGGCGTGCATGATCAGTATGAACTATATATAAAGATGGTACAGCTCCACGTTTAAGAAATTTTTTGAACCAATTTCTTTGCCTGAATATCTTCTACACATTCTCTGCATGCATTTATCCAAATATCATATCTTTCGTCATTTTGTTTTGGAAATTTAAAAAAAAATTTGTTTGGGAAATGTTTTAAAGTTGCTTGACAGCAACGAATAGAACACTTTATTTTCCAACTTTTTGACATTCTTTATAACGGATAAATATTCAAACAAAAAACAAAAATATTAATTAAATGCACGCAATTCTTTAATAGAATAATATCAAACCGAAGAGAATTTATTTGTTAGAAATCCTTTAACCTTTAAGCAAAATCAAAGTTCACGATTAAAACAAAACAAAACCCAAGGAGCAAAGAAACAGGAAAGTAAAATGTAAATATGTAGATATACCAAATATAGTCAAATTCAATGGTTATTAAAAATAAATCTACAACAATAAGTTGAAATAAAGATAGCCAGGCACTTACCTATTTTTATCTAAGAACCGAATGTCCAAAATATGTATTACAAAAAAAAAAACGTATATAATAAAATTCACACATTTCCAACCTTCCGTGATTCCAGAAGTTAATACAAATCCACGATCAAATGCTGAAATTTCAACTTACCCCAATAACTTCAATTCATGGAATGCATAGAATAACAGCGCGTATGCATTAAGTACAGCCAAAGAACGAATAATTGCAAGAACTCTCATCGGTTTCGGCTTCCCTGCCTGGTCGAGAAATATGAAAGTAATGTATTTACCCCCCCCCCCCCCCCGCGCACACCCTTCTCGGCAAACCAATCCCGCAAGACGACAGACAGAATTTGTTCGGAACGTCTACAGCCACCAATAATGCACACGAATTCTGAAGAAATGTCGTCGATTTCAGTTCTAAAAAATAAATCAATTCTTTCGTAAATTGAAAACAATTTATAAAGGCGTGAGAGAAAAATCCACGCTGATGTACCTAGACCTACGCTCATCAAAATGTTTATTTAACAAGCCTAAGCATCCAAATCAATACAACTTCCACGAACTGAGACTGCCCAGACACAACTTATTCTAATCATCTTCACTTCAGCCACCAATAATACATACGAGCATTGAAGAAATATGATCGATTTAAATACTAAGAAAGAAAAGAAATCTTGCCTACATTGAACAAATTTTTACAAAAAATTTTGGTTCGTACCCATGATATATTTAGCCGAGATCAGTGAGTTATTGAGGTTTGCTATGAGCTCTTCCATACATTACTTTCTTAGTACTACCATCGATATCTGTATATTTCTTGTCTGTGCTACAATCTATACGATATGCCATCAACTCCGCCTACTATGACAGCACAGGATATAGCCCAGCCTTTATCACCTTCGGTAGAGAGTTATGAACTAGTCGTGACGGGAACAGTGATCTTCGTCAGATTATCAAAGGAGAGAATTTTATCCACATTTACTTCGTATCACTCAAGTCATTGAAAACGCCAGAGAGGTCCTGGAAAAATAACAAGATAAACAAAAGAGGCGGCCGACAACAAGCGAAGATCATCTATACCGCTTCAACCGGGAGATCATGTTTGGATCGCTACACATATACGCAGTAAAGCCTCGGACCATATAACATCGAAGTTAACACCTAAACGAGACAGCCCGTATGTTATCCTAAACTAAAAAGGACCAACATCTTTTGAGGTTGAAAGCCTTAAGGAACCTAGCCTGTACTAGGAGTATATCATTCCTCGGCACTCAGTAAGTGCACTCTTGACCATGTAGATTCCGTTCAGCCTATAGAATCAGTCAGGAAGAGAGGGAGGCCTCAGAAGATAAATTAAAATCTGTATCCTCTTCGGGACGATCATCGAAACCAGAAGAGGAGAACTGTAACAGCCATAACTTTATACCTGGCAACGCCACATCACAATACAACTCAGCATATTTTCAGATACCGAGAAGTGAATCATTCAAAAGTATAAAAGGGAATTCGTCGTCAGTAGCGAGTCTTTCCGTCAATGCCTTGCACTAGACACGCACCCCAAGGGTCTTTACTAGTCTTAGCATTAAGGAATAATTATGTAAACTTACAAAGTCAATAGATAGGCAAATCAGTAGTTTGATTTTCATTTTGTATCAAAGTATTTTCCAAATTATTATTTGTTACATAAATGGTACATAATTTGTGATAAACAATTATTTGAATGTTTGAAGCGTATCGATTTCTATTATTTTTTTGCAATTGTCGATTTGCGACTCTTTGTGTCCAGAAAATTATATTTACAAAACTCGAATAAATAATCTTATATGTATTATATTTGAATGCAACAATTTTCCCTCATATTTAACTAATAGTTTTAGTTTTTTTTCAAGTCTATGTTCAGCACATGTATACATTTGTTTGTGCATATATACGTTCTCTTAATATTATAAAATCACAAAAATCATTGTAATATTCTCTGTGAGCTTGCTTTGGCATATGGCATGCTATTCAATTTTTCTTGATAATAAATTTATAAATATATTCGTAATGCATTAATATCTACATATACATGTATGAGCCGGATGGATAAATACATGAACCAAGAGATAACAAAAACATAGATATTTCAAAGTTTTATATATATAGTATGAATTTTGATTTTAAAATGCTTTTACAATACTAAAAAGCTTTCGCCAGGGGAAAAAAATGTAATTAGTGACTCCATAAACGCCTATATACTATAGTTTTTTTTAAGCACGTGGTTTCATATTACTCTCCTAACTAATCATTCTAAAAATGCATTTTTAGCATAAATTGAATCATTCTGTTAAGGTCAGCATTCATGTACTGTGCAGCTTTAGGCCAATTGTTCTATTTATACAACATTTCAACTCACTTGTTAACACTGTGCCCCAATAAGACCACTTACACGAAGGAAGTTGGAAATTCTCTCAATCAAAGTTGTTTGTTGCGTGTTTGTTAAATGCTTAACCGAGTTATCTTTGCAGTAAAATAACTTAATGCTCCAAACTAATCGTATTTTGCTTATAATTGTTATGCATACATTATTTAATAGTTTAAGATATGTAATTATATCTGAACACTATAGAATTAAAAAAAATTTACGATAATTAGGAGAATATGACTAAGATTCTTTAGAGTAGTGACCAGGTGTCCTGTTTTTTTTTGTCACGCTTTTCGTTTCAATTAAATTATAAAAATTCAAATAATCTGTATGTATGTATGTGTGTATGGGAAGAGGTGTGTATATTTGTAGGACACTTAAAAAGCAATCGAGCGATTTATAGGTTTTTTTACACTCTGTTTTTAATGTATATACTTCTTTAAAAAATACCTGGGCATGTTACTTAATGAAAATTGATATGAAAAAGGTTAAGATGGTTTATGTCATATTTTCCGGAAATACATTGTCAGTCTATGGAATGACACACTTTGTTGTATTAATTCTCAAAGTTGAATAGCATTGAATAGAGTATGAATGTCGTACAATTTTATTACAAAGCCGCAAACTTCTGAACTTGTTTGCATCGTTGTGCCCTATTTACAATTCAGTAAATCAATTTGAAAATCAGCAAATGTGACAGCTTCAAAAGATAAAGTGCTTTACCGACATAATGTGAGTATAGTTCAGTAAATTATAATCTAAACTGAATACTGAAATGTCGTTAAGTTTTTCCTGAATTTGTCCACCGCTGTCCTATTTGATGGTCTGTTTTCGGTTAAATGAAAATTAGTGAAATATCGAAATATGTTTTATTATTGTGTCTTTCTTGGTTACCTCGAATTAGCCTGGCGGTGATGCGCAATGACTTCCAGTTATGTTGCTGGGAGAATTAAAGGCCTTAGAGTACTAGGTAGAGAAAGTGTAATAACTAATAACCCAAATATTAGTAGCATAATAAAAATCTATTTCTGCTTGAAGCATTTCCAGTCATTGGCTGAAAACTCAATGTAGATCCAGGAGGGAATTAAGGGAATATTTAGACAGAAAATAATAAGAGTAGATAGGTACCTAGTAATAAATAAGAGCTTCAAGTTGATTTCAATATTATGCTGTAATTTGATATTGATGCAAATAATAATTCTTTCCAATTGATTTCTCTCTTTCTCGAATTTCTTCTGTCTAATTACTTCAAACATTCCGAAAAAAACTACGGTCTTTGTGTGACCAAAAACACAAAAGTGTTAAAATATTTAAATGTTCATTCAGAATTTGTTGGCTGTGTTTAGTGAAATTCATTAGTGTATAGAGGTCCCTCAAATCGAAAATAGTGATTTTTTCGTAGTAACATTTTAATTTGACAATATTTTTTCTTGATTTTGATTTAGTTTATGGGAACTTATGTAGTTATAGACTAATTGCAGTGAAAGATTTTGTAGAAAATTAAATGCCTTTTTTTTTATAATTCTTTTAAAATGAAAATTCATCTTTTCACAGTATGATTGACAGACTATTAAAGGTTCCTCTTAGTGTAGCTGATTTTATTAAAGAATTGTCCACCACATTGACTATAGTATTAAATAATGGATATAAAGAGAGTACAATTATCTGTATTCTAAAGAAAAACTCTTTCAATCAAGTTGTTGATTCTATTTACCCTTCAGTGCGGGGTAATAGTCTAGATGCAATATACAAGAAAATTCCACATATAGAAGGCTTAAGTAATAACATTCAAAATAACATTGAAAAGCGCTAATATAATACCAACCTTTGCAATAGATATAACTCTTCAAAATTTGCTATCCAATAACAAGATAAAACCTAAAACTGATACAGTGGATAAAAGTGGAGTCTATAAGCTTAACTGTAACGATTGCCAAGCTGTTTATATAGGGAAGACTAAAAGATCTCTTAAACAAGATTTTCTGAACACATAAAATCTAATAAATCCAATAACCCGAACTCCGGCTTTGCAACGATAATAAACATTCAGATAATTTAAACGACATGGAACTGGTGCATTGCTTAAAAGGCGGAAAAATTTTAGACAAGTATGAAATCAATGAAATCAGAAAGCAACGAAGAATGGTACTTTTCTAGTTAATCACCAAATTGATTTCAGTAACACAAGCCCTCTGCTAGATCCTGTTATAGTTAAAGTTGGCTCCCAGAGCATCTAGCGAGCACAGTCACAATTCATAATTAGTAGACGTTTAGCCTTGTTCTAATCGAACAAAACGCGTCGGCATTATATATTAATTTTTTTTTTTTGGTAATAAAATGACTAATATATTTATAAAGTGAAACATAAATTGCCAAGTGTTTTTTTAAATTCTTTAAATTTGTTTAAAATTTATATTACCTTACATCATGAAAATTCAAAGCCGGAACACCAATTTATGAAATTATCTATATATGTATGTATTTGCTACTTCTAGAAGTGACATTGTAATGTATGCCATAGTGAAACATGAATCCAATATAATATAGCAAAGTAATGTTTATAAATAGAAAAAAGCATAATTCTTGCTGTGTTACTAGCTTCTATTTCTGTGGCTGAGTGGCCCATACAGTAGAATAAAAGAGAATACAAAAGGCGACACAAAATATTAAAAATATTATTGTTTATTTTTGAATTCTTGATTTATCTAACTAACTCACATTTTAATTATTATCACTATTTGTGGTTCCTACTTGTAAATACTATTTTTATGCTTAGTCTGTTTTTACATTTTATGCCGCCAGGCAAAAAAGGGGGAACAATCAGCCAATTTCAAAGGGCAATGAGAAATCTTGCCACCATATAATTCACACTTACTTTTTATAAAAAGTATTTATATGGGCAATTGGTGTGACCTCCAACATTGAACTTCTATGGTAGGCGATAAGACATAACCATATCGATGTCGAAAAGTTCAATAATTTTTTTTGCACTTAAAATGCATTTTGTAAATTTATTGAAATTATTTTCAATAAATTTCAGTCTGTTAGACGAGAAATCTCCTTCATATAATTTACATTTTTTTTTCATTTCTTCAGTAAGAGCCACTTATTCTGTAATCCTTATGAAGTTTTTTATTCCTTTACACTTTATATCTTATTTTTTACATATTTCGGTCCTTCTATGACATTCTAGTAAACTATTCATGTATATACATGTAGTTCAGCTATTCCTGTGGCTGTGTGTAAATCTAGTTAAGCCGGCAAAGTTTTTGAACGCCTCGCCCAAAAACGATAGGAATAAATGCGCGGAGACGGCAGTAGGTCGTGCTTTTGCCTAGCCCTGCATGCCCGTTTGTCCGTCCTCCGTCCGTCCTCACCATAGCTTGAGAACACCTTCACTTAGAGAGCTGACATTTTGAAACAGTCTTTTTAAAAAAAATGTAGATTTAAATTCGAAAATGATACAAATCAGGCAGCATCTCCTTAGGTTGCCATATAGAAATAAACTCTTTATATTTCTAAACTGCTTGAGACTCGTCGTCGTAGAGAGCTGAAATTTTGTACATGGCGTTTTCATAAAAATAGTTAATGCTATTTCAAAAATGGACTAAATCGGGCAACACGTTCTTGGTGTTGCCATATAAAACATTGATTTATTACTTTATTTCACTTTTATTTTAATCTAGGGTATAACATTATTGGTATTTGACCAATTATAACATTCTTTTAAAATAATTTAAATTTCTATCCAATATGGTTATTATGAAACCTTTTTATGTGAACATAAAAAGATATTCAAATCCTTCCATCTTTAAAAAATGATCCAATTTTAACAAAACCTTTACCTTAGCAGAAATAATTTTAAGTAATTTCTTTGCCGAACATTAATGTAGCGTTAAGTGTGACTGACCACTTAATGCTACTTCTAAAAAGTATTTTTCCCAACTCTAAAATTGCGCAAGAGTTATCTTTATGTAGGCGAAAAGCTGTGGCTATAATTAAAAATATGTTCTGAAAAGTTGAGGAGGAAAGCTAACCGCAATTTTAAAAAATATTAATTTCACAATGTGAATATTTATGATATGATTTTGTTTTGTATTTTGCATATAAATTTTGGATATTGATTATTATGATGGTCTTTATTCATCTTAATTAATTCCGAATTTGGTTTCTTTTATTTTGATATCAATGACCATTCTGCAATTTTAAGGTCAACCAATATTACTTTATTCTTGAAAAGGCATGAGGCGCTTCGTTCCAAGGAATGCTACCAACCTATATGTAGAAATTAAAGGTATGATCGAGGATGTACTCTTTAGTAGAGTAAGGTTAGGTAAGTATTTGCTTTTCAAGACCGTCGAGAATAAAACTATTTAGAAGCGCCTGAAAAACAGAAAACTGTGATCACAAACATTGTAGGTTTATCTTCCTTCACAGGTTAATTTATACTAAATCTCCTGCATATCTCTCCGAAAGCCTGCAGAATAGAGGTCTTCAACTGCTTGTCCCGAGATGTACACCTAGGTATGGTGAATACCCTGACTTCATCCAAGTTGCTCGAAAATGGAACTCTTCCAAATTTAATTCAGCGCACAAGCTCCGGCTTGACCTTTGCTAAAGTATTCAAAGATTACCCTAATTAGTATAAGATTGTGATTGGTATTGATCCTTAGACCTTCAAATTTTATTTGTCTTTTCCCACCTAATTGTACGTTATAAGATTTTGAAATCTTCTGTACAGCGCGTACTGATAGTATTGTAAGAATGTTTTTAATTCAAAAACAAATTGAAGCTAAATCTAAATCATCGTAGTGTGTGAAAAACAAAATGTAGAATGCTCATTCATTGTTAACCCTGAAGTATAAATTCACATAGTAAGGTAGAATTATATCTAATCAATAACAGCGCCATTAAGTGTCGTTCAGTATTGTAAAAAAAAAACTGAAACATCCTATCAATGACAAAAGTGGTGCAAATGAATACAAATTATTCCAAAAAATGAAGAATTCTCCCGAAACGTTGAGGTGAACTGACAAGAAAATCGTTCCACATACCCCCCTAAGAGGCCCGCCCTTAGTTATAGCCATATAAAGATTTTGTCAATATTCGTGAATTTTGGTGAGTATGAGTATGAGTATAACTTATAAGTCACCTTATGGATGTTGACAGGTTTTGGAATTTTTTAATAGCTTAAATTCCATTTCAAATGCATTTCTTAGTAATTGACAAATATTTTAAACATTTTCTAAATATCATTACTTATCTCAGTAACTTTCGTCAATGTATCTGACTTAATCTGATTGCCTATTATTAAAGTCAGAGATAATGACTTCTTTCACCAGATAGATTACGCACCCCAATACCTGCAACTGCAATAGGTTCAACACAAACGGTATGTTGGGCTTTTTGGAAGAAAAAGAATAGAATATTATTTTTGAATCTATTAAATTAGGAATCTCCTACACACTTAGGTTTTGTGGTTAGGCCTACGAGGTATCGCTTTGTCGCTTTTGGATTTTTTTTTTCTGATTCTTTATGTTTTACAGATAAAAGAAATATTTACCATTTTTTTATTGACGCATAAAAATGTCACTTGGTAAAAAAAAATTATGAAAATTTTTGATGCATAATGTTTTATGACTTCAAAGACGAATGAGTGCCAAGTGTGCAAAAAATAAAAACGGTTAGGTATCTTACTATGATGCACCCTTTGAGGAGAGAACTAAAAGAGACGACATCCTATAGTAAAGTATATGTATGGCAGCGTAGCCATACATTTTCGCCATCTTGATTTTGGCAGGGTGTTTGACTGTCACTTTTTTGTAAACAAAGCACCGCGAAGTGTGTTTGGCGCAGAGACGTAGTTACAAAAGGGATAATTTACTTTTTATAGGAAATGGTTAATGGCTATTGGACTAAGTGATAGTATAATAAAAAGGAGTTATATATGCTAGAAGATTTAGATACAACAAGCCGTGCTGAGGAAAATACTTTTAAAATACTTTTGTGGTATATTCGGTAAATCCCACTGACATGCATATATAAGTAAATTCGCAAATAATTTAAATATATCGTCAGTGGGAGCATACTTTCTGAAATAAAAACTAGTGCCACATGAAACAGGAGATCAGTCAGTCCATTTATATACATGTCAGTGGATTGTGCGGAAGATTGTTTGAATTTTCGTGCCATTAATTTGTTGTGATATTTAAGGCATCAACAATTTTTAACGCCGCCTCTGGCGCCTCGAGAAAACAAGAAGAAGAACGATAGTTGCAATGCTTTTTTCATCACATGTCGCCTTCTTTAGTTCCCTCCTCGAAGGATGCACCTATTATTGGGACTTGTCTTAAAATGGCATACTAGGCTAAAATCACCACTGACTTATAACACTGGACTGAGCGTATTGTCATTTTCCTATAGGAAAGCATGGCACAAGTTTTATAGTTCTCTCTTTCGCCCTATGGCAGATTTGGAGCTACCAACGCAAAATATTGCATTCTGGAACGTTTGCTTATGCCATTTGATGTTTTTATGTTGGCTACAGATGCAATCATCTCAGAAGGAATAAGGTAAAGATAGTGTTTACCATGCTCCGTCTCTCTTGCCCATAAGCCGGATTCAGTTAAGAATAACTTTTGAAAATTAAAGTCGGAATGAGTTTAATTCCTTATAAGCGATTAAAATATCACTTGGGCACAAGAAAATATATTTTCTTCATTAAATTCGATTTACGGGTGTAAAATTTCATCTGATTGGTTGAGTTTTACATGTTTTTTAGGTAATCATTTTAAAGAGTGCTCTAACGGTGGTATACAGAAACACTATATTCTTTGTGCCACATGAAATAGCAAATCGCTCAGTCCATTGTTATAAGTCAGTGTAAAATGACACAGTGACTCTATTTCTAATTTCGGATTTAGTGCGATCTTTTGGAGCACGCCCCTGAGTATAGAGTATAGCGCGAAGGAGTTCATTTGTGATGCGTGCCCATAATTAATAACAAGTAGACGAGCTAGAATTGGTCTAAGAGCAATTCTTATGATAAGATTGATTGTTCACGTGGTTTTTCGAATATATTTCTAGAACAGTTCGTCGGACAGAAGAAATGATTACGTTCGCGTTTTCATGCAGATGCAGTGTCCAAATATATAGTGAAAACTGAGATTTTTGTATGGCAAGGTAACCCTACGAAGGAGTTATCCGGTTTGTCCCCTTTTAGAACTTAATTTTACTTTTTTTCCCCATATGGAAGATCTCAGCTCGCTAAGTGCACGCGTACACGAGTTACCGAGAGCGCAGGGCAGACGGGCATGCAAAATCAAAATAAATTTTAATATTATGAGTGGGTGTGCACACACGCGGAAGTTTTTACTGATGAGAACTATTCGGGGGTAGGTAAAACTCCGTGCTATGGGCAGCATACCAATCCTAATGCAAGAAAATTAGGTCCGTCTATTTTGAAATTGCGAAATTTCTAAAATTTCTGTTCGGACGGCTGTACAGATTTGCGGTTTGAGGTGATAATAAAATAATTTAATAATCATTACGTGTTGTGAATTTGTGATACAGTTATTGTTTATATCAAAAACTGTGACTTAATTGAACACGCCCACAATTAATTTCGGTAATCATATAAGGAACTACGCGCAGCAACATTATTGTGTTTGCACGTCTCAGTACAAGGGAAGGAAATTCCTTCCTTCCCTAAATACTTCTCGAGCGGGAAGGCCCTATGTATTACAAACGGAATGACAAACTAAGTATACCCTTTAGATTTTATATAGGGTATAAAAATGAAGAGCGCGATGTCATTTTACAAACAACTCCATCTATGTGAGTTAACTGGAGCAAAAAATGTTAAAGAAAATCAACCAAAACTGGGCCAAAAGTTACGTTTGTGGATTGTGACAGATTACAAAACTTGAATATTCTGTTGTGAGATAGTAAACAAGCTACAATTATAGAAGTAGATTTTGCCAGGAGATGATAAACCAATCAAAATAAAACGCGCGCGAAGCATTCATTGGCTAGAAAATGGTTGCTTCTTTTTCAGGCATACGGATTATGTTGCCACAATTCGACTAGAAGATTATCGTATGGTCAATGTTGGATGGTTTTTTTTAAAAAGTGTTTGAAAAACTGCCAAGAGGCGGAATTCTTTTCTATCACGACAACGCACCTTCACATTACACATTGCAAAATGGAAATGCTTTTAGGGTTAGTTGAAGCGTATGCGAAATTATATAAAATAGAACAAAAGGGCGAATATTTCGAAAAAAAAACTAAAATAATAATATTATTCGGAACGAAATAGGCATTTTGAGAAATGCTGACCGAGGTACAGCGGGTGTGTATTATTATATTTAGTTATTATGTTATTCTGCTCAGAGCACTCCGAGCGCTCTGAACACCGATTTCTCGTAACTTTATTTACTTTCAGAGCACTCTGAACGTGTATCATTGGGCTTGAACCGTTTTTCCGCTCTGTAGATCGAACAAATTGTTTTCAACGTTCAAAGAACTCTGGAAAAAAGATAAAAAACCAGAGTGCTCTGAGCGTTTCTTTTTTTATGTTGACAATACTTGTGATTTGTGAAAAAAGTTCTCATACTTTCAATAGGATTAATTTGCGCTCTATTGGTATTACTGACGGATTGCTCTAAATGCTCGGAGGTCTACGTACGATTTGTATTCTGAAAGGCAATAAAGTTTCAAGAGATAAGTATTCAGAATTCAGAATGTTCTGAGCAGAATGTACACAGAATATGCACGCCCTTTATTAATACTCAGAGGGCTCAAAGTCAAACAAATCCTAAGTAGACCCCTGGGCATTTAGAGCAATCCGTCAGTATTACCAACAGCGCGTAAAGAAAACATGAGTACTTTTTTAAATTCCATAGTTCCTTCCTCTCCTTATCCCCATATTTATTTTTATAACTTTATTATTATTAATATTATTTAATTATTATTATAAAGAATCTTGTATTATCAATTGATATTTCACAAATCACAAGTGTTGCCACTATAAAAAAAATGAATAGAACGCTCAGAGCACTCTAGATTTGTATCTTTTTTGCAGAGTGCTATGCACGTTCTGAAAAATCTGTTCGATCTACAAAGCGGAAAAAAGATATACGGTCAGGATCTTCCCCTATCTTATCCAAAGGTTAGTCAGTACATTTTCAAGGAATACTTGGTTAAAATTTTCATTTTATATACTTCAAAAATGTTTTTTTTTTAACTTATCAACTGTAAAAATTGTAAAACATTCTTTTCCGTTTTGAGTAGGTATATAGGTATACATAATATGTTCGTTTAGATAATTTTTTCTTAATAGATCATTTTGAAAATTTCGACCTTCGTAGAATGGTCATTTACCGAATTGTCAAAACTAGGGCTGCTTTTAGATTTTTGTCTATCCTTAAAATCTTTTTCAAAATTCTTGTGCCGTTTTTATTCTGTTTTGAGAATTTTGTGTAATTTGTTTCGCATTTTTGTATCATTTTTGTTGTCTATGGGTTACTTTAATTGTTTTTAATTGGCCTTTTGACTGCTTATAACTTTTAGTTTAGCTTCTGTCTTTTTTTTTCAATTTTTGAACTTGTGCTATTTCTTTTAAGTCATGTTTATATGAGTCAATTAATAATGGCTGAAGTAAAAAGCTCTCAGCGTTTTCCGCTAGTGAGCCATATCTCACGATTTATACATCGCATCGGATAATACTATACGATACGATTTAATGGTGCGTTAAGACAGAAACACATCCAAGCAAGCCTCTCTCAGGCCTCCTCCCAGCTCGCCTCAAGGTTTGCCTCAGAGAAATGAAAACAAAATGATACCACCGGGCTCGGTGCTGTCATTGTAATTTTGTTAGTACATCTGTTCACAGAACTAGGCCTGAGAGAGAAAAATTTCCAACATTGAGCAAAGCGCACTTTGCTGCTAGGCCTTGAGGCTAGCTGCTGGCTTGGTTTTGTGTTGCATCATTTAAAAAACCCGTGTTGGAAATTTTGACAACACCTGAACCCAGTTATGTGTTACAGCATTCCAAAATGGAGGTAAAAATTCTTCAGTACCGCTACGACCAATGTAAAAAGGCGGATCAGACGGCAAAAAAAGTGCTGTTTATGGACCCAATACAGTATCAAATACAACAGCAAAGGTAATATGGACGTCGAAGATGAGGCATCATAGAAATCGTCAAGTCGGACCGGCATATGAGCACTTATTCCATTGCCCAGGATCTGAAGATTAGCCAGAGAACAAAAGCCGACAAAGAACGTGGTCCAATCGCGGTGCCCGGATTAACGGCCAAGAAGGTTTCCCTGTGTGTTTGGTGGGATTGGAAGGGAGCTGCACCCACCGAGCCAATCACTCTATTCGTACTTCTACTGTCATCTACTAACCAGATTGAAGCAGGCGATCGACCAGAAGCAGCCAGAATTGCCCAATAGGATGGGTGTTGTGTTCCATTAAGACAACGCGTACACATTTTTGACGACGCGCCAGAAGCTTCGAGAGCTTCGATGAGAGGTTCTATTGCACCCGCCGTATAGTCCAGATCTGGCACCAAGCAATTATCACCATTTCAAGCATTTTAAAAAATTTCTTGATGGTACAATACTGGCCTCAAAAGGAGCTTGTTAAAATGAGCTGGTCAAGTTTTTTACCAATAGGGACAAGGACTTCCTCAATCGCGGAATTATGAAATTGCCTTCAAAATAGACAAAATTTATCGAACAAAACGGGCGCATATTTGATCTAAAATGGATAATCCTAACGATCTTAACTTCACTGGCGAAATGACGTGAAAAAGCGTTCTTAACTTCTTAAAAGAATCTATAAAATAAAAATATTATTAATTCATTATCACAGGTATTCATGTTTTTACCATGATAAGATGCACTCTGAATTTAGTTAAGCACTTACATATATCCTTTATTACAATGAGATAGCGACAAATAGTCTGGCTGCAATGACGTTCCCATGTATGTATAGGTATATCTACTTCAATAATTGGTAAATTAGAAAAGTTTTCTTAGAAGTTTCTATAGCATAACCAATCATTAGAATTAATTAAATACAATAATGCGGTTAATAACATTATTTAAATTGCTTGAAAATCAAATTAATTAAAATCATCTCCGCAAAAAAAACTGTTAATTAAGTACATGTCTGCTCCATATTTTGTGCATTGGAAATTTATGTAAGTATTAATGCATATCCTTTTCAAGGATAAACCTGTTTCATAAAATAGATTAGTGTTAATGAAGATATATCAATAGTAATTTAAAGTATGTTTCACTGTGTTTAATTGTTAGGTTGGCTTGTGCCAAATAACACAAAGGAGTAAAGAAAGGAAATCATAAAATTATATCCTGCCATGATTTTAAAGAAAAAGGAAAAATCAATCTTTCCTTGTTCATGTTAGTGTACATGTTGTAGATATATACCTTTTCTTGACGTTTCCAATCTAGTACCGTCGATAGAAGCATACACCAAGTAAATACACCGCAGACACATATTTAATTTTCATAATTTTGAATAAATTACAAACTAACAAAATCAGTTTTAGAAACTTCCGCAACCCACGCAAATCTTATCCATAGGAAACCGTAGCAACACACTATAAACAGTCGGCGATATTTTTATGTAGGTACATATATAACGATAGTACTTGTAAGGACGATAGTCTTAGCAAAAACCGCACTTCACTTCATAAATATTATAAGTTCTTCTTCCATTTTTGTGCTAATAGTTAGTGCCTTTTAGGCATTCGTCGTAAAAGCTATGCAACATGATAAAAAAATAAAAAAAAAATAAATAAACTGCGAGATTTTCTGTGCACTAATTTTTGAGATTTGTTCTGTTGTAGAGAACCACACTTGCGAGCGATAGCACAACCCAACCGCACGAAATCAACAGCGGGATTATTTGAACCCCTTTACAACTATGGACTGAGGTTGCCGTTGTCGCCGCGCCGCCGGGCTGTTGATTATTTCGTTCCAAAGTGTCGTCGTGTGTTATTGCTATGTTGTGTACTGTGCTGTGCATTGCTGCCTTTCAAAGACTATCGGCTGTGCTGCTCATATTTATTAAGGGGAAGTAAAGCAGAAAATCCAAAGCTGTTAAACATTTTGTCCGCTGGCCCACATTGCGCAAACGCCCCCCCATCTGTGCAATTATATTCACAGTGGGAAATATTCATCCAGTGGAAATGATACAATTGTGAATATTGATAACGAATTCTTTATTGAATTATAGCTTTTTTCAATGCCCGAGTTATATGAAAATTTTATGTTACTCGTGCACAAATGCACACACACACATACGTAAATTCGAGCTATAAAGGTATGCTTGCCCGCAACCACATTTTCATATGATGCTCCTGAGAAATAATAGTATACCGCCACCTTACAATTAACAAGTAGCTGCGATTTAATATCTAGCAATGAAGATAAGCTGCTCGCGCTTTGAACGTACTTCTATGACGTACACAAAGCAAATCTCTGTATGCGAAACTCATTATTCAGTTCGCAACACCTCTGTTCAAACAAATTACGAAAATGAAATAACCCCTCTTTTAATATTTACAAACGATTTTAAAGCTCATTTCGAAATTAATAGTCCGTTCCCATTTTTGATCCACGTCTCGAGCAACAACAAGACCCCCAAATTACTGGTAGTATAACTCTTCAAGCCAATAATGTAAATCACCTTAATTTCACCACACCTAGTCAAATTACAGACCTTATAACATCCCAGAACAACAAAAAAACAGCTGGTTACGATGATATATTTAATTTCATGCTCAAAAAATACCCAATTAGTCTTTTCGTCTTTTAAGCACTCTTTTTTAATAATCTTTTTAATGGGCCCTATTCTGTCGTAACAATTTTATCATTTTATGTTATGTTATGCCTTAAAATAAAATATTTCCCTAAAATCCTATTCTACACCAGAAATTTTATTTTATTTTATGCATCGTAACATAAAATATTTCTTGTTATGGAGCATAACATAAAAGAACCTAAGCAGCACATTTTAAAGGTATTTTGACACATTTTATGAAAATTACATGCATCAATTAACATTTGTTGTGCGAAATTGTTTTAATTAAAAACTAAAATGTCCACCGCCATACATAAAAGTTACAATTTTGTCAGAAATTGTATAAATTTGCACTGGTGCGGTATGGTAAAATTTAAAAAGTTAATTATATTTGCCTAGGTTTTAATTTTATGTAGAAGAGATCATAGAATACGATCCATGTGAGTTGTCCAGCCTTAGGATTCAAAAGTTCTTCCGGCTGAATAATTAATAAACTTATTTTGCAAACTTATGAGTAATTCTAATTTATACCCAAAATGTTTAGTTTTAAGAAAACGTTCAATTTGAGTTAGGAATCTAAAATTGAACGGAATGGATGTCTTTCTGCTGCTTTGCACGGACAAGGTTCGTATCAAACTCCTGTCAGGAGTTGTCATATTTTAGCACTTTTACACCCAAAGTATTTCAAGAGCTATTAAGAAAGCAGCTGCTTTCATAAATGATTATTAAGTAGGTGATTTGATAGAGTATCACGCACATGTCCATTGACCAGCTGTTCAAAAAGTAATAGAAAACATAGCGGATTGTACTAAATTTTTTATTTTACGTGTTCATAAAAGAATTCATAAAATAATTTTATGGAACCACGACAGAATAGAAATTTTTAAAATATTTTGTTTTCATTTTATGAAGAAGGGATTTTTTCGCCACAAAATAACATAAAATATTATTTTATGAAAAATTACAGAATAGGGCCCAATATAGGCTATTATCCAAAAAAAATGGAAACAGGCTTGTCATGCCTAAACAAAAAGACAAAAAGCCGTCTAATATCATCTCTAGCTATATGCCAATTTCTTTTCTGTCTTGTAGAAGCAAAATTTATGAAGCATTTCTCCTGGATAAAATTAGGTCACATTGTGATGACAATACCTAAACATCAATTTGGCTTCATGAGACAATATTCCATCGTTTTAATGGAGTTAAGCATGACCTAAAAAACAGAAAACCTACACTAGCCTGTTCATTACACGTTGAAAAGGCGTTTGATATGGTGTAGATTGAGGGACTTACACATACATAAAATCAAAAACCTTTCCGGTTTCATAATCAAATGTGTCGAATCATTTATAATTACCTAACAAAGAGATCATTTACCGTCAGAATACAGGACGCACTCTCTCAAGCTTTTGATATTGTGGTAGGGGTACCTCAAGGCTCTTTGCTCAGACCAATTTTATATAATATCTATACAACCGACTTACCTACATAAAGCTGGCAGAATTGAAAGCAAAATGAACACTCTTAGTTATGCAGATGACACTCTCTTATTTGCTACTGGACCCAAAAAGCACGTCCTAAAAGCACAACTAAGGAGATCAAAGGCTCTCTCCAAATACCTTGACACCTGGATAGATAAAATTAATAGGGACAAATGTGACGTAATTCTTTTTAAAGGTAGGAAACGAAATTGTTCACCATATGCTTGGACCGGTTTTCAAAACTACCATCTAAATCAACTAATTGACAATAATATCCCGGTTTAAAAAAAATAAATATCTAGGTATCATATTCATCGACAATCTTTTCTTCCACAAACACATCGAATATATACAATTATCAATTAAACAAGTAAAAATCTAAGACCAATTCTAAACATACCCTAGATCAGTGGTCTTTAACTTGTGTTCCGCAGAACCCTAGGGTTCCGTAAAAATTATTACGGGTTACCCGAGAACATACAATGATCTTTTAAGAAAAAGATAAATTTCGCTTTGGCAAAGGTGCTGAAAGGAGAAGTAAAGTTTCTGTCAAATAATATTCTCAGTTTTCTCAAAAATATCAGAGAGTTACACCCACTTAATCTCTTCAGAGAAAAATGAATATAAACAGAAGGGTTTGCTCTCAAATATCATAGGATTACAAAAGTTACAATAGCAACAATTTTGGAATACACTCTCAATATTTCAGAAAAAAATGTTTTCACGTCAGCAAGGGAAGGCGGGAACATTATATGAGAGTAAAATATCTGAAATATGGAGAGTAAAATCTCAAAATTCCGCCCATTCTCATTTATTTGCGAAAATGAATCATTTATCACTCTGTTTCGAT
Source organism: Dioctria linearis (assembly GCA_963930735.1). Taxonomy (NCBI): domain Eukaryota; kingdom Metazoa; phylum Arthropoda; class Insecta; order Diptera; family Asilidae; genus Dioctria; species Dioctria linearis. Next base: position 79,677,602 of record OZ005743.1, on the reverse strand, counting down.
GTATGTAATATGTAATTTCAAATTATTTTTTCTTTGTTCGTTAAAGTTTTAAAGAGAGTTTGAGCTTTTCTTCTTCTTTCTACCTTTTATCATTGTTAATATTTAAATGATATTTAACGCCTATTTATTTAGTTTCTAAAAATATTGCGTAACTGGTGTTGATGTGTTTTAAGTTAATATTTAATATTTATAAGTATCTAACTATATTTCAAAAAGTACGATTATGTAAATTAAATAACTCTAAATTCTAATTTATTTCACATTATATTTAGTGAAGAGGAAAGTATGATTTTATTTTTTGTTTATTTTTTATTATATGTGATATGTAATATAATGTGTAGATGTCTATATAATATGATTTCATTTAGTTTGCAAACTGGGTTCATTAATAAACAGCAAAGTTAGAAGAAGAGTTAAAATGTATTTAAAAACATTTTGTGAGTTTTGGACTTTTACATTTAAACATTTCATTTATTGCTGAATGTATTGTTACGAGCGTGGCTTTAGTTCGTTATTTAAAATACAATATTTCAGATATAATTCAAAAGTTCTTTCTTTATTTAACTTTACTGTTTACTCTCACAATTCACAAGCAATTATCAAATCAACTCTTTAGTTATCGCTAGTACTGTACTTCTAATTATCGCAATCCAAATAGTTTACTTCGTTCACTTCACTGTCTGAAATAATACTGCGCCTCCTGGATGTGAGTAGCGCCATATTTATACTCTACAAATTATTTTAGAGCCTTCCTGAATATTCCGTTCTCCGAACCCAAAGTTTACTAGGATGTCACTAACCAAAAGTTGTTTCCATTTCCAATAGATGTCGCTTGTATCACTTTGTGGCGCGTAACACTGCCCCTTTCTTAAAAATTGTTCGTCCCGAACAACAGATGGTCCACGGTCTTGATGGTCTCCGTATTGACCCAAGCGATCTAGATGAACGTTTTTTCTTTTGCATCTTGTATCGCGCTGATTCTTGTATACCATGTTATTAATTTTAGTTTTAACTGCATACGGTCCCTCCCAGTGTTGTGGTAGCTTTGGAGAAAATCTCGTGGCCTCATGCACATCAGCTAGTCGTTGTCTGAGCTTCGTTACGTAGTCTTCTGGCAATTTTAGTTCGCCTCTGGGTGTACCAAACTTGAGGGCGCTAGGATAGCGCATTTTCTTTCCGAATATGCCCTTAGATGGGCTTTGTGCGGTCATATTGTAAACAGCTGATATATAAGCCATTAGAAATATAGGAATATGTCGATACCAATCGCGCTGATTGTAGTTGACTACCTTCCTGAGATGTCCGATTAATGTTCTGTTGAAACAGTCTTCCATGCGTTGATTTTTTTTCGTCTCTTATCACCTTCATCTTCATTGTTTTTGATTCCTTTGTCCTCAATTTTCTTAGCATTTTTATTGCCGTTGTCATCCTTGTCATTGCCGCCTTTGCGCTTCTTATCATCATCATCCTCAGAACCTTTGTTTTTACTTTTTCCGATCTTCAATATACCCTTACCATCGTCATTATCAGCATCCTTAGACCCTTTACTTTTCGTCTTTTTCTTTCTTTCATTCTCCTCGCCCTTGGATTTCTTTCCTTTCTCCTTTTTACTGTTATGATCGTAGTTATCATCATCTTTGAATTTCTTTCCTTTCTTCTTTCGACTTTCGTCATCGTAGTCATTGTCATATTTTTCTTCCATCCGTCCACAATGTTTCCATTCAAGATTGCATGGACGTTTTGAAAAGGCTTCTGCATTTCCGTGGATACGTCCTTTGCGGTATGGGATTTCAAAGTCATGAGGCTGTAGTCTTGTCTCTCCACGAATAGCTTGCTCTCTAGCTCGCCATCTTATCCCTTCTTCTTCTGTTGATTGCATTCGTCCTCGTTTCATACAGTCGTTTTGAAGGTGACCCAGTCTACTACATTTCCAGCATCGAAGGAGACCACGCGAAGGATTGGTCTCCAATGACGGCATTCTGCTGCGAGTCTGCTGCCGAGCTCGATATCTTTGCACTTCTTCTAGCGCTCCCATTCGTCGGCATTTTCTGCAGTCCCTTTGGAGGTGTCCTGGTCTATTACAATTCCAGCATCGAAGAATACCACGTGATGGAGTGCTCAGTGATGACTGCATTCTGTTGCAAGTACATTCCTCCATCGAGATTTCTTTCACTCGTACTGCACTCCGAGAAGCTTGTCTGGCAGGTTCATACGCTAATGCATACGTTAGCGCTTCTGCTGTTGACTTCTTTTCTGCCAGTCTTAGCGCTTGTTGTAATTTTTGGCCTGCAATAGCGTTCACAAATGCTTCTGCTGCCACTTCATTAAGGAAATCAGAATTTACGCTAGAGTATGAAAGATAAGCTAATCTTTCCACATCAGCCTGCAGTTGTATTAGTGACTCGCCACGCTTTTGAATCCTGTTGCGTAATTGCAGGCGATATACTTGCTGCATGTGGTCATCTCCATAACGTAGTTCTATCGCCTGTACTAATGAAGTGTAATCACGTTGCCTTTCAATCGATATAGTTTGTAATAGCTCTGACGCAGGACCTCGAAGTGCTAAAACCAGATCTGTAGCTTTGTCTGCGTCATTCCGTCCATTTAATTCGGAAGCTGCCTCAAATTGTCTCTTGAAAATATGCCACGAATTTTGCCCATCAAATATTGGAGGTTTCATTCTGCCTGCAACGAATATTTCAGTTCCTTCGTGCCGAGGTTGTCGATGCTTCATTCTCTCCAAATATGCTTTAAAGTTGTCTAGCTACTCCGTAACATTTTGTTGCACTTCCGAGACTTGTTGTTGCACTTCCGACATTTGTTCTTCAACTTACAGCACTTCCTGCTGGATTCCTTCAATTTTTACATTTTGCTTGTCTAATGAATTTTTAAGAAAATTCTTCTGTTCCTCCAAACAGGTTTCTAGACAATTCTGCAAAGAACTCTTTTGTTCATCCCAACGGGCTTCCAGAAAATTCTTTTATTTATCCAAACGCGCTTCTAGAGATTTTTTTTGTTCCTCAAAAGCATTCTTTTGTTCCTCAAGGGCATTCTTTTGATCGTCCAAAGGGGCTTCCAGAGAATTCTTCTGCTCATCTAAACGGGATTCCAGAGAATTCTTTTGCGCTTCTAAACATGCTTGCAGAGAAATCCTTTGTTCCTCATTAGTATTCTTTTGCTCCTCCAAGAAAGATTGCTTTTGTTTCTCAAGAGCATTCTTTTGTTCCTCCAAGAGAGATTGCTTTTGTTCCTCAAGAGCAGAAGGTACCCAAAAGCTGTTCTATGTTCATCGCAGACTCTTCTTCAGCTTCAGCTTCTTCTTCAAAAACAAATGTCTCAGGATTCTTTTCTTCGTCTATCAAGGCTTGTCTAAGTCGCTCCACTAGAACATTCTTTAGACCTCTCGTTTGCAATGACCGCTGCCCCAACTCCACTTTCAATTCCTGTGTGCGAAGCTCCTCTAGTTTGCGTCCCATTACTTTAATAATTCACTCACAGTTTAATATAACATTATCTTTCGGAATTTTTACACACGATTTCACACAACTAATCACTCTTTGAATTTCAAAGTCAAATGCCACCACTTTATTTCGCGATTTTATTTTACTTCTGACACCAGTTGTTTCGAGCGTGGCCTTAGTTCGTTATTTAAATCACAATATTTCTGATATAATTCAAAAGTTCTTTCTTTATTTAACTTTACTGTTTACTCTCACAATTCACAAACAATTATCAAATCAACTCTTTAGTTATCGCTAGTACTGTACTTCTAATTATCGCAATCCAAATAGTTTACTTCGTTCACTCACTGTCTGAAATAATACTGCGCCTCCTGGATGTGAGTAGCGCCATATTTATACTCTATAAATTATTCTAGAACCTTCCTCAATATTCCGTTCTCCGAACCCAAAGTTTAATAGGATGTCACTAAATTTACACAAAATTTAATGAATTTTCGAAATTTCTCAATATTTTTAACCTTTTTTTGAAAGTTTTGCATAACTTCAGTTTTGCCATAAAATCGATTTCATCTAAATTTAAATTAATTGCATCAAATTAGGATACGATACCGTTACGTTACATAATGGATGCTTGGTTAAAAACTGTAAAAAAGCCCTCTGCTAAGGACAAAGAAGTTAATTTAGAAACAATTAACAGAAAAACAATGAAGTTAGTTCTAGTCTTGAAAATGAAACATCGAAAGATCTTCAAAATTGAAAAGCCATTTGGAAACTAATCACCCCACTTTAAAAAATAAAAGTGTTGAGTATTTCAAGCAAAAGTGTAATGAGCTTAAGCAAAAACATCGGCAATTCGAGTAATTTGTGCATGTTGATAATAGAAATGCGTTGAAAGTATCTTATTTGGTCGGTTATTATGTTGCTCAACAGGATGAATCTTACACTATTGCTGAAAAATTAGTGAAACCATGTTCCACTCTCGGATACTTCTGTATCTAAAAATTGTATCTATGGGCTTTCGCTTCAGTTGGATAAATCTACAGACGTATCTGGGATACTAATTTTACTGGTTTTTGTACGATACATTGATGAAATGGCTGCTGAAGAAGCTATGCTTTTTTGTAAAGCTCTACCCAGCAAAACAACAGGTGAAGAAATAATAAAAATAATTGATTCATATTTGAAAAAGAGTGATATATCTTGGGGTTAATGTCGCTATGTACATGTTACAGTCAAAACACGAAATTCGTCAAAACCCGATTTTACTAGGAAATTCTAGTTCTAACAAAGCGCTCTCGGTAATTCTAGTTTTAACTAATATAACATAGTTAAAACTAGAATTAACGAGAGCGCTTTGTTAGAACTAGTATTAACTAAAGAATATAATGTAAACTCTGGTTGTGGCTGAATTCTCGCGTAGCTCTTAGTTAAATCTAGAACGGACTGGTTGCTATTAGTAAATTTGGGTTACAATTGAATTCTCTCGCCATTAAACCTTGATATTTATTAAGGATGTGGCTATTTATACATACAGTATCAGAGCCGGACTGGGAGTACGGGCGATCGGGCGCTAGCTCGATGGGCCGTTGCTTGTTGGGCCGGTTGTCTCCACCTTAACGCGACCACACGTATTTACCACGTACTCTGGACGAATGTTGCGGCTGCGGTGGGAGGAGAGCTATTGAAATTGAAAAAGTTCTTAATTGCATAACCTAAAAGCCGAATACAACAAAGCTAATTGGCCCACGGCAACGAGGCCATCTGGGCAGAGGAGTTATGAGTTAAAAATACCCAGAAATGTCCTATAACTTATAAACACTGACAGATCGCGTAGCTAAGAGGGTGTGGGGGTGTGGGGGTTATATACATATATCAAATTTGACATTCTCGTGACTTTAACAGCATTCAGTTTTTTGTAAAGCAGTTTACATTATTTTTTGCATCATATCATTTTTATTTCGAAAAACGCACGAGAAATGTGTTTTTTATCAGAAGGGTTCAACAAGGTTTTCAAAGGTCTGCTATACCTATGTGTACTTTTAAAAAAAATTCGAAATTGAACAACAAATATAAAAACAGTAGAGTATATACATAGTCATGGTATATTACAGTCAACTCTTACTTATTGCAAAATTCTAGTGTTAGAAAGTACCCAAGTAGTAGAAACAGTCTAAGTTTTTCCAAATTTGGTGAAGTAATGGCATTGTCTTTGTTCCTGTATTGGGCTATATAAGTAAGTGAAGGAACGATTGAATTTCTATGCGGTTAGAAAAAGATTCCAAAAACAAAGGGTAATTCCGTAACAACTCGATTTGGCGCCTGAAGCAAACGTATAAATTTGCGACCCTGATCTATACAATTTTCAACATAACCTTATATAATTTTAGCTATACTATTTTGACGTGGTCTATCAACTGACTGTACAAAATTGAGCAACAATTGACCATGAGAAGAATAGTAAATAATATTTATTGCACATAAAATTATTAGTTGATATTAAATTTTTGCGAGTAAAGTACATTTAAAAAATGTTGCCACGGATTACAGGGTACGGCAAAAAGATCTGACGGTTTTAAAATAAAAATAACACAAAAATTAAAAGTGATAGAAATTGTTTTATTGCTTATTACAGAAAGGTGTTCATGTACATTAATATGAAAATAACATCAGCAAACCGATTTCATCCATTTAAGGTCTGAAGATAACGTCCTTTAAATGATTTCATTCTTTGATCAAGCATTCTTCCAGTCTTGTACTGAAGCAATACCTTCTCAAATTTTGCAGGAGATATGTTGTCGATTTCTTGGTTTATGGCCTCTTTCAGTTCGTCCAGTGTGCGGGCTTTGTTTTTGTAAACTCTTACTTTAAGGAACCCCCTCAAGAAAAAATCACAAATGCTAAGGTCTGAGGAGCGAGCTGGCAATCCAATGTCCCCAAAACGCGAGATGACTCAGCCGCGAAATTTGCTTCTCAAAAAGTCCATCACATCATTGGCTGTATGGACAGTTGACCCATCCTGCTCGAACCACAGCCTCCTGCGCACGAAACGATTTCTCTGAAGTTCGGGGATCAGGAAGCTCTTCACCATCAACAGATAACATTGGGAATTGACCGTAACGGTTCAACCACCCTCTTGATAGAAGTATGGCCCAATGACACAACTTCGCGTTACAGCGCACCATACAGTAACCTTAGGACTATGCAGAGGACGTTCGTGCAATTCTTCAGGATTTGTATCCGACCAATATCGAAAGTTCTGCTTGTTTACATATTCGTCACGATGGAAATGTGCCTCGTCGCTCATCATGAAAATTTTGTCATCAGTCATCAAGTCAATCATTTGCTATGCAAATGCTTTCCGATTTGCACAGTCGTTAGGCTTTAACTGCTGGCAATAGCTATTTTGTATGGGTGAAGATGCAAATCGAAGCGCAATATTCGTCTTACCGAGCGGCCAGACATGTGCAAAGCAGCAGCTTGTGTACGCGCCAGCCACCGAGGGACTGGCTTCCACAGCTTATCTTACTCGATTGATATTCTATGACGTCCGGGCTGACCTTGGACGACCTGTCGACTTCCGTTTTAACGTTGCTCCGTTAGCTCACCCATAGCAGAATTGTGTTACGAGTTGGGACTCTTCCTCTTGTGTTATGGTTGCAGGTGTAAACCTAGCATTGCTAGTACAGACACCTACCCACTCATGGTTGTCAATGGAACAGCTGGCACCAGGCGGTGGAACGAATAGGAAACGGGCAGAAAAAGGGACAGCTGGAAAAGCTAAGTATTAAAGTAAAATTAATCCCGAATAACGGGACCGAACAATCGAAAGCCATAACCTTTTGGCCAACTCAAGGCATGTATAAAATATAGCACCGAATTCTCGACAGGATGTTCGTCGGCCCTTCAAGGGCGCATTACTTTGTTACATCTATTTACATCCTGAATTAAAATAATAACTAAATTCAGAACTCACAAAAAAAGATTTACATTAGCCCTCATGAGGCACATTAAATTTCATAATACATATATATAATAAGTGATAATATAGACTTTTAGCCATCTCGCGGCTTACATTAATTACACATAACATGTCGTGAATGATTTACATTAGCACTCATGAGGCACATTACATTTCATATTACATATATAGCATAAGTGATAATATAAACTTTTAGCCAACTCGCGGCTTACATGAATTACACATAACATGTCGTGAAAGACTTACATTAGCACTCATGAGGCACATTACATTTCATATTATATATATATAATAAGTGATAATATACACTTTTAGCCAACTCGCGGCTTACAACAATTACGCATAGCATGTCGCGAAAGATTTAGATATATAGTATAAGTGATAAATAGACTTTTAGCCAACTCGCAGCTTACATGAATTACGCATAACATGTCGCGAAAGATTTAGATATATAGCATAAGTGATAAATAGTCTTTTAGCCAACTCGCGGCTTACATGAATTACGCATAACATGTCGCGAAAGATTTAGATATATAGCATAAGTGATAAATAGACTTTTAGCCAACTCGCGGCTTACATGAATTACGCGTAGCATGTCGCGAAAGATTTAGATATATAGCATAAGTGATAAATAGACTTTTAGCCAACTCGCGGCTTACATGAATTACGCATAACATGCCGCGAAAGATTTAGATATATAGCATAAGTGATAAATAGACTTTTAGCCAACTCGCGGCTTACATGAATTACGCGTAGCATGTCGCGAAAGATTTAGATATATAGCATAAGTGATAAATAGACTTTTAGCCAACTCGCGGCTTACATGAATTACGCATAACATGTCGCGAAAGATTTAGATATATAGCATAAGTGATAAATAGACTTTTAGCCAACTCGCGGCTTACATGAATTACGCATAACATGTCGCGAAAGATTTAGATATATAGCATAAGTGATAAATAGACTTTTAGCCAACTCGCGGCTTACATGAATTACACATAACGGGTCGTGAAAAACTTACATCAGCCCCTCATGAGGCACATTACCTTGAATACATGCACATACATCATCGGAGGGTGAATCAACTTTTAGCCAGCTTGAGGCTTATATAAATTACACATAAGGTTTCGTGTAAGATTTATGTCGGCTCTCCAGGAGGCCCAGTTTGTTTTCGGTGTATATAGTATAAGCGTTAGCATAAACTTTACAGCCGATCGAGGCCGCCAATTCAAATATCTCAAAATAAGATATTTGGTTTAACTAAATAATGTCGAAAAGTACTTTATATCTTGACCTACCCGAAGCAGGCAATGATAATCCAAGTCGGGGAAATGCGATTTCGTTAAAATCACCTTAAAACTATCCCCTAGAGATCCTTTTCGTCAGCTCTAGCGTGGCTTCTATCACGATATTTCAAATTAGACTATTATATATTTACGGTTTTGGTCTTCAAACTCCGTTTTAATTTAATAGACCAGTCCGTAGTATTCCAGAAGGCCTTCTAGGGACGACGCTCCTAGTCACACTTTAGAAATTCATATAAAAGGAACCAAAGTTTTACAGGGAATCCAATTGGGTTGACTCTCTTTAGATAGA